>CM040245.1:84626807-84776666 GCA_022545495.1 Chrysanthemum lavandulifolium | reverse complement strand
CTCAACTACTTGATTTTATTTTTCACAAGTACTTTATATTTTAAGGATAACTCCTATCATGATTACATCATTTCAAAACCGAATGTTGTACTACATAAATTGTTCTTGTTTGCGTTTTGGTTCTACGTCAGATAACGTACTAAATCGCTTGACTCTCGATATACATTGAGTTAGGTGCTATTGCTTATGTGCTATTGTTCTACGTCGAGTTAGGTACTATTGTGAATTCATTTGACGATGTGGGCTTGAACACAAACTATACATATCTTGGCAATGGGTTGTGAACACACAAAGTTGCAAGTTTTGTATGGGCGGACTTGAACCGAGTGGATTCACAATGCCTTTGTCGCATAAACGATTTTTGAAAGGCTTTACATTTCAAAACAAACTCTATGAACTCACTCAACCTTTGTGTTGACACTTTTAGCATGTTTTTATCTCGTGTTTCTAAGGCATTCACTTCGGCATGCATTTGGACACATCATGGAGTCGCGATGACGACGCGTCTCACTTGGGTTTTACGTGCTTTAAAACATCGTTTGAATTGTAACAAACTTATTTCCGCACGTTGATTTTCAATTGGGACCTACTTTGTAAACTCGATTGTTTTATTAAATCAAACGATGTATTTTCCAAACGACACTTTAGGTCGCTCAATATAACCGTGATTGTGATGCTATGACATCAATCCCTGTGAATTCCATTCCACGCAAAATGTAATTTGGGGTGTGACAATATTCTTCGCCGACGGAGAAAAATGACATACTTCTCCCATTCGTGACCAAGACTACTCAGAACTTAGTATTCACGCAATTCTTGGCATGATGATGTTGTGTTTATCCAAATCATTGATTATGTCCGAAAATCGATGATGATAAGACTCTAGTGTCTCTCGTGTTCAATCATGAAGTGTTCATAAGCCAAGTAAATTTTGGATTCCAAATCCTCCTAATTGAGTACGATCCTTCCATAAGAAGATGAATATGTTCCCACATTTCCTTTGCGCCTTTTGAGCATCAACACTTTAAATAATTGGGTTAGGTAATCCTAAAAGGATATATTGCATTGCAAGCTCATCACCTTCATAGTGTAGAAGTTCTGCTTGATTTAAATCGCAATGTAGCAATGTTCGCTTGTTCATCTCTTGTGGATTGGCATTAGGATCTCCGGCACAATGACAAGAGGGCATCTCAAATGGACCTTCCAAGATAACCTTCTTTAAGAACTTTCCATGTGGCTTCTTCGCATCACAAAACCTAAAGAACCTTATCACCCATTGATCGTAGTTTCGGAGTGAGAATTGGAGGTCTATCAGTGATCCACCTCATGAATTGATTGTTGGTCGCTTAAAGCTTCACACATCTTTGCAAACCAAGTTGGTTCCTTCATAGTGTTCCTTGATGGATGTTGATTGAATTCATTTGTGTAGGGTTGAACTTGAAGACTTGGCGGTGTTTGAACCATTTGTGGTGGAGGAATTGCTCCAAGTTGTGGAGTATGTTGTTGATTAAATTATTGTTGATAAATTGCTTCTTGTTGATTCCATTGTTGATGTTGTGGACTTAGTTGTTGTTGTCGTTGAGAATAAGTGTAAGGGAAATAGTTAGAGTATGGTGGTTGTGACATGTTGAAAACTTGTGTTGGTAAAATGGATCTTTGTAGTCGAATGAACCTTTGTTGATGAAGTGTCCTTAGGCGTAGAAATCACAAGAAACCAAGTAGAACTTATGCGTAAAACACCAAAGTTACGCAGTAACAAATAGAGTTACGCTGTAGTTTTAGCTTACGCGTAAGTATGGAAAAGACTCTAAAGTTAGGCGAGACACAAAGTTAGGCATAGAAAGTTAGGCGTGGGATTACCTTATGCGTAAGACTAGGCTTAGGCGTAAGATTAATCTTATGCGTAGGATTTCTACGCCGTAAGTTTTATGCTTATGCGTAAGATTGTGGTTTTGCCCAAATGATCTTTTACACTATCACAAAGGCAAAGATATCCAAAGTCGACGTATTCTCGTGCTTATCCAAGCAAGAAAACACGGAGTAAACCACGAGAACGAAGATCAAGCCACGGATAAAGTTACGCGTAAGATTAGGGTTTTGATACGCGTAATCTTACTCGTAAAATGATTATGCCCAAATTTGTTTCTAAACCGATTTTTGTTATGGAATAGCGTTAATAGTACCAAAATAACACAAAAGTGTGAACCTTGATGAACCAAAATGACTAAACGGGTTACGCGTAGAACTTCACCCACGAACAAAACAAGCTTAAAAACTTAGATCCACGCGTAAAGTTTGAAACTTTTGCCAAAACAAGTATTTTAACACCTTAAAACGTTGAAAGTACAAGAATCTTGGATTAAAAAGTGTAAAAAACAAGTTTTTAAGCGAACCAAAGTATCTTGTTATTCTACGCGTAGGACCAAAACCCACTTCAAGAAATAACGATTCACCCAACTAGTTAGGCGATTGATACCACTAATAGGTCACTACTTTTACAACACAAGCATCAATACAAGAAATAGAGAGGAGAAGAGATTGGTTGAACACGTTAAACATACACACACGCGTAAGAATATTAAACCGGTTATGCGTAAGGTGAAAGAGAGTGAATAAAATGAACAACCAACCCTCAAGTGAGGGTTATAAAAGAGTATTTATAGGCAAGGAGCTAGGGCAACACTCCCACTCCTTCCCTTTTCCTTATTGGACATGGGCCTAAGCTTATGGGCCTTCTACATAAGCTTGACCTTAAACAAACATAAAGGCCATAATAAACTACCTATTACATATGAGTAACTAACACTTGATTTAAGGTTTAGGAGTGATTCCAACATACGTTATGTATTACAAGTTACATGTTTGTCATCAATCAAAACAAACGAGACTGTATAGATTAAATATCGTAACATTTGCACTAACACACCCACTTCAGCTCAGAAGAAAAAGTATATGAGGAATGTGGTGTATAATCAAAGTTCTAGCTTCTATCAATCTGGTTTGACTAAGAAGCAAGTCTGGGCTTTATATGATGATGTCTTACTCAATATGTACAATAGAATTATGAAGCAGATTACACCACCTTCTAACTTGAAGAGGATTGTTGATAGTTCAGATGCTCCAAAGGCAAAGAGAACTAAGCAAGTTGAGATTGTGGATTCATTTGATGATGTTACACCTAATATGACTTCTCCTATTGTTACTTCTGAAGCATCTACTGAAGCTATACATTCAGCTGAAAGGGTTCACTCTGTTGAACCTCATATTGTTTCTTCTAAAGCATTACCTAGTGTTGCACCTGTTGATAAAGTTGGAGAGGAGTTGGGTAAGAAAGTTGAACATGCAGCTGCTAAAGCTAAGAGGGCCAGAGAAGTGGTTGAGAGAATGTATGCATTGCGTGGTGCTGTTTCCATTCATTCTACTTCTACTTCTTCTATTCCTGCTAAAGATGTTCCTGATGAATCTGAGAAGGTACCATCTTCTGTATCTATGGAGATGTATATACCTGGTAGGAGGAAGAAAAGAATGTCTAAAAGAAGACACATTACTCTAAGGAGATCTGTGAGATCAGATGGGACATACACTTCTAGGATTCATAAGTCTCTCAGAGGTAGTTCTTTGAATCTAAAGGCTGTTGATTCAACTTTTATTAAAGAGGGATCTGCTGATGCTTTTCTTGAAGGGTCTCATGATGTGTTGACTGCTTGGACTTTGACTGATGGACAGCTTAACACCATTTTTAGACTGGATAATTCTTCTATGCAGTTTAACTTCTTGAAGGAAATATTTCATATGGTGGATAGGCAAGATTTGAATACTCTGTATGGCCTTGTCACTAAGCAATATGATAATCATCCACCACAGGGTTCTGGTTTATACTTGTTGGGTGATCTTCAAGTTCTGTTTGACTCTCAATCTCCAGATGGTAAAGGGTATTCTATTTGGAAGAATTCACATAAGTGGAAGGTTGAAAATTAGAGATTTTATTCTATGCCATGTGTGCATGTGGTGGAGATAAAGTGTGGGATGAATGTGTGTATGTTATCAGATAAGATTTATCCTTTGTCTGTGTCATTGATGGAAAGAATGCTTAGACAGAAGTTGGAAGTTCCTCCTGATCCAGTTGGGAATGATAAGCTACATGCTGAACAATTGGTTGGATTGATTAAGACTCAGCTTCTGCAACATCAGGCATCATCTTAATATCCTGTATTCTTTGTATTTTTTGTGATATGTGTTTTATTTGATTCTTTGTTTTATTCTTAGTTTAAAAAGAGAGAAAAAAAAAACTATGTATATTCTTGAGTTTGTCTAACTTTTCTTGAAGGTTTGTTGTAAATTGTTGATGGTTATCAACTCACCAGATGTACCTTGTGTATGTCAAAGAGCTGGCTAGTCCAAAGGGTACAGCTTTGGTAAAGACACATCAAATCTGTTGAGAGCTGTAATGGTTTGCTCTAAATCATAGGGTCTGCAACTCACCCATGCTTAATTGCTGAGGATTGTATGGTCATCAATTCACCATGGTTTATTCCTTTTGGAATCCAAGAACTGGCTAGCCCACAAGTATATGGCTTGTGGTAAAGGCGATGGAATACCATATTGGTTCTCAATTCACCAAAGGTGATTCTTTCTCCTAAGAATTGACTAGTCCCGAGCAAACGGCTACGTGTAAAGACATTTCAAATCCGCTTATAGTTGTTAATTTGCTAATAAATCAGATTGTTATCAGTGTACCATAGTTTTCGAACTTAAACATATGGCTACTCCAGTAGTGATGGCTATTGGTAAAGAGACATCAAATCCATTATTTTCAATGATTCACCTCTCACAGGAGTTAACACACCTGGATGTGATGAGAATAGTATGAAACTAATATGTTTTGATGTACATTATGTCATTTGTTGCTGCAAAGATCTGGAGTTTTCAAGGTTTTGCATCATTGAGATGTGATTGATTGGTTCTTTGCTGCTGATGTTCGCGTACAATCCTCATGTTCTGAAGCGTTAAAGATCTATCAAGAAACTGGAACTTAACCTAGTTAAATTCCAGTTTAGGGGAGGATTGTTGGGAATTATGCTAAGTATGAATTATGTCAATTTATCGTCGATGGATTCTCATCAAGACTTAATTCTCATCAAGTAATGAAACCGTAGATGGTTTCATGGATATAGATATTCCGCGATTCTATAGTTAGTTAGGATATGCATGAGCTTTATTAGGAAGTTATAATGTATATCTTATTTAGTTTTATGTTTATACGTTTCTTGGGAAACGGTTTAGGGTTCCTTGTCTATAAAAGGAATACAATAGTATGAGTTATGTACGACGTTGAAAAACAAAGTTTTAATATAATTAAAAAGATCCATAGAGGATCAAAGAGTTCTTAGATATTTGTGTTATTACTTGTGTTTGATTTCCGCTAAAGAATACAAGTTATAGAGACTGTATTTTAGTGTGTTTGTGATTACATAAGCATAACTAACGATCTATGAGTGCTCATAAGATCTATCAAGGTCTTACGTTCAACATGATATTTTGGTGGATTTTGAAATATTAATGAATAACATTGTTTACAATCCACCCACATATGTTACACCCAAATCGCCTTAGCCTTCCTTGTATGTATTTAATTTTAGTGCATTATTGTTACAACTTTATGTTAAACCCTTAGTTAATTGTCTAGTTGCTTACATGGTTGCTAACTCGAGTCATATCTTATAAATACATTTTTGGGACGATTGGGACTCATGGGTTTACTACTATTTATTATGGAGTAATGGGAAAGAAAGTCAAAATATTACCCCCATATGTACGTTAATATTTTAAGTACTCCACGTGTTTTGATCCTCGCAATTCGGGTCATTAGTTAGTTTTTATTTATGAAAAAAAATTCAAGTGTAGGGATGCATTCATTAATCCCAAGTTATTTATGTTAGCTGATCAAAAGATGGAAGGGAAAAAGTGTATGAAAAAAATAATGAAAAAAAAAATAGAAAAAGAAAGAACAATATACGGACTGTCATCCTGCTTATGTTTAAGTCAAGAAAGTGTCGAGAAAAGCAAAGAAAGAGTTGAGTTTGTCTGTCGACTCTTGGCTTAGCAACGCCACTTTTTACATGTAATTGACTTAGATGATTAACTTGCCACTAGTAAATTTCCCCATATCCACAAAACCGTGTATTCGTTACCCTTACACCTAACGTTACAACCCTTTAAAAGTCCTCTTTGATAGTTTATCCTATGTGTTTACGCCAAAGCGGTGGAGGTTTGATCCTTTATCAAGCTTATGGTAATCTATGCGCTATGACATGTAGAGAGTGTTTATTTTTCCGCTTCCATACATGTTATAAAACTTATACACCCGAGAGATGAGAGAATCTAAACACTTTATGTGAGGTGCTAGTATATAATTTTCGTTCTTGTTATAACTGTTGTATAATGAGTATTGTTGTAAATTATCTTTAAACCAATGCTAAATGCCCCTAACTTGTAAATTGATTAGGATAAAAACATATTTGCTTGAGGACAAGCAAATCCCAAGTGTAGGGATATTTGATGAGGTGTAATTTTATACGTTTTTAAGAAGTCATTTAACCTCTAAATCCGTACATGTTTGATCATTTACTATCCTAAATCGTTTCTATATGAGTTTTAGGTACCCATGAAGCGAATGATGGGAAAATGGAGCATTTTTTATTCAATTGGACAAGAAAATGACAAAGTAAAGTAAAACGCTGGAAAAGGTGTTGGGATGGCGACACAAACACAAGGTGACGCCGTCACTTGAATAGTAACGAAGATGATCATATTATAAATTTTTCAAGCGACGCTTTAGGCAATGGCGACGGTTTTGAGCTGACGGTGTCATGACCAAGAAATTGAAGAGCGATGGCGTCACATTCCATAAGGCGACGCCGTCACAATAAGGCAACAAAAGTTATCAAACCCTTAATGACGGCGAGCTGACGGCGTCACAACTTGCAAGTGACGGCGTCACAACTTGCAAGTGACACCGTCACAATTGTATTCCTATATATATTTTCGTATGTTTTTCATTTTAAAATGTGCAACTTGGAGAACCTAGAGAGACCACTTTAGTGCCAAAATTTACAGCTTTTGTAAGGGTTTTAGCCCCCATAACTTCCATGTTTTATTGAAGATAAGTTATTCAATCCTTAATCATTACAATATGTCTATGTGTTGTGTGATTATTTGTTTTTCTTATCTTTAATCTAACATGCTAGGCTAAAATTTATTAGTGTTTACTTAGTTTGAATGAAACCTAGTTATTGATTATTGATAATCGTCTCTTGTTTCGATTAGTTGTTATTCGCGTAACGAGTAGGAAAACTGGCTAGATCTTAGGATATTTGCTTGAACATCTGACTAAACGCACCGCTATATATAGATAGTATGTTGTTCATTGTATTTAATGCGTGATTTGTGTTCGCTGACATTGAGATAGCCTTTACGAGAACAAAATTTTATAGTGTTAGGGATTGACAACCCTTAGCGATTGATATTAAGGAATACAACGCTCTAATTAAAACAAGGAAGTGACAATTTGACTAATCAATAGTAGATAACTAGGGAGTAGTGAGATTCTAAGTAAATACGCTTTTATCTATCATACGAGTTCACCAATTTACTTTTCTCGCATATTTAGTTTAATTATTAGTTATAAAACCAAAATTTTCAAACCCCAAGATTTAACCTTGCTTTCTAAAAGTATAAAATACAAAATAATCATCCTCTACCTTTAAACTTAATCGTTGTACACTTCGACCCTACCTCACTATTCCCCAAGAGAATGGTCAATCCCCCGTTTCTTGCCTATACTACACTATAAAGGTTAGGTACTCTGCCTAGGAGGATTGTAAAACTTTTTGCGTTTACAATTATCCGCATCACATCGGGTGTTTTCTATGACTTGAACTTTTTACTATGAAGTATCACCCCAGTGACATTATCTTCCGCTGCGATATTTTGGGGGTGTTACACCCAAGCCTATTTTCACCATCTATAAATAGCTTGACAGGTCACAAAGATTTGGATATGTTCTCAACACCTACTTTACTCACTTAAAACTGATTGCAAACATAAATGCATACTTACTCTCACGTCGGAGGTGGTTCGCAAGGTCCAACCCCTGCGCATCACTTAAAGTAGTGTTTCCATTTGTGTTGTCATAGGTTACTAGAAGCTTGGAAGCCATCACATAACCCTTAATCATTTGTTCACCATCGCAAGTCCTGATAGTACTTTTTTTTTGTATGATCAATACTCTTAGTACACCCCTCTGAGCCCATATTTTCGTTCGTTTACACCCGACAAAAAAATTGCTACACCCAAATATCATTTGCCCTCCTTTATTGTATTATATGTGTTAAACCCTTGTTAGTTATTTAGATTGATGCATGTTGCTAAGTCAAGTTGTATATATAGTTTTGGGATGATTGAGACTCTTGGTAGTATTGTATATATAGAGAAATGGGAAGAAAGAAAATATTACCCCAAGTAATGTATGTTAAATTAGTACTCAATTATATTGATCCTTCTAATTCGGGTCATAAATCATTTATGTTTAAGTCATTATTCAAATTTAAAGTTCAAGTTATGTTATTATGTGAAACGCTCGAACTATTTTTTTTTTTTGCACAAACCGCATAACCAAATCGACATGTCACATTAATCAAATTATCTTATATACAATTTTATAAAATTGGCTTTAGAAAATTGTTTCATAAGAAAGTAGACGGAAATATCTTTTTGATGATATATGGCACACCTTAAACCAAGCTACGATTGATGTTATATGATTTTTAAAAGATGATCAAGATCTGAAACATCAGACCCATGTATCCTATATGGTCCACGGATCCTGAACTAGATCCGTGGATCCGTGGCCTGTTTGTTCTAGTCCATATTTTTCCATAAACTCTGATTTTGACACAATGGAAAACTATAAAGTTTAGCTAACTGAATATTGATCATATTTATAACATAACAATGTACTATGTACATGGTTTAATCTTGCGAAAACATCCTTTCTAACAACATGAGGCTAAATCCAAACACTATTTTAAAACTTGTAACTTGTTAAATACATGAATTTGACTACTAAAGAGCTTGCATAAATACATAACTCAAAATCTATTTGGCATGTAAAGTGAAAGTTGTTTTGGGGCATTTCAAATCGATAACATGAGATGGTGATGAGAAGCTCATTACCTAACCCACAAGCTACACCTTTTTATCCGCTATGCCACATATCAACATGTAACTTGGTCTCATCTTGCACCTGTGAAACATGAAACTGAGAACGGTAAGTCCTTGCGACTTAGAGAGATAACAGAATCTAAACTGAATCATGAATTGAACATAAACATGATATTTACGCATATGACTAAGTATGCATCTACAACAACTTCTCCACATTACTACGGGATCATAATCGACGCTCAACCGGTTCTAACTTCATACGTAACATAATGACATAAAACTCGATCTAGTTAAATGCATCTAGCACATTTTTGACTAAATCAAGTTGTCAATGAATTCATTTCGGTTGAGTTTTAAAGCTATTTCGAACCGATTTACAAGCTACTTATGAGCTCGTTCTCGATGTCTTATAATGCTATATTCTAAATTATTTCGAGGCAAAACATATGACTTCGAGTAAACTTGCTATTAGCTATCGAATTCCCTAAAGGCTTCTAGTACTCATAATGCGGTTGATGATATCCTCTTGCATGAATCCAATCCATGTCGTGACATACTAGAAAAGGTAACATAGGTAAATCATATGTGCCAAAGTGTGATATTCAATCACGGGTACTTCACATAGGAATTGTGAATTGGAGATTCAGCATGCTTGTCTAAAGTGTTATGACCGACTAATGGTGCGCTTAAGGGACCCGTATCCACATACTACTACTTTTTGAGCTATATTTTAAGATGATATTTCATTATAACTTGATACATAACATCATAACATAAGTAAAATCGGCTATATCTGAAGCATGTCATAACATGACTAATAACATGATATCCAAAAACATGTTAATCTAATTTGTTACTCACTTGAATCGTGAAATGCAAGTTCACGATCCTTGAACATGCTTTGAGCACCTAAAACATGATAGTTGCGCATATATGCTATTAACACATAAATGAATAAACATGAACATCCCATGAACACATAAGCTGCAAATGTGAACTAAATCCTCATAAACATGAAACTGAAGCTAAAGCTAAACAAGACTAACCACTTGGTTCTAAACTTCCATAACATGAATTTATCATATCATAACCATGATTCTTTAACTATAACCATATTATCATATTACATGAAAATTCATGAACTTGATATCATAATAATCTATACTTGATAACTTGACATCAATTTCAACATCATAATCCATTCTTGAACATAACTTATAATTAACATAAACCAAGAAACTAACTGAGGAGGTGTAACTTCATACGCTTTTCAGGGGTCATTTAGCCTCTACACTCGTACATATTTGATCATATATTGCCCTATATTGCTTCTATTTAAGTTTTAGGTTCTTGGGTGAGCAAATGCTGGAAAAGTACAAGTCTTGGGTTTAATTGGACGAAGAATGAAGAAAATGACAAATTCAGCAATGTGACCGGCATCTGTGACGTGGTCATAGAATCATGATTGCTCAGTGTGTCAAGACGGCCTACTCAGCATCACACCTATAGGGTGACGCCGTCACAGCAAGGTGGTGGGAAAATGAAACCCTAAGTGAATGCAGAGCTCACAGCGTCATAACCATAACATGATGTCGTCTCAACACAAAATATACAAATACAAACGCTTTATTTTCATTATTTATGTGCATAACTTTGGAGGAACTTTCATACCCGAACCCTAGTCGAGTTTTACCACTTTTATTAGCCTTTTGGCTATTGAAGACCTCATGTAATATTGAGATAAGTTATCTATTCAATCATTCAATCATGTTTACTCGTAATTGTTTGATTTTCTTATTGAGAAATGATTGAGAGACCTAAAAGTTATGCCTAATTTTGTTTCTAAACATGTGTGGCAACAATTCATTGGTTGTATTAACCGGACCCACTCCTTCACAATCCAATCAAGTAATGACTCATAAGTTAGGCACAAAATTAGTCATGACTTTTAGGTCTCCCAATCTTTTTCCTTTCTTAGTTGCTTGTTTCTTTATTACTATGCTAGGCTAAATAAATTTGTATTTACTTAGTATTGCATGAAACCTAGTTATTGATTGCTTATTTATCATCTCTTGTTATCGGTGTGTACGTTAGAAGTTGAAAAATTGACTATATACCATTTGGGTAGCTTGAACGTCCATTAAAACATGTACAATTAATGCTTATGTCTTAGATTATCAATTGTGTAGGGTATTTATTTCGTGAATTATTTATTGGATAGCTTGAACGTCCATTAAAACATGTACAATTAATGCTTATGTCTTAGATTATCAATTGTGTAGGGTATTTATTTCGTGAATTATTTATTGGGCGTGTTATTGACATTCAGATAGCCGTCGCTCACTTAGGCTAGTTCATAGACGTGGGACTGACCAAACCACAATAGGTAATAAAGAATGCTCCATATTGCATTAGACAAGTAAGTGACATTCGGTACACATAGTGAGAAAATAACTACGAGTAATGAGATTCTAGGTAAATACCATTTTCCTCATATAAGAAGTTCACCACCACTTTTTCTTTTCTTATTATTTAATTTTATCGCATTTTTAGTTTAATTAGTAGTTTAAAATACAAACTCATCTCAAAACCTGTATTTTTACTTGCTTACTAATAAAAACATAAAAGACCAAAGATAGCCTTCTTTTCATCCATAGACTTAATTAGTCATACACTTTGAACCTACCTCACTATTCCTCTAGAGAACAATCAATCTCTCGAGTCTTGTCTATACTACTCTACAACGATTAGGTACTATGCCTAGGAGGGTTGTAAACCTTATGCCTTGCAACCCACAACATCAAGTTTTTAGGGCCACCATTGGGGAATAGTTTAGGTTTTGAATTCTATTTCATTTAGGTCTAGTTCACGAGATTCCTATCTAGTGAACGTTTTTCTTTTTAGCTTTCCTTTAGCCTATCCTTTTCTTTGTGTTTTTGTTCATAACCCTTTCATTTTCCATCATAGTGAAAGAAATTCCGCTCGATCCACCCATTCAACAAATTCCAAGAATACCACATAGACCCCGTACTCTAGGTGGGTACTCCCAACCTACCAACAAAGGTACCTAAAAACTATTGAGCTTCCTGAAAAAGACAATGTGTCTCACTTGCGATCCAACACCATCCGATTGGTGCAAAATGGATGTGCATTCCATGTACTTCATTTCGAAGACTCAAACCAACACCTTTAGGACTTTCTTTAAATATAGATTCTATTGACGTTAATGGCGACTCTAGAGAGACGACGCTCTTGCGTATATTCCAGTTCTCTCTTCACAATCAAGATAGCAAGTGGCTTGAATGTCTACCTGCGGGATCCATCCCATTCTCGTTTTCTCGCACAATTTTACCCACCGGGGAGAACTACCAAGCTTAGGAATGACATCTTGATGTTCCAACAGCATCATGGTGAAACTTTCTACGATGTGAGGACTCATTTCAAGGACTTACTTCAAAAAGACCCTCATCATGGCATTGATCTTTAGCTCCAAGTTCAAATCTTTTATAATCATGTCAACTACTCCTCTATGCAAGCCATCGACCATGCGGCTGGTGGTAAGCTTCATGACAAAAATACCGAGGAATCATTGGCCATAATTGAGGATCTTTCCTTCTATAACAACGAAAGTTGGATTGACCCTCTTGAACTTGTGGGAAAACCGGTCAAGGCAATAACTTTGCCTTCCAAAGTCTTTAGCATTTCCAAACGTAGGCTCATTGAGCTTGAAGATCAAGTAAATACTTGATGAGTTCCTACCAAACTCCTAAACCTTCAAATCAAAAAGTGAACAAAATCGCTTTTTCATGTAGTGGTCCCCACGACACTCATGATTGCGTGGAAAATCTCAAGTAAGCTTTTGCGGATTACGTATCCTCGCATACCGACGAAGAGTGAGGTAAGTGGTTCACTTTCAAACACGAGCAAAATACTCTTAGTGATTCATACAATCCCTCTTGGAGGAATCACCCAAAATTTAGGTAGAAACAAAATCAAAACTTGTCTCAATACAAATTTTCAAACCCACATAATCGTTTTCAAATAGACGATTCATCCTCGAATCATATCTTCAACAATAATCCTCGATCTTCAAATAATCCATCCAATCTTGAAGCCAAGTCAAATTGTCCTAACACGAAGTGTTTTGGAACATAATTGCATCAAGGTCAAGTATTAACACTAATGCCGACATGCCTAAATGAAATAGCACAACAAAATTCTATGTTAAGCCTAAAAAACTAAAACACGTTATAAACCTATAATCAAATTTCAGTCAAAATATCAATCAAATTAGTAGCATTGCTATACAAGGAATAACATATGAATTGACATCAAGTTCATCAACAATTGACCTCTAAATTGAAATATAAATTACCGGTTCGTAACAATTTAGCCTCAACATTTTCACATATAATCACATATTGTCATGTCAATTAACTTCAAATCTTCGCTAAACTGACATGAGATGAAGCTCACACATGCGCTTCGCAATTACCACTTCTTAACTAACTAAACTAAACACAAATCACGGATTATACATTCATGTAAAAAGATTAGTTATCGCTTCGTAACAATTCAGCCACAACATTTTCAAACATACGCTTCGCAATTACTGCTTGGTAACTAAATATACTAAACTAACAAAACCTAAAAAAAACTACACTTCATCAGGTTAACAAATCCAAAACAAATACCTACAGAACGTATCAATCTACATCAGGTATACCAATTCGTGATTAAATAAAATACAAGTTTACCAAATTTCATTAAAGCATTAAATAAAACATAGTTAGAGATTCGGGATACCAATTCGTGTTCAGGTGAATTCAAAGATGTGACGGAGATTATGCGACAGAGATGAGCGGATATGCGACGGAAATGCAACAGATACACGACAAAGTGAGCTGAGATGCGGCGGAGATGAGTTGAGATGCGCTGCAGACACGTTCGAGATGAGCGGAGATGTGATGGAGGCGTTTACATGATATTGAAGGAGAGTGTGAGTGAAAATTCGGGACTGAAAAACATAAGTCTTGTTGGCTAAAATTTTACTACCCACGAATAGTCTGTTGCTATATATTGAATTTTTACATTAGCTAAACTTTTTGCAAATAGAGTTAAATTTTGATAGCAATAATGGTTTTAGCATCTGATATCCGTCGCTATGTTCTATAAATATGCTTGTTGCTATTTTTTGTTGATAAGTTTGTTGTAAATGTATAAATCAGAAACCGCTTTGATTCCCTTGAAAAATTTGCGTTGGTAATTGCATCCTTTCTAGCAGTGCAAAAGGAAAGAATACGAGCGTATACTAGTTTGTCGATACTTTATATGAAATTAGGTATTTATATATTACACTAATCACCAAGGCCCAATAGATACTGGACAACAACAATCCCCAAAGTAGGGGTGTTTATGGGTTGGGTAATATCCGAATAAACCGAAAACCAAAAGAATCAAACCGAAAATAACCGAACCGAACTCAGAATCGAACGAAATTGCAAAACCAACCGAACAAAAAGCCAGTTAGATGCTTATTGAGAAAGAAAACAATAACTTTCGACGTATTGCACACTTCACAGATTGTTTTGTTACACGATATTTCTTTTCTCTTCCAATTCAGTTACGTGACAAAACCAAATTAATATGAAATTTTTATTTTATTTCACGGCTTGTTTACTTTCCACTTAAGACAAAAATATGGGCTCAAACCTTTAATCTTTTTTAATTGAGAGAGTCACCAAAACAAAAATGACTCATTTAAAAGGCTTATTAAGACATTCTTTTCAAACCACTGAATTTAGTAAACACACCCTTAATATAAATTCTCAATCAGACATTGAGTTGTACTATGTTTCAATAATATGACAGCCTCGGACACATTTCATTCATGTTTTAGTTCCCATCCATGCAACTAATGTCATGGCTTTGCATTCGGTCAGTACCTTATTTCTTTGGCAAAATCCAAGTATGAAAAATATATATAATACTCCGTATATCAATGAAAAATATATATAATACGAGTGTATACTAGTTTGTCGATACTTTGTATGAAATTAGGTATTTATATTATTACACTAATCACCAAGGCCCAATAGATATTGGACAACAACAATCCCCAAAGCCAGTTAGATGGTTATTGAGAAAGAAAAACAATAACTTTCGACATATTTCACACTTCACAGATTTGTTTTGTTACACGATGTCTTGAGTTCGAGCAGACGACTTTGAAACTTTCTCTTCTGATTCAGTTACGCGACAAAACCAAATTAATTTGAAAACTTTATTTTATCGCTTGTTTACTTTCCATTTAACGAGACAAAAATGTGAAGCCAAACCTTTAGGCTAGTCCCGCCGTGACTTATTAACCCGAAATCATCCAATACCACGTCATTTCTCTCTCCAAATGACCGAGACAACCCGGATGCCCCAATGACGACCCAAGCTTTTTTTTTTTTTTTTTTTAAATCATTTTTAACATAAACTAAAATTTCATTAATAATTAAAATGTTACTACAATGCTAAATAAAACAATACGAAATACATAAATCATAAATCTAATCAATGCTCCACGATGCAAAGTCATACGAGGAGTACGAGAACCCAAAATCCTCGAGCGAGTCAAATCTTCCTCGCTCAGCGGAGAGGTGCCCCTGAGCTCAAGTTGATAGTCGGTTGATGCACCAACACCATCGTTTTTGTTCTCCGATAGCCCAATTGATTTTGGTGCGACGTTGTTCGTTATCTTCGAACACGCCCACAACTTGTCAAGAACCTCGCGATCTTTGCGGGCGATCTTTCAAAATTTGTCGATCACGTTTTCGTTCGGCGTAATGTCGTTGCAACTCTTGTAGTTTTGTTTCATTTGTTCCTTCTCCGCCTTCGCCTCGGTCAAACAATTCGATGACGCTTATAATAGCGTTTTTAACCTCATCGTCGTTATCGCATTGATTTTGAACGACACTTGCATATCTTCAACGGAATGGGAGACGGCAGTTCATATTAAATCTTTTGTTGAGAAGATTTTGAGTTTGAATTGTGTTTGAAATCGTGTTAAGAAGTGTGTTTGAGGTGAAGTGGGTATTTATAGAGTGGCGGTAAAATTGATTTTAAAAAGAAGTTTTTTTTTTAAGTTTAATGACCAAACGGTCAATTTTTAAAAAACTTTTGATTTTACCGAAATGTGGTGGGAATGCATTTAACATCGAGTGAAAACTCACTCGATATTGCAAATCTTGTCTAGTCGACCGATGTGCCAACCCGCCTTCCCAATCGATGTGCTCGATATTAACATCGGTTGAGGACTAAACTTTTGCACGCCCAACCGATCTTAAACACTCGAATGCGACCAGCCGAGACTCACCAAAGCTAAATTCTCTCGATTAAAAAACTAATTAAGACATTCTCTTTGAACCACTTAATTTAAGCACGCCCTGATATTAACTCTCAACCAGCCATCGAGTTGTACTATTAATTTTTCAATAAATGACAGCCTCGGACACATTTCATTCATTAGTCCCATCCTTGCAACTAATGTTCATGGCTCTGCATTCGGTCAGTATCTTATTTCTTTGGCAAAAACTATATCCACGTATGAAAAATATATAAATATATTAATGCAAATAGTTAAGCTAGAGTTCATGTACTAGTGATACACACGTTGCTGGGACAAACTCGATCCGGCCAACCGCCTTATTTATACGCTAACTTACAAAAAGTAGAATTTAAGACGTTATTGATTGATTTTGAAGCTCATCAATGAGCTCATTTAAACACCGCCATGACGAACCACCTTCTTCCACCGCCTTCATGGCGGAGTTCCTCAGCTCTGCCACCTTTTTCCGCACCTCTTTCCCTTTCTCACCTTCCATCAACTCTTTCACCTTCTTTTCCAAACCTTCACCCTTCACAAACCCATTAACACTACCATCACATGTTTCCACCCTCACACCAATCTTGATTTCATCCACCACGAATTTTGCATTCAGTGGTTGCTCGGCCGACAAAGGCCATGCAACAATAGGCACGCCCGCACATATGCTCTCCAACACAGAGTTCCATCCACAATGACTCACAAACCCTTTCACAATTTCATGCTCTAGTATCTCCCTTTGATTCACCCATTCTCGAACCACAATTCCCTTCTCCTTCACTCTCTCCTCAAACCCGTCATCCAAAGTGGGATGGACTACGTTTTCGCTTCTTCTCATTACCCATAAGAAACTGACTTCAGATTTCTCAAGACCGATCTTTATTTCATCAATTTGGTCTTGAGATATCTCAGATTGTGATCCGAAAGCCAAATATAAAACTGGACTTCCAAGCTGCAACATTTTGTCCAGCCAAACCATCCACGATGGTTTTTTGCTGGACAAAAGTTCCGTCTTGGTCACTTTATGACTAAGACAAAACGGGCCCACTGACCATGATTTTGGTCCTAGTTTTGAGTTCCAGTATTCCTCAAAGACAGGTTCTAGCTCCGAAAAGCTGTTGGTTACCCATCCATAACTTTTTGATGTTGCTAGAACATTGTCCAAATCCATTTAGCATAAGGGCTATTTAAGTCACGACCATTGAACACATCGTCGAACTCGTCCCTAGTCACCGTCAACCAAGGGAATTCTGGAACGGTGACTAGGTCTTTGTTCGACTTTCCTTCAAATAGATGCTTATTGTGAGACATGACTCGATTAACAGTTATGGCAAAGTTGCTCATGCCATAATAAACGAGTCGTGGGATATTAAACTTATTAGCTGATTCTAGTGTCCAGCCAAAGAAGCCGTCAGTGATCATAAAGGTCACTGGCGTCTTCAAAGACTGGACAGCTTTTTCAAAGTCGGGTTGCATGAGTTTTGTGGACGATACAAAAGGAAAGAAAAGGGACAAAGATGGCAGTTTGTCCGTACTTTCGACACCTGGAGGGACACCAGGGATGTTTTTTGGAAATGGTAGCAAGATGATGGAGGTCGATGTGTCCGAGAGTGAGGTGGAGATGTAAGGGTGGTTTGCTGGGGTGGTGAAGATAGTAACTGTGGCATTACGACTAAGTAAGAGGCGGGCTAGTTGTAGGATTGGAATTGTGTGGCCTTTGGCCATGAATGGAAACAAAACTACGTGAAGAGACGGCGGGGATGTGGTGGCCATGGCTCTCGAAGCAAAATGTAAAGATCCAAGTGACTATAACTATCTGCTCTTGGATTTATATATAGCAATGCCAATGAAATTGTTCAACTACTATACATTATTAATGTTTTTTTTTGGCTGTTGTTTACTATTTACTCGCAAGGCATTGAAATTGAGGAATATTCAATACACACTTTGACCTTTCTTCGTAAGGAAATACCAATTAACTTAATGTTTAAAATGATGATCACGTTGGGCACGAGGCTTATAAAGGCTTATGCTTTTGAAATAAGTTATTTATAAAATAAGTTTAGTTTGTCATATATACTTATGAAATTTTTATAAGTTATAAACATCTATAAGCCAAAACTCAATGAAAATGCTTATAGAATTTATAGCTAGTCAAATTACTTAAATATCTTTCAAATTATAATTGATTATCACTCAAAAGCTGAAAATATATCTGAATTTAATTTGATAAATTTTTATACGAATTTACATTAATAAGCTTAAACTCCAAATAATTCGTCAAACAACTTTATAAAAGTATAATCTCATATAAGCTCCAGTCTAACTTTAGCCCCTACTCCAATCCATTTCGTCAGACATACCATCGTGTCTACGAATTTGATCCCTAAGTTATATATAGATTTATATGAAGAAAACCATTAGTTAGTCTACCAAAAGAGCACATGTAAAAAACGTCCTTCAATACATACTTCATTTATATACGATCAGTAAAGACACATGCTGAATTTGTGAGGAGTTTTGCAAACGGATTTACTGTTTGGAAAAATATTGACTAATATGTAACACTTTTAAGATTATTATAGCAATTAAAATGATGAGATTTTCCTTTGACCCCTTCACCAAATCCTTCCGTTTGTTTTACTTTTACCACTTGTAAATTCTCGTCTTCTAGCTACATAAATTAAGGAGGGAATGTACCAATATAAATAATACACAATCTCAAGTGATTAAACATCTCTTGTCGTTTGCTTCCATTTTTGACTAGGTATTTCCGTAAATCAAGATTTTTGGCGATTGTTTTTGCGCTCAATTTGTCGCCGAATTTCGGGTGCTTATTGGTGGGTTTGTTGTTGTTTTCAATTAGTGTCATTGGACATAATTGTTCTCGATTTAATCCTCATAGTTTGTAGTGTTGTACAAGTTTACACGTTTTTGGTCCTATTCTTTTCTCATCTACATCATTCAAATTAATTATATATATTTTCTTTCGATGATTAACATACGGGATTTACTAAAAGAAAGGGAATATTTAATTTAGTCAATAATTTTAAAAGAGGCGCACAATTACATAAATATCTATTTAAAATTAAGTATTTGCATATTTTTTTAAAAAAAATGCATAAACAGTATTGTATTGCATTAAAATCTTATATATTAAAGAAACATGCACATATACAAGTTTTGTTAGGTATTTGTGTAATTGGATTTTCTGACATTGTAATAAATTGGGTAAAAACTCCCCCCTAGAAAATTGTTGCTTCTACACGTATATGATGCTTTTAGTAAACTTTAGACATGCCCAATATTTTGGTAAAATGAAACTATACCCAGTCTACCTAACAGCTAGGTTGTTTTTAGTTATAGATGTTTGATTAAACTATGATATTATTTGAATTTTAATAATGTAAATGATGATTTACTTTTAACACGACTCTTAGACGTAGCAAACTTAACACGTTACTATTAAGAACGAAATTTTATGTTTATATGCGTATGCATGCATGTGGAGTGGGACCTTGAGTACAGAAACTCATCGCCATCATTTACGACCACAGTTTCCAGTCACCAATGTTCTTCTAGAAGTTTAAATGTCGGTCAAAGAAAATATTAACCCTATGATTGTAAGACTAGTCATCATGTGACAAAGTTAAAATGTAATTTTACCTTTCATATTATTGTCACATCATTTTTTCTCTTCTTTTATTTTTTCTCACTTCCTCTCACTTTTTACATCTAACTCATACCTTTTATTAAAAAAAATCACTTTATATAAATATAACTCACAAAATACGTTACATACACTCACAAATAAAATAAAAATCAATATAACTAAAAAAAATGAGCCCACAAATGGTGAACACAACTCGGTGATAGAGATCACCTTATCTTTGTAAAAGATTCCAAAGTCACTAAGTGAGAAAACATAGGGCTCGTGCGTGGCTTGCTAGTCACCTTACCCATTCTCACGCCCTTGCCTATGAGTCTAAGAAATCAGTCTTTAAAAAACATTTGTCATTATAATAAGAGTAAATTACACAATACGTCCCTGTGGTTATATCAAAATCATCGGTTTCCTCCCTCGACTTTATTTCTTGCATGAACCGTCCTTATCTTCAAAACTTATAACACCAACGGTCCTTATCCATTGAAAACTTGCAACACAAACAGTCCTTATCAATATCAATAAGGACTGTTGGTGTCACAAGTTTTCAAGATAAGAAAGGTTCATGCAAAACTAAAGTCAAGGGACGAAACTAGTAACTTTGATAAAACCACGGGGACGAACGGTGTAATTTACTCAATATATAATTTTAAAAACAGAGGTCCGGTATGGTTTGTGGCGCTGTTGGCCATGGCTTGAGCCATCAGCCACTATACCGAGGGCTCTAAACGGTGAATGATGTATTATATAATATTGTGTAGAATTTTCTTTTGTCCCCATCTACTTCATAAATGCTTTGTTCATTTTCTTTAGTATTTTTTAGCACAAAATTCACACAGCTTTTGGTTTCACTCATTCCGATTTAGCTTTGGTTTTGTCAGTGCTTCATCTGGTTCTTTTTGTTGCATTTGAGTTTATTTGTTCTGTAGAAATTATGAAACACTTAACACTGAATCCAACCAACCACCCATTGATTCAATTTATTCAATGTAAAGTATCAATACAAGAAACAACAAACTGAATAGATCACAACTGATGATCTATCAATAAAAAGACAGAAACTAAAAACTGAATTAAAAGGTATGATCAGTCAAACGATTACAATATCACACAGTGTTAGATTGAATACATGTTGAGAGAAAACGATTATCAGAGATTGATTGTTGAATGAAACCCTAGGACTTGATCTTCCTTATATAGGTTGTCCAGCTTCAGTCCCTGCACAATACAAAAGATAACAAACAAACACCAAACTAAAAGGTTAGTGTCAGCAAGTTTTTGCATATAGCATAAACAGTCCCTGTAGTTAAGAGAAAATTTGAAAGCATAATTTAACACTAGCAGAGTACCCGCGCATTGCGGCGGCGGGTACTCTAAAATGATAATTTTCGGTGAACAATATTTTTTAAATTCAATACGATTTTTTGACAACAAGTTTACAGATTGAAAGAATTTCATGTTGCATATTTTAACTCTTAGCTAATTCAACCCATTGAATCTATAATCGTAAAAGACGTTACCCAAGAAACAGAAACTGAAAAAACCCGAAAACGGAAAACCCTTTTATCCGGGTTTGATTTCGAATTTAAATATCCGTGGTTACCCGTACCAAATCGTGTTTAATATACATGTAGTTTTTAACAAAATATTCATAAAATGTAGAATTAAATTTTCTGGCATCATGCATCACGGCCGTGAGTCTCATGTATTGCTCTTATGCAATGGAGGCAATACCTTTTATATTCAGGCAAGTCATGAATGTGACATTGGAGAATTTTCAGTGAATTTTATAAGCAATTTAAAGCTCAATGCAAAGTCATTTACGCACCATCTACAAATTTAAGTCACTTAATTCTTTAGATGTAACTTCATTTTACAAATTAAGACACTTAGTTCTTCATATATAACTTCATTTTACAAAGTTATGACACTTAATTCTTCGTATGTAACTTCATTTTACAAATTTAAGACACTTAATTCTTCATATGTAACTTCATTTTCTACTATTAGCAAGTATGTTGGCTTAAATATTTTAAAACTTCCTTTTATATGAAGTCCTAAATGCATTATAAAATAGTATAGATGTTCAATTGAAAGTTTGAATTGCATCGGACTGAAATTGTGTTCAGCAGCGAGAGGGCACTTAGGGACATTACGCTTAACTTTTGTTTTTTGCTTTCATTCTTAATTTTGTTTGTCAAACTCTTGATACATCCTGATAAAGCATTACGAGTTTGAATGACATGTTAGCATAATAAATAGCATAGGCTCATGATAGTTTGTTTATGTTAGGTTTTATTGTGTCGTTTGTTATTTGTTTTAAAGAATACGACAAAACGATCGAATTTCGACATTTTATATGATTGTGAATAATTATTTTTTTTTAACATTGCATGTCTTGAACTTTCAAATTTCGGTCATTATGCTGCATTTTCATGACTATTCGCCATAAAATGACCATTTTACCTTCAAATTTTGATAAAATTAAGGGTAAAATGGTCACAAAATACACAAATAATTGAATTTTGAAAGTTCAAGACACACAATAAGAAAAATAGTTAACTACACACAATCATAAAAAGTGTCAAGCTCACGATTTTTTCGCTATTCACTGCTTTAAAGACTTTATATACAATTTTGTTATTCAGTGAAATAATACTAATTTTGCTTCTACATAACTAGCTTATAAAATATACGTAAAGCACAATATTATAAAAAGGTTTTTATAGCTATGTTTAGCAAATCTTTTGAAAAGAAATCATATGCTAATCAATAGTTCAAGCTTTTGAGATAACTGTTAGTACTTTAGTGTAATGATATCCAAATGTTAGTTAATTTAGGCAACAAGATCGAAGGCGATGATGTCTTATACAAAGAAAATAGATGAACAGGCCATGCGATTAAAAGAAAGTGAGTTAGTTTTGGTAAAGCGAATTGACAAAAAAGATGTAGACCACTTAATTATACTTTCTTCACTAAAAGAGATCGATCCTAATAACGTGTCTACCATTAAAACGTGTATAATCCACAAGAAAAGATACGTCACACAAGAGTGGTGATTTGACTCCGATACAACTCCTTTTAGTACATTTGCAGCGTCAAGGTTATACATATTACCCCAGGGTAAATGACCACACCAATGAGCTGGATGAAATATTTTTTGTTCACCCGACTTCATATGCCCTGTGGACAACATATCCGGAAATCATGTTGATGGACTCCACATACAACACCACGATGTTTAAACTGCCATTATTTACAACACACCCGCTCGTGTTGAGAGTCCATATTATGTGCCTTCTTCTCCATCTTATGTGCCTCCCTCTCCAGCTATATCTCCAGCTGCAGATGAGGACAATTTTATATATCGTCCTCCGGTTCTTCCTCATCTTTTGTTACAACCGTCTCGCTGACGAGTACGAGCCAGTATCACGGATCGAGAGACGATTTCGAGTTAGAGTTTCGTAGACGATGGTAGCATCATTGAGCGACTACGCCCCAAGCGTGATTGATCTTAGTTGCTAGTTATATTGTGATTTTGTGAACCATGTATCAACTATTAATCTATAACAAGATTGGTTATTTATGTATTCAAGCTTCTAATTTTGTGAACCATGATATTACCGATTTATGTTGTGAATAATTATACAAATTCTTTGGCAGATGGAACAAGAAAATTTTTCTTGTGTCGTTGTCGGCGATGGATTTATAATCGAAGAAACATCCCATGCCCAAAACTTGTGGTCCGCGATGATATGTATGTCTTCACAAAGTAAATAATTAAACGTTGCTTATTTACGTAAATATATCAATAACTTGTTTGTTTAGAATACATTTCTTATAATTGTTTCATCATGTAATGTACCAGGGGATCAAGATTATGGGTGTCGATACTTCATGTGAAAGGAAATATTTCAACAAAATACTTTTGTCAAGCCTCTTCTTCAACGCAGTCTTCAAACCGCGAAACTAAAGATAAAACGATCAACACGCTATCGGCCAAAACAATTTGTTGAAGTCAAGAATAAAGACGCTGGAGGCAAGAATAAAGACGCTTGAGGCATCAATGAAATTGGCAAGAAATCCAATGATCACGCACGTCAATCGAGTGGAATACTTTCATGAAATTATATATTACATTAATAATCTTCACAAGTAGATTTCGTTGTAATATTGTAACATTTGTTGTTGTACTTGTTTAATGTTTTAATGTCTAATGTTTTATTGTTATTAAGTTTTATTGTTATTGTTTAATTAAATGAAAACAAATACACAATTAAAAAACATAACGTAAGATAAATACCATATAAAAACACTACACAATTAAATACACTATACATATAAAAACACTACTCAAATAAAACACTACACAAATAAATAAATATATATATATATATATATATATATATATATATATATATATATATATATATATATATATATATATATATATATATATATATATATATATATACCTAAACACTACACAATTAAATAAATAAATAAAATAAAATAAAATGGTACAGCCGCCATTGTAGAGACGAGACCCACGTAGAGTAGAGTGCAGATACACAGATTAAATAAAAGTTTGCGAAGCCACTTAAAAAATACGTATATGTTGTGAGTTGTGACAGTAAAAGAAATTCATACACGAAAGTGACGAAACGCTTTAGAGAATTGAAGGAGAGTTATAGATTTATTTATTTAATTATTTATTTTTTTCTCAAAGCTATGGTTTTCACTTTTAACAAATGCTTTAAAGCTATGTTCGATAAAACTGTAACAAATATATTCAAAGGGGAAATAAATTCAGTAAAAGCAATTTTTTATTATGCCGTTCTTTATAGCGCATATGTACACATGTATTTACAAAAAATTGATCGGTAATACATGAAGTTAAAATGTACTAACAAATACTACTTGTTTCACAGAAAGAACAAAGAACAAAAAAAAAAAAAATAAATAAATAAATAAATAAAATAAAAAATGATACATTTGAACGACACATGCACAAATTGACATAGAGCACTTGAGCATGAAATAGGTACGATGTGGGTGTGACCACAAATTAACATCAATGACAAGTACCCACTAAATGTCAAATTATCATTTGTCCTACCACTTCTAGAATCTCATATAAACCAAACTAGATATCATCACTTTACTTTTCGCTTTATAATGACAACGTCAAGTTAGTTCATAATTTAAGATTACCTTTATTCCTCACACAATTCCATCATTTACCTCAGCATCGCATTAGTTTTTTCGGCATTCACTACTATCTCACTTTTCACTCCCAACCATCTCATACCCATCTCATACCGCCTTACATTACAACATATTTTTTTATTTATTAAAATACCACACTAAATATCTTCCACAAACTCACAAACTAAAAAAAAAAAACCTCACTAGCACAATGCCCCAAAAGTGATAAACTCAGTTGGCTTTATGACAATAAATTAATAGACGCGTACAGATCGAACTCGGCATCACTTGATCGGGATTACACTTTACGTATGTAATTAAAGTTAATAATTAAATGTAATGGTTATATTTATTTATTAATTAAACGAAATAACTATAACGGACGCAAGAATTAACAGAATGGATTAACTGGTCGTTAAATATATTTGGGAAGGACTAAAGATGAAATTAGAGATCGAGAAGGTTCTAGAATCCTCGGGTTTCCTAAACCGATCGTCCATATGGTTTCCATAAACCAATCCATACCAACTTGTTCACCAAGCTTTAATTGATATAAACGCCAGGGGTTTTATTTTGATCTCTCAGACTCATAAGCTAAAAACCTAAATTGTTTGTGTGTGTTTTTGTTTCAATCGATCGTACACCACCTTGGGTGTCGATCCACATCTTTTCCAAAACAAAGTTATTTTGTTTAATTAAAACTAGATTACTTTAATTTGTTATAAGACGCTACAGACAAGAACGCCAGACAATCACACTATCGATCAGATCTTGGATTGAATTACAAAACAGTGAGGTAATTCTTATAATCCTATAAACCCAATTGGTTCATCCTAATTGCTAGTTGTGATTTGATTCGTTTCTTGTAATCGAAAAGGCACGATATTCTTTTATGTTAATTAATTGTTCATTAATAAATCCTATACGCCTCGCACTTACTTTGATGTTTATTGTTTATATTTATGATTGTCATGTTATATAATTCCAACAAATGGCATCACGAGTCATTGGTTTTAATGAGAATTAATTACTAAACACGTAAAAACGGATATTGTATTGTGTTTGATATGATTTATTCTAGGTTTTGTTATGATTATATAAACCCTAATTTTAGGGTTAAGGATTTTGCCCTAATTTGGTTTTAAAAATCTATTATGGATCGAAAATTTTTTTTCGGGTGGAAACCTTAAATTTTTTAGTCGATTTCCTAATTTTTTAGGGTTTATATTAATTGTTATGTTATCAATATCGAAACCTAGATTTAATATATTTGTTACGTGATAAATTCATGAATAAAGTGTTATGTGACATGGAATTGTATGCGATCTGCGACTTTATTGAATAATTGTTATGTTATATCCATGATGATACATGCATGTTTGTCATGGATAGTTGTTGTATTATTATTTAATTGTTAAGATTGGATTAATTGTTAAGTTTTATACACATGTATATTTATGATAAATTTTGAATTGGGGATGACTCCAATTATATACATTAATGAATCAATTATGTGCAATTTGGTATATCATTAATTATGGGTTTACGCAATCGATTCGTCGATGTATGTGGCTCACTTTCAATTGAGATCCCCGAACCATTTTCAAGGTATGATCCCCGAATTTGTGGAGCTCACTACACGCATTAAGCGCTTTACAAGTTCACCGCGTAAACAATGCCGAAAGGGTTCACGAGCGTAAGTTGTTTGAAATGGTTGATGTCCGGAAGATCAAGTCGCGTGGAGTGAAGTTTACACGCTTCGATATGATTCAACACCATCCGGATATCTTCGACACGCTCTTTGATCACAATGCCTAATGAAGATGAGAACCGACTTGATGAATTCACGTTGAATTTCAATGAGAATTGTCTCATACGACCACGTACTTTGGCAAGGTACATGTCTTCGATGTCGCTGAGTGACAAGTTCTCAAAGTCACCGAGAATGCATAATCTTGTTCATCTTGTCGTCGACTATGATATTCTTCAAGAATGTGTAGTCCCATTTAGACTTGAGATCAATGTGTTTGATGGCCACGATGTTCTTTGAGCAATACACTTCATGTTGAGACTTCAACCGTGCACCACCGTAGTAGATTCTTCTGCGCTCGTGCCAACGATGAATCCCATACAATGCATCTTGGTCGTATGCTTGCACTTTGTCGAGAACAAGTGATTTGCACGCCTCGATAGCTATGCGCATTGAGTAGGTAGTCACCGAATGGAAGAGTTAATGATGTAGCGATTTTCGTGAACCATCGCCACCATGGAGAAGAAATTCCGTGTCCGTGTTGAAAAATATCCGGGGGAACCTTGGTTCATCCGGGTCGGGCCGATTGTCGGTAGAGGTTTGGTCCAACTGTAGTATGGAGGTTGTTCCGCTTAGTGAAGTCGATGTTTGCTTCGGTCGAGCCAATCCATGTTGTTAGACATGGCTCGAGCAATGTTTTCAAGGTGATATTCAACCTCGATTGCACTTTCCGAATGTTTTTCAGTGAAGGAATGCGCCATTCTTGATGCGCTCAACTCGGATTTCGCCATCTTCTTCACACGGAATCGTTTGCAAGATTTTTGCATGCTCCAAAGTACTACCGCTCACCAATTCTTGACCTTCTTCGTAGGGAGTGTCGTTAACAAGAGTAGAAACCATTCAAATTCTCGCGGTTGTATCATTATCTAGCCATGATACGACATCCGGTCGAGTCGTTTTTCTTGCTTTTAGAAGGCCTTGATGATGATTCGGGTTTCTTCACTTGTTCGGGAGAGGAGGGTTGTTGTTGGGGCTCGCGACCTCTTCATCGTCACCACCCGTGATACTCAAAGTGATCACCGCTCGAGTCATGGTAACCGGAATCGTCCCGAGGTTTATCGGAAGACCGTGGTGAGAAGACTTTGTTGTGCGAAGTTCGATGCGAGGAGGCGGCATAGATGTAGATTGACCGGACCGCTCGACGCTTAGGTGCAGAGTCCTTATCCTTATCATCGCCATCTCGGTCTTTTGGGTTGAGCGGTCGACTCTTGCATGATGATCCGAGTTGATAGTCAAGTAGAATTTCGAAAATTTAGCTTCATCTCAAGTAAACGCCCGCATCTCTTTGACATTTGCATCACTAGTTTAGCGATTAACTCAGATTCGGAGAGATCGCCTTCTTTTCCATTGTATGTTTGACCAATGCTACGATGTTAAAGTAGTTGTCCGGAAAATACTTTTGTCACACCGGGGACAAGGTCGAGAAGAAAATTGTAGGTTTGTTCTCTTCGACTTTTCCAGCCTTTGACTTTTGAATGATATCCTCAAGGTACTTTTGAGTGTAACCTTCAATCATTTCATTTAGTTCCCCCGACGATGACTTCTCATGAATTCTCGAATAGCTTTCCTATCTTTCCGCATCTCGTCATTCTCATCATGTAAGTACTGCATTTGTTCAAAGATACCAATTAAGTTTTCTTTGCATGTCCTTCTTCTAACTTGTTTGATGACTTCACAATCCTTGCATGTGTTTGAGAAATCCAAGACTTTGGTGGTTTCTTCACGGATTGGATGAAGATCCGTTGACTTAGTTGATGGTGGTGGTGATGAATGAGATGAAGAGTCCCATGATGAGGAGACTTGAGGAGACTTCATGTCCTTAGGAGTATCCGAGGTTTTCCTTTGAGTGAGTTAACCGTCGAGAAGAAACTTTGTATAATCATCCTCGCCATCTTTAGACTTTTCTTTCTCGCCCTAGCTTCTCAAAATCATACTCAATAGTGTCTTCAACAAAGTGTTGTTGTTGCGTATAGTGGCACCGCATCCCTTATCGGGTTGATTAACCGCATCGTGATCCGGAGAGGAGGCAAGACCACTTGATCCTCCGTGGCCACCCATTTGATCTTTAGCAAAATCACCGCCTTTTGAATGTGTCGAGACGCTAGAAACTTTTTCCTGATGATTTATCCAATTGCTCTTCTTCATCTTCGTAGCTCTCATCATAAGGTACAATAGCCGGAGTCTTCCTTTTCTTGACAAATTGGAGGACTTGGAGGTTTAGTCACCGAGGCAGTGTTTGGGCTTGCAGTAGTAATGAACCCTTCATCCGCTCCCAAGATCTCGCAGCTCTCATCCCTAAGTTGTCTTCGAGGTTCAAGTGAATGGATCGGAGTTGCTTCCGAGAAGGAACTTTCTTCTTAAAGGGTTTCTCTTAGAATAGGTTTCTTCTTCGAACATTCCTTTGACTCACAAGACTTGTTATGCTTCCTCGATTTCCTCTTCGGTTCTCCTTACAGTGTACCGAAGATTTTTCGTCAAGATGACCAACTTTGCCTTGTCATCGCTTCCGTATACCTTTCGCATTTATTCTAGCTTTCGACATCTTCGCCAGAAGGAAATCTGCAATACAAAGACCTTGTTTCTTTGTGGACGCTTCCTTGATTCTAACAAATGAGAATGGGTTCCGCCAACATATCGTGATTGTTCGGGTCATTGAGCCTCTTGAATGTCCGGTGAAGTCCAAGTGCTCGGATCAACAATTTGGTATATCCGATGTAGGAATCTTTGAGCCGAGTTTGTTGAGAAATGACATCATGTCATCCCAAATCGAGCTTCAATGGCGATGTGTTTCATGTTGACAAATGCCCAAAATATTTGCGCTCTATGAGCTTAGATGCTCATAGCCGCTATCACGCACCGTAAATAGACTTGGTGATGATCATGTAGAGCTGCTCTCCAAGGTTGAGGAATACTCTTGAGCTCTACGAGAGTGTTTGGTGATTACTCCCGTAGCCTCATCATAACCGATATCGATTAAGAATCGGAGAGTGAGCTCTTCAAGAGGTGTGGCATAAAGTTTGTCCGGTTCGACTTCGTGAATTAAGAGAACAAACCTTTAAGTCCGCAGTGTGATGGTGATTCTTTTGTGATTCAGAGTCATCACACCGCATCCCTTCCTTCGACCTTTCCATGGTGTTCCGTAACTGCTGGATATAGATCTTAGGAACTGCTGCGTAATGCGCGAGCATGTTCTCGATACGGGTGAGACCTCGTAATGTCAATAGCGATTAAGCATGAAGACTCGTAGCAAGTGAGAGGTCAAGTCAACTCGAGATTATTCTTTCCAATCTTCATTGATAGCCATGAGGATAGATATCAAGAATGGAGAGAACATTTGCATCCATGTTTGGTCGAAAGTACCATGTCGTGATCTCAAATAATATTAGCCAAAAGAACCAACATATCGAAAGACATAATGTTAGTCAACGTAAGGTCTTATTGTCAGTTATTTAATGTACAACGCCAATGATTGTTACGAGTCCTAAGTCACTTGTATGTCCAATAGTCTAATGACGCCGTGAAATGTTTCGCGAGTTAGTTAACTTTAAGTTTTAAAGCTTATGTTATCACTTATTGTTCACAACATATCAAACGTTTTGGTTTATTAGTGACATTATTGGATTCGTGACGTTATGATAAGTTTATTAACAAGTTTTGTACACGAACAATTCACAATGAAGGTCAAAATGGCTTAAGCGTAGGATTGACAAAGTTACGCCAGTAACAATGTCGTGACATACGCAGAAGCTAAAGCTTATGCGTAGGATCCTTTCTTATGCGTAAGAAATGTTACGCGAGGAAAAAAGGGACCTTACGCTGCAGAGCTTACGCCAGAGCGATAAGAACCTTACGCTGTAAGGCTTACCGTAAGAGTAGACCTTATGCGAGAGGTCATCACACGCATATCCTTCACAGATACGCCAGTAGTCCCACCGTAGAACCTTACGCTGCAATAGTTATGCGAGGTTTTATTTTACGATAACATCACCACGCTGTAGGTAATCCTTATGCGAGAGTCTTATGACCTTGATTCGAGTGTTTAAGCGTAGCAAAGCTCAAATAAAGTTATCAACTCATCAATGTTCACACAAAACAACAATTTATCACGTATAACAACATCCTAGTCCATGTAAACAACATGCAGAGAATCACATACAGTAGTAGTCTAAACCCTAAACTTACGCTGATGAGATTTAGCCATGGATGAACATCATATTGATTCTCGTAGTTCTAAGAAGTCCATAAAGTAGTTTTATCCAAGTTTTAACATCAAATGAGCCTTGAATCAAAAATACCCAATTTATATGAACTTGAACCCTAATTTTCAATTAAGTATCATAGTTGTTTCGGTGATTGGGTTTACATGTGTTCAATTGAACTTGAAAACAACCTTATATGACTATCTTTTATACCAAAACCTTCACATTTGAAAAGACCCACCCTACGATAAACCCTAAATCTCAAATACACTCAATTCGTGTGTCTAGGTGCGCTTTGATGTTTAGAAAAGTGTTATAGATGATATTAAATCATTTTGACACAATCCTTTTAACTTCAAACACATAAACAAGATTATGTGTTCATACGCATACGCCAGAGAACACAAAATCACCCATAGGTTAAAATCAAGCCGTTAACTTTGAAAATGGTTTAAAACCATTGTTTGTAATCTAGTTATGAACACACAAACACTTACAAAATGAAGATCCGAGACACGCAATTTTGAATGATTTTAGGCGAGGATTTGAAGGTTTTAGCAATAAATGTGGTTAGATGGTAGCGGGCATTTTATTGAAAAATACTTTCTGGATTATGACAGCTTTCATTCCTCCACCTTTTCCTTTTTCAACCAAAGCCTTTAACTTCCATTTAGGTTACCAAATAAATATTTTTGAGAAAGAATCATGACGACACCCCCTCGGCTTGATAAATTTAAACGTTTAAGAATTTTAGTCCGAGGAGTGTCATTGAGCCGTAAAGTCCACCATCATTTGTATAACGAAACAACCGAGATGTGATAACATGCAAGTACACTTATTTTTTTGAAACGGTTGTTTAAATTTCTCCCTCAACACTTGATCGTAAAATACGAATTTGAGAGATGCAAGTTCGATGGAAGAACCAGATTTGCCATGTTAAAGAAAATAGATGAGAAGAATATTTTGTTGTTTTATCGATTTTATATTTTTGTATTTTGTTTTGAAAGATTTTATTTATTTACAAAAGATGTTTTGGTGTTTGAGGTGTTTTTAAGACGATTTTAAGAGGTCATCCAGCCTCTTGAGTCAAACACCTCATACCAATTCGATGGATCAACTCATTAAACCTAGCGGGAGGCAAGGCTTTGTGAGCAGATCGCCAATTGGTATTCAAGACCCACAAAGTATAATTCAACGGCACCGCTCCACATGATCCTTGATGAAATGATAGCGAGATCGATGTGCTTTGATTTCGAGTGTCGAACTCGAGTTGCACGAGATTGCAATGGCACCGATTGTCGCAAGACATCGATTCACAAATACATAACCATAGTCTTTGAGTTGTGTTCTCATCCAAATGACTTGAGCACAACACGCGACATAGCTACATATTCTCGCTCAGCTGATGACAAAGTGATGTACAATCCTCGCTTTGATTGCCAAGACACCGCTTATCACCGAGAAATTGTAGTGCTCAAGTACTTTTCTCGAGTCTAGGCATCCCGCGTGATCGTTCTCAAAAAACGATTAGTTCAAAACCGTAATCCTTCTGATACCGTGATCCCCAAATTAATGGTTCCTTGATGTATCTGAGGATTCTTTAGCCTCGCAGAGGCGGGTTTCAGCTGGTCGCGATCGATAACGGAGCATAGATAAACCAAGAAGATAATGTCGTCTCGCTAGCGCTTAGATACATGAGACCCAATAATACTTCGTATTTGGTAGGGTCAACCAATTTCCCATGTAAATCAAAGATTCAATTTCTTGGTATGAGCCATTGGTGTGGCATAAGTATCACAGTATTCATTCCAAATTTGTTTAACAATTCAAGGGCATATTTGGATCGACTCAAGAAAATACCACGGGTGATTGATGAACTTGCGCCCTAGAAAGAACGAAGTTCACCCATCATGGACATTTCAAAATTTTTCTTCATGAGTTTTGCAAAAGCGATTGAAAACTTTTTATGTGTCGACCCAAAATGATGTCATCCACGTAAATTTGAACAATTAAGATGTGTGCCCGTGATATTGTATAAAAAGAGTTGGGTCAACCGAGCCTTTGGTGAAATTATTGGCAATGAGGAAAGATGATAGCTTATCGCATCATGCCCGAGGGCTTGTTTGAGACCATAAAGAGCTTTGTTCGCTTTGTAGACATGGTTCGGGAACTCAGATCAACGAATCCATCCGGGTTACCGACATAGACCATTTCTTTAAGTCATCCATTTAGAAACGCCGCTTTGACATCCATCCGATAGACCGCCACATGTTCATATGAGCGAACGCGAGAAATATCCGAAATTTCAAGACGAGCAACTGAGCAAAAGATTCTTCAAAGTCTATCCTCTTCCCGACGATAACCCTTAGCAACTAGCCGTGACTTGTTTCGATAACATTCCCTTCAAAGATCCAATTTGTTTTTCCAACCATTTTAACCCAATGACGAGACTCGTTGGTCTTTCAACCGCCTCCCATACTTCAAGACGCTTGAATTGGTTGAGTTCTTCTTGCATGGATTCAATCCGCTTGTCTTTGTCATCAAGGCCTTTAATGTTTTTAGGTTCGTATCACAGACAGCCGAAAGTGCATAAATGCAATGTTCACCGTCTCGAGCGAAGACGTTGTCTCAGAACGACCGGGTTGATTCGTTGCCAATAATGTTAGCCGAGGATGGTCTTTGTCCATCTATGTGTAGAGGGTTGATGTTGGTATACATTGTGCGATTCCGAGGATTCAAGTGGTTTGTTGAAGATTCCGCGACATCCGTGCTAGCCTCATTGGCAAACGGGTTGAAGAACGATTTGGATCAAAATCATGCATGGGGTACTTCATTCGTAATATCATCACCGTTCATCATTGTTGGAAGTGTGTTCAACTGCTGTGTCAATCAATTGCGTAGTAGCATCTTCAACAAAGAGTCACAGCAGTGTATCGTATAGGAATATTATCGCCAGGCAATGGAACAATGGATACACCAGAGCACGCTCATCAATATCGCCACGCAACGCAGGAGCAAATAACCTTCCATTTGTTGACGAGTTAATGAGGGCTTTCTTCACCGATGATGGGGTTTGAGGAAGTTTAAACCATGTGGACCGGTTCTAAGTCATATGCTCGTAAGCCATAGTTGTTGTACCGCATAGAAAGATAGGGGGGCAAGGAAGAGAAAGACATGGATCCCAAGTGTAATCGGTTCCGTGTGTTAGATGCATAAAGATGTAGTGTCAATTATCTTCTCGACACCCCGAACATGCTATTTTGATGATTTCCTTCTCGCCTTACGGATGGATGTAGAGGGTATCACACTTGTTTTGGTGCAACTACTTAGTATCTTGCTCGCTTGAATCCACCTAAGACCAACAATGTTGAAAACTCTACCCGCTGGTATCCATCTAAGGTTAGATCTAAGTGATGTTGAAACGCCTGTGGGAAGAATTTAAGGTCCCATATTGATCCACCTCTTAGGTTTCGAAAGTTTACGCTTAGATCAACGGTTTATTTCTAACCGTTTGAGTTAACTTAGGTTTTGGCTCACATACTACAAGCAAAGGTTCAAGAATACACTGGAAGGTGATACACTAGGACGTGAACCTAAGATTCCATCCTTTTGAAGAAGTGCCCTTTTCCTAGCCTTTTCTAGATCACAGCTCTTGTACGTATATTAGAATCATATGAATCTTTACTTTTAATGCTTAGTTTAGACACAAGTTGTTCGAACTAATTCTAGATTTGGCGAGTGAGCCACAAGTTGAGGTTTAATGTATGTATAGAAATGTACATTATTCATTGGTCCGGAATGTGGAGTGACCGGTTTTGACAAATGATTATTCTCAACAACTTGGGAGGCAAACCGTGGTTTTGACGATTTTGAACGCTCAGATATAAAAGCGCTTGGTTGTCTAACAACCGATTGGTTTCTCATTGGTTTTAGAGATGATTTCAAGGTTGTTGGTTTTGCAAAATTAGTATCCACACCTTGTTAGTTAATTTTCTCGCTTGTTTTGTAAAGCAACATGTGCAAGCCCTTTGCTTGAATTTGAGCCTTTAAATGCTCATTTTCTTTACTAATGTATCCACACGATTACTTTGTTCATTCAAGACCGACCATTGTGTTCAAGAAAAGATTTGTTTTGAAGTTTAAGTTCAAGAGATGCAATGTGCTCTAGTTTTGAAAAATCTTTATGAAACCGAGCAATGGTCTTTTTGAGAAGAATGATTTGATTCAAGAGTTTGATTTGACGCTTCAGCTTGAATTGTTAACAAGTAAGGGCTCACCATGAGATAGTTGTTCGATATCGGCAACACACCGGTCAACCTCCTTCATTATCGAATTCGTGTTGCTCAAGATGTTGTATCGCATTTGCAGCGCATTATGATCAACAGAGATTGTACCTCACCATCCGCTCTATGTCGCGGTCATAGCGGTAGGATATCTTCCTCAACCATTTGTTCTTCGTCACGCTTAGGCCTTGGTCGGGTTAAGTATGATATCTTCTCCAGACCGCCGCCATGTCGCTTCAATGCATCAACCTCATTGTCCGTGACACGGCGCTGCAAGAATCACCACATTCTCAACGCCCATTTGAGCATTCCTTTCATGTACAAGAACTCTCGCACCTTGTACGATCGCGGATATCGGGAATTAGATGTCGTCTCGACGCTTGAATGCCGTAGTTATAGCCATGAATCCTTCTTGCAATGCCACAAACGGATCTTTATGATCGTAATCCATTTCACTTCCAGAAGAATCAAAGAGAAGAAAAGGTGCAAAGTCGATATAGCACATGTATGTCGATATAGGAATTGCAATTTCTCCAAAATAATTTTGAAAAATTTTGACTCTCAAAATTTGAAATTCACTATCAAATTCAATTCTAAGGATGAAGGAAAATTTGAGTTATGACAATTTTGACGCCAAATTTTACTCAAAAATTTGAATTTAGGCCCAAAATTTGAATTTCGACCAAAATTTTCACAGCTTAAACCAAAATTTGAATCTCAGAAAATTGAACGCTTAGTCTCCCTAAAAATAAATTTTACTCAAATTTTCCCGCCAAAAACTTTTTTTTTTTTTTTTTTTTTTTTTTTTGATAACTTGTGTTGATGGATCTTGTAGTCGAACGAAACGATGTTGATGAAGTGTCCTTGCGCAGAAATCACAACAAAGCTTATGCGTAGAAACACCAAACTTACGCCAGTAACAATGATAGTTACGCCAGAGGATTAGCTTACGCCAAAGCGTGGAAAAGACTAAAGTTATGCGTAGGCAAAAGTTATGCGAGAAAAGTTAGGCGTAGGATCCACTTATGCGAAGACAAGGCTTATGCGTAAGATAAATCTTATGATTTTCACGCCGTAGTCGAAGCTTATGCGTAAGTTTGTGGTTTTATCCAAGTGATCTTGTACACTATCACAAAGGCAAAAGATATCCAAAGTCGACGATTTTCGTGCTTATCCAAGCAAGAAAGCACGAGTAAACCACTAAAATGAAGATCAAACCAAGGATAAAGTTACGCTAGAACTAGGGTTTCTCATACGCCGTAGTTCTACTCAGAAAATGATTTTGCCCAAAGATGTTTCTAAACCGCATTTTGTGATGAGATAGCTTCAATATCACCAAAATAACACAAAAGTGTGAAACTTGATGAACCAAAACGCCTAAAACAAGCTAAGCGTAGGATGAAACCCTCGTTAAAAACCAAGCTTAAAACGATATCCACGCCAGAAGGTTGAAACTTTTGCCAAAATGCTTATTTTAACACCTTAAAACATTGAAAGTACAAGAATCTTGATTCAAACGTAAAAATGTGTTTTAAGCGAACCAAAGTATCAACTACGCACGATGTTCTACGCCAGAGACCAAAACCCACTTCAAGAACAATACGATTCACCCAACTATTTGGCTCGATACCACCGTTAGTCACTAGTTTTACAACACAAGCTTATAAGAGAAGAGATAAGGCGATTGAACAAGTAAACCAAACACACACACACAAGTATACTTGACCGTTAAGCGTAGAGTAGAGAAAGAGAATAACTTGAACAACCAACCTTCAAATGAAGGTTATTACACGTATTTATAGCAAGGAGCTAGGGCAACACTCCCTCTCCTTTCCTATTCCTTATTGGGCTTGACTGCTTATGGCCTTCTACATAAGCTCGACCTTAAACAAACATAAAGGCCATAACAAAGCTACCTATTACATATGAAATATAAATACTTGAAATACTGCTAGAGTGATTCCAACAACGACATTGGTATATCACAGTCCCCTCGATGAAGTACCATCAGAGGTCCCTCGATGAGGTTGTGGTTCAACAACCCAACCTATGCTCAAAAAAGTAAAGGGTCAGAATCCAAAGTAATTTGGATCTGAGTTTCAATTATACTTAATTGAAGGAACAAGGGATGAGGTGTCTGACCAATACTCCTATTGCTTCATTGTTGAGGATGATCCCAATACATTTGAAGAAGCAATGAAGTCCCATGATATTTCTTTCTGGAAAGAAGCAATCAATGATGAGATGGATTCCATCATGGGCAACAACACTTGGGTATTGGTTGATCTACCACCTGGTTGCAAACCTTTGAGTTTCAAATGGATTTTCAAAAAGAAAATGAAGGTAGATGGAATTATTGAAAAGTTCAAGGCTAGACTAGTAATTCAGGGCTTTAAACAAAATTCAGGTAATCATGAGCATTCGGACTGAAACTCTTGGTTAACTCCATTTTCTGATATAAAATTTTCTCTAATTTACTTGTTGTTACAGTCCAAACTAGCCTTTGAAAATGAATTCCAATGAACTTTATTTTGAAATTTGCATAGACATGCCTTGTGCATTTTCTATGTTCAACGTTAGGAATCCAACCACCAACACCTTCAAGTAATCCTTGTTTGAACACGTATTATTAAACATTTTAGTTTGCAATAAATCAAAAACAATTGGGAATATTTGGTTATTGGAATTTTTTCCCATGGCTATAAGTAATTCTCCTCTACAAGTGTGCTTTAAAAAACATTCATCCAAACCTATCACTCTTCAGCATCCCTCCAACCAACCATATTTTATACCTTTGAAACACATGTACATTCTTTTAAAGTAATTATTGCCATATTTTGTTTCCTTAACATCAAGCCAATAAGCAGAACCTGGATTGGTATCTAATATTACCTGTCTATATTCCCATAACCTCCCATAATATTCTATCAGTCCACCATCATGGTCAAAAAGTGTTCTTTGTTTAGCTCTTTTGCATTGACCTAAATTTACATTAATAACTTTGTATGCCATGAAGGGATTATCTATGATTTTCTTTTCAAACTGATAAGCAGTCCACTTTTAGGTGACTAATGAACCCGGATTGTAATTCCTTGAACATTTACAGTGAGTGTGCAAAGACTTAATCTGAAATTAATTTTCAGTAGTCATCCAAGAAGACCATAGTCTAAAAGTAAGGATAGGAGGATTCTTCCTAGCCTCTGCAATGGATTTCCTTATCCATTTAGGAGATTGAGACTCATGTTCAAATGTACTCTTTTCAGGCTTTTTGGTTGTCCCCTCGCCATACTTTCCACCTCTAGTAAACTAGTTTTGAAAATAAACTTTTTTTACAACCTTTTTGTTTCACTTTTTAACACCTTTTTTAGAATCTTTTAACCCCCCCAACACCACCACATTTTTTTGACATACTTATCTTTTTTTTAACCCTTAGAAGTATCATATGTTTAGTCATAAAACAACTTCTTTTAGTCTTTCTTTTTGTTTGAAAAAATCCTTCACATCTACCCTTAGATACATCTCTCCTGTTGTACACCAACAAACACTTCCAATCATTCCTAGAATACCTCAACTGATAACCATTAGCTACACCATAATTAGTTAAGGCCATTTTCAACTGCTCTATGTGTTCATACCTCATACTTAAGATTGGCTCCATTTTATTCCAAGGAACAGTTGGATCATGTTTAGGATAGATGAGACCTTTCTGTACTTTGTATTCAGGATCTATGTAATTGAAGTCAGGGTCATCTAAGACTTCCTCAGTGTTATTTGGGGTTGTTCATCTATGAAACCATGAAAATTACCAATATTGCTGACTAACTTGCTTAAAAAGGATCCTGAGTTTTTTGGTTTCTTATCACTACATTCTATTCCCCTGCATTCTTAAAATCAAAAAAATCCAACTCCTCTTGATCATCACTAGAATACAAATTCTCATTTTACACTATCATGCCCATTATTTTCATATTCTTCATTCAAAAAGTCTAAGGGGTTGTTTGATTAATGCTTAATGGAAAGATTCAAAGATCGAATGCCGAATCTGCTCAAAGGTTCGTGGTGTTTGATGAAAGCAAAAATCATCTCTTAATGATGAAAAGTACTGACCGATTCTTCAAAAATGTATGCAAATGATTCAATATAACTTTTGTATTTCATCCCGATAACATTTTCTTCACCTCTATTAGAATATTGCTATTATATACCCATAGATGGCACGCATTAATGTGATGATATTATTATATTATTGAAGTAATATAATTGGAGCATATGTTCGCATTTACATTCACTTAAAAGTAGATATCAACATTGGTGATTAGAAAAGGAAAACATATGTCAATATTGAAATATTTTTTATGGAGTTTCATGTAAACAAATAACTCATGGCTTTAGCTATTAACATTTACAAGATTTTGTATATTCAAGAAGTGTATAGTATAAATCAAAACCGCTATCATATGATAGATCCATGTTTTCATACTACTTTTGAATGTTTTGGTACTTAGACCTTATTAGAGAAAAAGGAAACAATGATGCTTAAAAATAATTTGGACGCTAAAAGTGATATTTTTCATTTAATCGTTAAAAGTGATATGGTAAATTTTCTCATTCAGATTATTCATTCAGTGCAGTTCTCAAACAACGAAAATAGATTCGTACAGAGTCTTTTAATCATTCAGAACTATTAATCATTCAATGCTAAATCATTATGTTTTATCAAACAGCCCCTAACACATCATAAACAAAATGTTCAACATAAAGTCCAACCATCCAACTATTTTGATAATCTAAGTTAACAAAATCATCAACATCACTATCTTTTTTAAGCTCTTTGATACCTAAGCTCAATGATTTACCATGTTTACAAAATACAAATTATGAATTATACCACGGACCAAACGTCTAATAACCTTACGTAATTGTGCCCAACACATACCTTCAAAATCGATGTCATTAATTTGCTTTTCAATGCCTTCAACGTACCTCAAATGACTAGGTATGAAAAGACCATCGTGTTTAAGGTTCACTATAAAAACATTACATGGGTGAGGCCTACCTAAAAATAAGGGTTTTGTTAGAAACAACACAATAACAATGATTGAACCGTCAAACATATAAAATATAATGCACAATATCATCTATAACTAACTTTTAACTATTGAAAATTAAAGTGAAGCAATTTACATTATTTGTAAAAATTATGGTTAATTGTGAATTTGAGGGAAAAAGTAGTTAAGGAAAAGTAAAGGGAATTGTGTGTGGTAATGAAGTTAGGTGGGGAGGTACACACTTTATATAGGACCGACCAAAAGAGTCAACCGGTATAACTATCCGTGGCATCCTTGTCATAAAAAAATAATAAATAATTAATAAATCGTGAAGATCGTTTAAAAATCATCTAAGATCAATAATAACATAGGTTGTTGTTGCACAGCGGAATTTAAACAAATACAATGTTATTAACAAGGTTTTCATTCATATCAACCCCAATTCTATTTGTTCATCATAGAACATGTTACCTAACTATAACAAGGATCAAGGACACCTTGATCTTAGAGCTTAAAACAATCTCAAGTGGTGAGATCGTTGGTGTTTTCTAAAACATGATTAAAACACATATAAACAATGTCAAGGGATCTCTTTATATAGATTCCATCTAGACTTACAAGAGGAAACCTAATTGTATTAGGAAACTAAATCTTTTCCTAATGTTGATCTTTATCTTTTCAAGCAAGTCTTCTATAATCCTTCATCTTCTAAAATTCCATAATGTTGATAAGGATTTTAAACATACGTTTTAAACATACATCTTCTAAAATGACCCCTAAATCGAAATATTTTATATCCGCATACTAAAATTGTTCCTTTTCACATTTTAGGTATTTTGGAAGCAAATTGTCGAATCAAGCATTTTGGACTAAAAGGAGCGAAAACATGAAGAAAACGACAAAGTCAAGGTTTCAAGGCTTATTTCGCACTGACGGCCCCAACCCAAAGGGCGACCGCTGCTCACAAGGTTTTCTAAAAGACTCAAGCGACGGTCCAGTCATATTTTGTTTTACAACATGACGGTGTCACGCCTTATTCCGTGAGGGTGTCGCCTTTATTTTACACCGCATTTACCACCAAGACTCATTCCAAGATGACGTCCTTAATGAAGCCAGACGACGTCACACTTCCTTAACTGACGTCGTCTCAACGATGACTTGTCCATAATGAAACCCTAATGACGGCGACCAGATGGCGTCACCATCAAAAGGCGACGCCGTCGCATGTGTAATTCTATATATAGACTTCGAATTTTCTGTATTTTGTGTGTAATATTTTGGATAGCAAACCCTAGTTCGTTCATAGTCCGACTTGGGTAGTATTTTTGGGTTCCAAACCCTTCTTTACACTTAAAGATAAGTTTGTTTATCCAAGCTATCATCATATTTATCCTATATTCAATTGTTTGTTTGTGTTCATGCTTATCTATCATGCGTAGCTAAATTATTCTTGTGTTTGCTTAGATCTATGAAACCTGGTTGTTGATTATTGTTAGGTTGTCCATTGTTTTAATTGGTAGACGCTAGAGTAAGGAAAACTGACTTCTTCTTTAATTGTTGCGAGCATGAAAGTCCTAAATAGCAAAAAACTTGAGAATGCACTTGAGCCATCATTGTGTTTATTGCCTGAGTTGTAGCTTTAGGATAATAGAATATTCGAGGAGATACTACTGCATTTCTTGCGCATCCCACAGTCTGAGGAGAGTTACATTTCATAGAACTAGGAATTAGGCACCCCCATGACTAACACTAATACAACGCACCAATTAGAATGAGGATGCACAATTCAACCGATTTAATAAGAGATAACTATGGAGTAAGAAAATCTAAGTAAGCACGCTTAATTATCATAAGAAACACAATCAATCAATCCATAGCTTTTTCTTCTTTCATTAGTTAATTAGTTTTTAATTTTAAATTGTAAAGTAGTAAAATTGGTAGAACTACCAAGCCCCACTCTTCAAACCCGTAGATTTTACTTGCTTTATAAAAAAAATATAAAAAAGATAAAAAGAATCACCCTCAACTTCTCGTCATACATCTCTACTAGCATCTCTATTCCCCTAGAGAACGATCAACCCCTTGGGCTTACCCATACTACACTGCAACGATTAGGTATACTACCTAGTGGGTTGTAAAGCTTGCTCGTAGAAAAGGAAATCTTTCGACCCTGAACCTGCTATCAAATGTCGATCTTGATATGTTTTGTATCATGAAATCAATAAATCCCAACAATCTTCTCTTTATTTGATGATGACAAAACAAACAAAGAAATGATTCTAAGATGATCCATAGTAGCTTAATCTTATGCGATCTTCCTCATTGAACAATAAGCTTTACTTCAACTCGAGCACTTGTACATTGAACATCTTCGCTTAAGTAATTGTAGGCTAAACCATCCAAAGAGCGCCTTAGAGTAGGAGTTTATAACTTAGTGGGTTTGTAGACAAGACCCTTTGGTAAGTTCAAAGAGTTAGGAGAAACGACACCCCTCAACTTTAGACACACAACGCAATTAGGAATAAGACGTGACACTCAACCATCAATAGAGATAATTAAGGAGTAATACAACTTAAGTAAACACATCTTTAAACTATCATACGAGCACACATTAATTAGACATAGACTCCCACAACCTTAGTTTAGATAATTAGATAATATTAGAGTAATTCGTGAGAAATACCAACCCCAAATCCAATACCCGAGATTCAGACTTTCTATTTTTCATAAAATATAAAAAGATAAAAATAATCTTCCTCAACCTTAACCTTAGCGTAGTAACCCTACTAGCATTCCTATTCCCTAGAGAACGATATCAATACCCGTGGCTTACCCTAATTACTACACTACAACGATTAGGTTCATCAGCTTGTGGTGTTATAAAACTTGCTCAAGAAAAGGAAGTTCCTTTGACCCCTGAACGACGCTGCAGCGTTATCAAGTTTTTGGCGCCACGGGAATAGAATAGCTAGTTAGTAGTCCACCGCTTAGGTTTCTTTGCTTGATTCTATCAAGCAAATTTTTCTTTTTAGCTTTCTTGTCTATCCCCTCTTCGTGACCCTCGCTCAGAAAAACCATCATTAACCATGATCCGTATTTTCCATCGAAGATTCTTTATTTCTACCCGCTCCCAATCCCGAGGTTGAGAACGCAATCCCACAAACCCTTCACCCACTCACCATTTGGTAATCACCTAGAAAGCATAATGAGATAAATTGGCAACAACAAAGTCCTTTCTATTACTCAGATTCTCGATGAGGAATTTGATTATGATGAAGCACTTGATAGCGGGAGGTCATTAATGAAGTTAGTTCAAATCAGGAAGACCCTCCCAATGTTTTGACCCTAGGTGTAGGATTGAGAAAGATGGCCCTTTAACATGCAATTCTCGCAAAATAGGACTGTATGGGTTCGATGCTTATTTGAATTCATTCTTACCTTTAAACTTAATCTCGCGGACTTATACAACAAAATCAAGGTCAATGAGTTAACTTATCAAGGGAACAATGTTGTTGAAGCACCATTTATTTGCACGTGTTTGCTCAAGCTTTGCTTATTTGGTAGAGTTCATGGTCTTAAGACTTAGAGAATTTATAGATAAGGACCCTCACCTCATGATTTTTGGAAAAACCTTTCAAAAATTGACTAGGTTGAATGAACGGATGATTGATGGTCTAATTACATTCTCTCGATGAAGTTGAAGATTTCATCTACCAAATGCCACGCTACCATCCTAGGTTTAAACATAAGGACATCGAGGTTTGTAATAGAACGACCCCTATTCCATTGCTTAGTGAAAGGGATAGACAGAGCGCTTAGGTACCCATATGAGAAAACCAAGCGATATTACAAAAATGCCTTGAATTAGAGATGATTACAAAAGAATGAAAGAGCATCGAATGGCTTAATGCATGAGCACCAGAGGATAGGTGAGGAAACGAGAAGAACGACTATGAGTCTAGCTACAAGACTTTAAATAAAGAAAAGCGCTTCGTGGGAGGCAACCCATGCTTAATTGTTTGTTTGTTAGTGTCATATATCTTTTATTAATTGTTTATCCTCATTTTTAAATTTGTAAAATGCTTTATTTTGTTTTAACTTCGCCTTAATTGCATATAAAGGTATTTTACAAGGGATGTTGTAGGGAGGATTACACGCTTTCAAAAGAAACGAAACATGAATAACAATTAATTAAAAGATATTTATGTTTGTTTGTTCGAGTCAAATGCTTGTATCGAATCATAATGGATGTTTTGCGTAAATTTTTCCATTCTAAAGATGTAAATTTTCCGTAAATTTTCCGTAAAATCGCACCGCTTTTTGTCAGATAACCATCTGCCAGATTGCAACTGACTAAGGCGTAGAAGGAGTAAAACATCGATTATTTTTCTCGCTTTTCGAGCTACTTATAAATTTTTGGAATTTTCTGTGTCTTAATTTTCTTAGAAATTCAGAAACATCCATTCCACAAGCATTATATCCTAGTTTAAATCGAGTCTTATATATATTATTACCACCATTTTACGCGAGGGTTTCGCTTTGTTTTCTTCAAGTGCGTTTAGTTTGTCAAGAAGAAGCTACATAAGATTGGAAGGAGCTTTCACGCAATAATTCTTCTGAAAAGAGTTTAACCACCACTTTACACGGATCCTACCGAGCTAATCGGGAGTATTAGTTTCTTCGCTTTTAATTACCTTCTTTATCATAACTTTGATATTTCTGGGGAACATCAGACAATGTTCACTTTATGCGTAGGAGGGAAAATAAAACGAACTTTGAAACTATGCTCATCCTCGATTATTTGCTTTGTCCAATTGTATGTGTAATAAACCATGAGAAAATGTCTGCTAGGTAATTTTGGCACCAAATTTAAAATTTTTCATGACATATAGGAGGCCATTAGTCTTAACATAAGCTGCCTCATGGATAGGAAGTCGTATGACTAGCACAAAACCCTTTACCACCCAAATTCCACCCAAAATGTGAGGATCGCCTTAGATTAGTAGGAATTAAAAGCATTCATCTTTAATGCTTGTGAAAGTGAACCTAGTATAATAGATTCTAGAACTTGTTTCATGATGCATTCGAGATCGCAAGTGAGGCTACACTTGTGTAGTTAGGAATAACTAAATGATAAGAGGCATTAGGATAACCCTTGTTTGACACTGTAATATAATTACTTATTCCACTTCGTCGAGTAATTCCCCACACCCTTTGCGTTGTACTCATCTTTAGTACACGATACCCCTAGTTAACCCTCGTAGCCTATCCTTTTAAGGTTCTCGTGATGTTTCGGTTTTCCGAATATCAATGAAGAGCATTGTTTACACCCCACCCCAAATATACACCCAAATCGCCTTTAGCCTACCCTTTATGCACTCACTTTAGTAAATGTTTCATATCACCCTAAACCCTTAGTTCAATTATCTAGTTGCTGTGATAAGTTGCTAAGTCGAGTCATATCCTTTCAGATATGCTGGATGATTGGGATTCATGGAAAAAGTTAAAGTTTATGAAATGACGGAAGGGAACGTTAAATTCAAATTCCTTTGTTTCATGTAATAATGTACCCCAAGTTGTTTCGATCTTTTCAATTCGGGTCAAATTAGTGTTAGAGTAATAAAACTCAAGTGTAGGGATATGCTCAGAACCCTAGTATTTTGATCGTTATCGCAGAGGATGGTAGTAAAAGTGTATATATATATATATATATATATATATATATATATATATATATATATATATATATATATATATATATATATATATATATATATATATATATATATATATATATATATATATATATATATATATATATATATATATATATATATATATATATATATATATACGGTTCACCATCCTACATCTATCCTTTAAATTTATGTTTATTTATTTCGCTTATCTAGAGCTTAGAGTGTCGAGTCTTGGCTTAGCAACCCATTCTTCATATGCATTTAACATAGAGATTTTGACTTACCACCACTAAATAGCCTATCCCACCAAACCCTTATTTCCACCGTAGTTTAACGTTACAACCCTTTAAAGACCTCTTTGATAGTCTTTCCTAGGCGCTTACGCCAAAGTGATGGAGGTTTGATCTATTCTCAAGCCTATGGTAATCTATGTACTAGGACCGTTAATGAGTGTTTACCTTCCATTTCCTATTTGTTATATTTCATATATACACCCGAGAGATGTGAGTATCCAAACACCCCATGTGAGGTGCTAGTATGTAATTTCCGTGCTTGTTATGACTTTTATGGGCTTATATGTGTTGTGGACCGCTTTGAATTAATGCTTCATGACCCCTAACTTATAAATTAATCAAGAAAAGCATTTGCTCGAGGACAAGCAAATAACAATGTAGGGATATTTGATAAGGTTTTAAAAGGCACCATTTTGAGGGTTGTTTAAGTCCTTATTTGATCACTTTGTATCCGTTATTGCTTAATATCGTCTTTTCACTTTTTAGGTCTCGTGAAGGCAAAATGCCGGAATGGCACTTATTCGACGAAAAGGCCGAATATATGAAGAAAATGGCCAAAGTCGAAATCGAGACACCCACAGCTGTCGAAGTGTATGCGACGGCACAAAGGCGCGATCACACGCCCGCCCCAAAATGCGCGACGCCGTAACCCAAAACTCGTGATTTTCAAGAGACGGCCCCAGCCAGAAAGAAAGAGTCGGCCGCCACTCGCATCGGCCTCAGATGCAACCCACGACGCCGTAAGTCAAGAGGACTACACACGACATAAGGTGACGCCGTCAGCAAGGTTAACGCCAAGACGTAAACCCTAATGGCGGCGATACGATCAAGGCCACTAAACATAAGTGACGTCCGCAATTGTAATCTTATATATAGAATCCGAATTTTTCGCTCAGACATCCTCAGACCGATCTTCCACTTAACTTGAGATCCCTCCATTAACTTGTTTACCCTGTAACATCTTCCACTTTTTGTCATTATCCATTAGGGACAAGGAACATATGCAACTTTGATCTTTACAACTACAAACCATATATTAAACTTCTAATCCAAGCTTTCCAATGTCTCAAATTACCCTCCATGACGCACAATACAAATAATGAATTCAAGCAGTAGAAACTTAAACTAGCAGTAGTAATAATAACTTAGTTAGTAATGGTTTAACTTGTTTTGCACAAGTGAAAACCTTCCCCTCAGATGGTGCATATCCAAATGGTTAAACACTTTATCATATTCTTCCCCTGAAACCAATATGTTAACCACCTCATGACCAAAAGTAATAGAATCAACCATAAGAACTGTACGAATAACTAACCAACAGTAGTAACGAATACCATGTAGTACCATCCATGAAGAGCAAGACTAAAATGACTAATGAGTAATAGATACCAACAGTAGTAACAATGAAAAGCAGCATTAAAGTGTTTGAGCAGTAGTAAAAATACACTAGCAGTAGTAACTACTAACTAGCAGTATTAACTTTTGTAGAGCAGTAGTAACCATGTACGAAGCAGTATTAACTTCCAATTAGCATTACCAAAATAACCACTTCAATAAACTTTCCACAAGAACCTGAACTAGAACTTAATCAGATTAGTAGAAAAACACAGATCCGCAACCAAACTTGTGCTTCCATATAAGCAGCAGTAAGTTCCAACATGTAGCTCTAACTTTCAACAAACAACACTAAGTTCCCGAAGCCAATCAACATGCTATCAATAGTTGCCACACTTGCATTATGCAATAGCATAGCAAACAAACCATACATTCAAGACAACTTATAGCCCTAAAACAACCAACTGCCATCACTCTTAAACCCACATACTATGGAGAAAAACCCCACTTATCAGATCGAAACAAGGGTAAAATCCAAAAGAAACCAAACCCTAAAAAGGATTCAATTTATGGCGTTAACGCTTGAAGACCTGAAACCTAGCCTGCATAAAATATTAAATATGCTTAATGTATGCATCCATGTCACACCAAATCCAAAAAACGATGGATGATATTATGTGAAATCACAACCAGCAGTTTATAAGATTAAACCCTAAATGGAGAATTGTTGATTGTTGACCACGTCTAACCCTAGAAAAAGGAAACAATCCAAAGATGATTGTATAACCGGTGAGAAGAATGTAGGGTTATAATCGCATACACAGCAGGTTTATAGCATGGCGACTTTGAATATTAATCTCATTCTTCAGGCTCAATCTTTTTCTGCTAGAACTTTGAGAAAGCTTAAACTCAATAATCGACCCTCAAAACATCAATAACAACCAGCAGAACCCAATAGCAAAATGCAGAAAGCCCTAAAGATCTAGGGTTTCCTTCGGACTCCAAAGACAAAAAGATAATAAAGTAGCCAAGATCGTCGCTAGGTAAACACAATCACGATAAAGAATACCTTTAAGCGTAATACGTTGATTGACAACAACAACAACAACCAATCGAAAAAGAAAATCAATTTAAAAAACGACAAGAACTAACCTTAAAATTCAAGAAACCCTAAACTCATTATTATTATTTAAAAAAAAAAAAAAAAAAAAAAAAAAAAAAAAACTTTGATCAGAAACCTTGTAAATCCTAGATCATGAGCAACCTTGCTCTGATACCAATTGTGAAGATTGTTTAAAAATCATCTAGGATCAATAATAAAAAGGTTGTTGTTGCACGGTGGAATTTAAACAAAGACAATGTTATTAACAGGGTTTTCATTCATATCAGCCCTAATTCTATTTGATCATGATAGAACGTGTTACCTAACTATAACAGGGATCAAGGACACCTTGATCTTAGGGCTTAAAATGATCTCAACTGGTGAGATCGTTGGTGTTTTCCTAAAACATGATTAAAACACACATAAACAATGTTTAGGGATCTCTTTATATATGGAGTTCATCTAGACTTACAAGGGAAACCTAATTGTATTAGAAAACTAAATCTTTTCTTAATCTTGATCTTTATCTTTTTAAGCAAGTCTTCTAGAATCCTCCATCTTATAGAATTTCATAATGTCGATCTTGATATGTTTTGTATCATCAAATCAATAAATCCCAACATAAATAAGTAAAATAAAATAAATAAATACTGACACATCATCACAAAATTTGAATTAACTGAGTACTGGTAAACAAATTGGTAATAATAAAACTATTTTGAAAATTACATTACCTAATTTGTTAATAAGTTGACCTTAATACATATATTTATAGAAATTGGAAAGTTCATTTCTATTATATAAAATTAACCCATAATAAAGCTTTATCAAATTGTATCAAAAGCATTTTGAATATGACTGATAACTAGTAACTTTAATTTATTTTAAAGTTTAGTTTTCAAATGTGAAACAAACATTAATTTATCAAAACATATGTATCTAAAATCTGGATGTCTCCGTGATAACATCAAATAGTCATGAATATTAAGTGTCAATTTCCCCCGATAATGCTCGTTATTTATATCATTTATATGGATTTGCGCTTGTTTTCCATTGTTTTCCACTTTCGTGTAAATTACGAGCATCGAGCTAAAGAGACGCGAAATGGAAATATATCTAAAGATTTATCACAAGATGTTATTTTGAAGAAGTTACTACAGAACTCATCTCTCACATTACGCCGTAACTATCGCGTGACTCAAGATGCCAACTTATCGTAGGTTACCGCAGAACTCCTCCCGCAGGTTACAACGTAACTACATTAGGTCAAAAGAGGTTCCACGCCGATACTTCACGACGTATCGCCGCATCACTTACGACGAACCGAGTTTATTGAAGACTACGGCGAACCATTCATCAAGGTTACGCCGGAACCAATGTATCTAGTGCTTTTTACGATAAAATAGAAGGTTACGGCGAACTCCTATACGGGTTACGCCAGAACTCGATCCGCCTATAAATACCCCACCTAATTCCAAGATTTCTAATCATCCCATTCCACAAACAACACTCTAAGAATGTTGAACACCGATGCACCTTGATGCATCTCGAGCATCAGAGATCGTTAGTGTTGCCTATGTAATCATAAGCAAACTAATAGAAAATCTCTACAACTCGCATTCTATAACGGAATGTAAATACAAGTTGTTATAACTAAGAACACTTAGATCCTCTATGGATCTTTTATTAACTGAAACTCTATGTTTCGAATGATTTTTCTATTACAAACTATGAAGTTCCTTTTATAGACAAGGAACCCTAAACTATTACTACTCAATCGACTAAGCATGCAAGCATGCATTTAATGGCTAAACATTAAACAATATTGAGCAAGACAATAACACCCATGCTAACCCTGGCGCTTCAAGAATAATGATGGGTTAGCATTTAAATAATAAAGCATGTGCAGATCCTAGTCACCCACCTTCAACAGACACACTAAGACGGCTTTTATACTTCAACAGAATCTCTTCTTCACAGATTCGCTTCTATCACAGAATCCTTCTACAGATTTGATGCAGAAATCCTACTTTCATAATTTCCAACAATCCTCCCTAAACCGGAATTTGACTTGGTTAAGTTCCGCTTCCTACCTTGATAGATCTTAGAGACTTCAAGATTAGAGGATTGTTCTCAAACATCGAGTAAAGAACCAATAAATCTCATCTCTACGATGACCAAACTTTGAAACGCCGTCTTTGCAACAACACATGACATAGTGTACATCAATACTTATTAGTTGCATACTATTCTCATCACATCCAGTGAGTTAACTCCTGTGAGAGTGAATCATTGAAAATAATGGATTTGATGTCTCTTTACCAATAGCCATCACTACCGGAGTAGCCGATGTTTAAGTTCGAAAACTATGGTACATTGATAACCATCTCGATTTATGAGCAAATCAAGAACTATATAAACGGATTTGATGTGTCTTTACATGTAGCCGCTTGCTCAAGACTAGTCAATTTTAGAATTGGTGAATTGATAACCAAATATGGATTCAGCTTGCCTTTACCACAAGCCATATACTGAGGGCTACCCAATTCTTGGATTCCAACAAGGAATATACCATGGTGAATTGATGACCATACAACACTCAAGAATTAAGCATGGGTGGTTGCAGACTTATGATTTTGAGCAAATCATTACAACTATCAATGATTTGATGTGTCTTTACCAAAGTTGTAACCTTTGGACTAGCTAACTCTTTGATATACACAAGGTATATCCGTGAGTTAAAACCATCAATGTAAGACAACAAACCCGCAAAAGAAAGTTTTTTTTTTTTTTTTTTTTTTTTAACTAAGAAAACCGACAAACAAAACAAAACAAAATCCTCTCATGAGGCATATGCCTCCCACGAGGCCTATGCCTCCTTAAAATTTGCGCTATGGTTAGGCATTCCTATATTGACCACAAGGTGTTGAAACCTTGGTCCATCAAAAGCTTTTGTTAACAGATCGCGCACATTATCATCTCAGATGAATTTTAGCCACATTTATCAAATGTTTTCATATGCATCTCTTATAAAGTGGTGTCTCGATTTCAATATGTTTGGTTCTACCGTGAAAACTCGGATTTTGACAATGCATATGGTACTTTGATTATCAATGAAAAGTGTTGTGTTCATGAAGTTATACCCATAATCCAAAGAATTGATTTTGAATCCAAAGGACCTGTCTACAAGAATTTGCAACAAAGAACATACTCGCTCAAGAGTCGAGGTAGCCACAATGGTTTGTTTCTTGCACCGCCAAGAAATCAATCTCATTCCAAGGAATTGACACCTCCAGCCAGGATCTCCTATCCGATTTGCACCAAGATAATCACTATCACTATATACTTCCAACTTAAAAGGAGACTTTGGGTACCAAAGGCCTAAATGAGGTTGGCCTTTGAGGTACTTAAAGATCTTCTTGACTTCATTAAGATGGGAAGTGAGTGGAGGACTTGATGTCGAGAGCAAACACTCACAAAGAAAGGTAATATCGTGCCTTGAAGTCGTTAGATACATTAATGAACCAATCATTGATATGTATAAATGAACATTCACGGTAGATCTCGATCATTGTTGGTTTTGTTTTTGAGCTTCATAAGGTATTGTGGCGCTCTGACACCTTCCATACCAAATTTCTTCAAATGTCCTCACATATTTATCTTGATGATAAATATCCCATCTTGTTTCTCACGAACTTGAGACCCAAAAAGAAAGTAAGCTCCCCATAGCACTCATCCGAAATTCTCCTTCATCGGTTCCTCAAATTCCCCGCACCAAGCTTCTTTAGTGGATCCAAAACGATGTCATCCACATACACTGCACAAGTATGATGTCCGTCGAGTTCTTCTTCTAAAAGAGTCTTATCAATGGCACCTCTTCTCGTAGCCATTCTTCGCAGAAATGATGAAAGCCTAGCATACCATGCTCTGGTGCCCATGAAGTCCATAGAGAGCTTTAACCACCTTGTAAACATGATTAGATGATCCGGTCTTCAAATCCTTTGGGTTGAGTGACATAAAACCTCTTCTATCTCACCATACGTAAAAGCACCTTTAACATCCATCCGACATAAAGATGAAGCCCATGTAGGATGCATAGGCCAATAAAATTCGAATAGCCTCTACTCTAGCCACAGTGCAAACACTTCATCATAATCAATCCTTCCTCTTGCCTCGTAACCTTGAGCTACTAATCTTGCTTTGTTTTAATAACCACACCCTTGCATCTCTTTTGTTCTTCGTAATCCATTTAGTTCCAATAGCATATTTCCATCCGTAAAGGTACCAAGATCCAAACTTGTTGGTTTTGGAACTGCTGTATTTCTTCTTGCATTGCTTCAATCCAACTTGAGTCTTCAAGAGCTTGAGTGACACCGGGTTGGTTCTACTTGAGAAAGAAAACACGCAAATGCACAATGCTTGAAGTCCGTGTGATTGTCTCTTTGTTGATTTGATACATAAGAGAAAAGCAACCCGTCCAAATTTAGGACTAGAGATAGCCCTTCTAGTTCTAACAGTGCTATAATGTCACCAATAATATTGGATCGAGGGTGAATTATGTTGATTCTTTTAGTAGCAGAAGGGGTTGACTTCAATGGAAGGTTCAAGATTAGACACAGCTGGTACAAAAGTTGTGTCATAGGAAGGTGAGGTGAAATGCCGATTTGTTGATGATTTCCAAGATCCAAGGTCTTGAAAGCGAGTATAGGTTCACCAAAGTCTCATGGACACTCTAGAAGGAATAGGAGTAGAAACAATGAGCTTTCGCAGATTTGATGACGATGGAGATCAGATCGATGTCGCAGAAACATGGTTTCCACCGATAGCCTCATTTGCAAGTTTCCCATTCACCTTTTCGCTTCAAGCTTAGCCGCAAACTCTTGAGTCCAAGCCTAGCAAGGTCCTCAAGATAGTGTGATTCATCTTCACCTCGCAGAAATATCTCTAGAAGTGTTACCGCAACATTGTTAGGGGAGAAAGAAGGCACAAGTATAGGTTGTTCATCATCTTCAAATTCACTTTCCGAGTCAAGATCCAAGGTACATGCATTGTTAGTGGAGACTCTTGAGAACCTCGCACTTTGGTTAGCCATATGTCTAGTATAACCCAAATAATCGCTATAGTCAAGGTCAAAAGACCACACATGACCTCGCCCTGAACATCGGGCTTATCTTCCATGTATCTCGTGTTCAAAGTCTCCTCTATCTTCTTGGCGATAAATTGTACACTCAGAAGCCTTGCTATGAGTCGAATAACCCACAATATAACCCTCATCGCCTTTCTCATCAAACTTCCCCAACGGATCACCGGTGTTTAGAATAGTCACTTGACAACCAAAAGGTTCGAGGTAATGAATGACCGAACCTTCCCAAAGAGAAGCTCATATGGTGTTTTGAGATGAGGTCTAGTAATGGAGACTCATACACATAGCAAGTCGTGCCAATAGCTTCATCCAAAACATAGTGGGCAATTTAGAGTCTCGCAGCATTGATCTCGCACCTCTATCAAGGTCCTATTCTTTCTTTCAACCACCCCATTTTGTTATGGGTTCTTGGATTTCTATAGTCCTCTTTATCCCTTTAGACCTACAGAGTTCTATAATAATAGCATTCTTGAACTCTGTCCCATTATCACACCGAATGCCCTTAACCTTCTTGTTCAACTGATTTTCAACGAGTGTGATGAAGTCTTTCAAAGACTGGAGATGTTTCATCTTTAGTCCTTAGAAAGAACACCCAACAAAATCGCTATAACCATCGGTGATAACCAAACAAAAGTACTTGTGATCAATGCTTCGACTTGAGTTGGACCAAATAGATCCATATGTAACAATTTGAAGAGGCTCGTAGATAATGCTCAAGTGACAACTTTGTAGGAGGCTCGTGTTGCTTCCCTTTGTTGCATGCAACACAATTATGATCATTAGAGAAAACTTTGGAGGAAGACCTTCAACTGCACCCATTTTAGAGTTTGTTTATGGTCTTGAAATTCACATGAGCCATTCTCCTATGCCATTTGGTAGACTCATCCACGGATGCTTTAGCCACCAAACAAGTGAGGTCACCTTCGTGATGAACTTCATTGAGATTGAATGTGTATAGATTGTGAGTTCGAGGAACTCTCAAGAGAATTGAAGTATCTTCGGAAGCTTGAACTCTTTAGAAAGCACAAGACATTCATCTTCGTAGAAGAGTACTTTGTTCTTGGTGTCACAAATTTGTGAGACCGAGAACAAGTTGAAGTTCAAGTTCCCAACATAGTACACATTCTCAAAGTTCAAGAGAGGTGTCTTGATGGTGCCTTTCCCAAGAATTCTACCATCACTTCCACCAAAAGTCACATTGCCTCCTTCTTCAATAGGAACAAAATTGTGCATCATATCTCTATTGCCAGACATACTTCTTGAACAACCACTATCAACAATGCCAATATCTTTATGCTTGAGAGGATGATCCTATAGTAACAAACATATATACAAAAGAATGTTAGTATAGAGGAGGCTCAAGTCATTGCCGACTTGAACCCGCCTTTGTGGATCATAAGATTTAGGTCTAGCGTAAGAGAAAGATCCACCATTGTTCTTGGGTTTCCATAGAAATTTAGGTCCCTTATCATTCCAAGAACAACTCACGAGGACTCGATGCAGCACTCCCAACATCCTTTCCCATTATTCATAGAGTCAACATAAGCAGGCCAATAACCATGTTTAAAGAATGTGCTAGTAGGTTGCACATAAGGTCTATTAGGTGATCTCCTCCAAGGAGAGTCAGTATAAGTAGCTTGTGGGACATAAGGTGGAATATTCTTAACATTGGTCCACACAGGTCTAGGTTTCTGCTGAGTAGCACATACACCCAATCTTTGCTCATAGAAATCACAATCCTTAATTAAATGAAGTTTACTTCCACATACAAAACATGTCTTCCTTTTGGAAGATTTATTCAACAAAGAAGATGTTCTATTACATGTAGAAGTACTTAAACCAGAAACATTAAAGGAATTGTTTTTAACGCATATATTATGAAAAGATTTAAAGGACAAGTCTTGGGGAAATAGGCTTGGAAGTAGATTCTCAAGAGCTACCCTAGAAGGCTTGTAGATAGACTTAGGTGCAGGCTTGGGTGTAGGCTCGGTGAGGGTCTTGGGAAGGTCCGACTCATCACTTGAATCACACTTGAAGTAGACCCTTGATCCGATGAATTGTCACCGTCGAGAAAGAGACAAAGTCATAAGATGAAGCATCCGAGTCCGCAAGTCTTTTGACTTTTTTCCATACAGATGGTGTGATCCATCAAAGTCAACATTAATGGTCGTCGGTGGGCATGAATTCACCTCTAATAGGTCCGAGGGACGATGTAAATCACCTTCTTTTTAAAATTTGCTAAACTGCAGTGTAGATTTACGCCCATCTTGCCTAGCTTCCAATCCTACATACTTTTGAAAACCTAAACCTATTCCGAGTTCACCGACCGACTATTATAGAGTTCTCTAGCTAGATTGTCACCGATATTAACCATTGTTTATGTCTAGCTATTTCTCACCTAGTTTCTCTTTAAGCTCTAGATTCTTAGCAATAGCATCACCTTTTTCCTTTTCAGCTGCGTTTTAAGTTAATGTCTCGCAATATCTAGATCAATTTGTAACCCTTTATCTTTTCTTCATAAGCTATCGATTCTTTTGAAACCATACCTTTTGTCTTTCTAATGTTTTTAACGAAAGTTTATAAGCTTCATTATCAACATAGCATTCATTGTATTTAGGTTTCATATTATCATAAGCTTCTTTAAGTTCATTGTATCTTTCACTACAACCAAATATACAGCCAGTACCGAGAAAGGCCCATCAAGGCAAACCGATCATGCCTATCTTCTCAAGTACATCCGCCAAGAATCCAAGCTTCTCTCAGACGCAGACTTCCTCATTTATGTGTTCATGTGCACCCAGTTGACCTGCTCATCCAAGGTGACAAGAGTTGTCAAGTTCTAGCTTCCTTCGATTCTACCGATAGGAATTGTAGTTAGTTCCTCTCCACTCTTCCTATCTTTGCATTCCTTTGAGAAATGACCCATCCGGTGACAAGAGAAACACTTGACCTTTCTCCTGTCAAAACGAGTGGATCCTTTCCTTGAAGCCAAACTTTCTTCCCGACTTCTCCTCAAACCTCTTGATATCTCATCGAAAGCATGGCCACCGCCATTTCGCCTTCATCTCCTCCATCTCAAGAGGGTCCACCGATCAAAATCTTCATAGACAAGATATTCTTGAGTATCATAATCAAGAACAAGCGAATGAAGAACATCCTCTAATATACTACCGCTTTTAGCTTGAGGACATGATGGATCGGGACGATAAGATGATGATGGTAAGTAAGTTGGACTTGGAGCATGCATCATCATATTGGAGTGGGATGTCCTAACAAAGGTCAGATGACCGTAAGAGGATGCACGGTAGGAGATCCGACATCGTTCAAGGATTTGAGTTTGTTGTACATCTCATCAAAAGTGAGCATGTCCAACCCACCTTTAGCCTTAAGAGCTATAACGACATGTAACCATGATGGAGGTAAAGATCGTAGGAACTTTGAGTTGCAATCATCATTGTCGTTTTGCATTCACCGGTTTAGCCGACTCAAAATCTTAGAAACCCGTCGTATCCCTTGTGGATACCTTCTTCTTCGAGATATTGAACTCTTGTAAGTGTTGTCTCAAAGATGGACTTCCTCATTCTCCTGGACTCTTCATTGCCACCGAACCTTGCTTTAAGAGCCATCCATATGTCCTTTGCATCATCCATGTGGTGAAAATCACCCAAGTGATCTTCGTGAATAGCTTGAAGAAGGATGGTTCTCACTTTGTGCTCTCTTTGCACGCCTAGAATCTCTTCAAGAGTTTTGGGAGGAGCAATGGTAAACTTACCATCAAGATCCGGGATAGTCTTCTTTAGACTATTTCCTTTCTTCACAATCTCCCAAAGATTCCAATCAATATTGGAGATCCGCTATGCATCTTCATGGTCCATGATCATACTCTTCCTTTTTCGGATAAGGAAACTTACCATTCTCGTTGGAAAGACTAAGTTGTTGCATAGAGGTGGTGTTTTGATGTTGTTGTTGGTGACTTGAATTCATCATCGCCCTGCATGGTGAATATGTTTTGGTTGAAAGGGGTGAGGTTAAATATGGTTCTTAGTATCGTAGAGACTCTCCCGAGGCTTTGATACCACTTGTTGAACACCCATGCACCTTGGATGATCTTGAGCACTCGTAGATCGTTAGTGTTGCCTATGTAATCATAAGAAAACTAATAGAAAATCTCTACAACTCGCATTCTATAGCGGAATGTAAATACAAGTTGTTATAACTAAGAACACTTAGATCCTCTATGGATCTTTTATTAACTGAAACTCTATGTTTCGAATGATTTTTCTATTACAAACTATGAAGTTCCTTTTATAGACAAGGAACCCTAAACTATTACTACTCAATCGACTAAGCATGCATTTAATGGCTAAACATTAAACAATATTGAGCAAGACAATAACACCCATGCTAACCTCGGCGGTTCAAGAATAATGATGGGTTAGCATTTAAATAATAAAGCATGTGCGGATCCTAGTCGACTTCCACCTTCAACAGATACACAGCACGGCTTTTATACTTCAACAGAATCTCTTCTTCATGATTCGCTTCTACTCAGCAGAATCCTTGGCAGATTTGATGCCAGTAAATCCTACTTCTCATAATTCCCAACAGAACGGGAAAAAGCTCAAGGCGTCTAGGAAGCATACTGAGTCTGTTTCCAAGGGAGAAGTCACCCATTACGATAAGCATTAGCGTTTTATATTTCTTTTACTTTCAATTCATGTATTTCGTGCCTTTGAATATTGAATTGATTTGCATGATTAATATGAGCTGCTGAGCACCTTTTGGTGCTAGCCTAGTTATGATTCCTTAATTGTTTTGTTTACGCTTACCTTTACTTCCGCATAATTATTTCTAAGTGTATGCATGCATAGTTCATTGGTAGTCACCCTTGGTTCGGTAGTTTTGAATTGCGGTGAGGCCAATTTCCTAGAGATATGACCGAGATAACCGAGATGGAAGGGTAAGATATGACCAACCGACGACCCTTTCTACTTGTGCGATTTGACCAACCGATCACCTATCGTTTGGATGAACTTAAGAATTGGGAGGTGTAGTGTCTAAGTTCCTAACGGCCGGCACTCACTATTATGAATCTAGCATGTAGCGGTACTTAATGACTTGGCTTAGGGACCAGGAACACAGGACTTATGACGGTGCGCCTGATTTCTCCTGTGGTGGCATCTTTGCTGATAGGTTAGGGGGAATTGACCAAATGTTGTCCTCTCGAATTTGACCCCACCTGAAGTAATTGGAAATAAGTAGACATAGACATAACTAGCTAGGATGATTAACTAGGTTAGCACCACTTCTCTCTATTGATTTCTCTTTACCATTTATCTGCTTTTATTTACTTTATTCTGCATTAATAGTTTAATTAATTAAATCCCTATCGAAACAATTATTATTCTGTGACACTAGACTTAGTAATTATCCTACACACATAGCTCTTGGGACGACCTCGGATTTACCGTTTACTACACTACACACGACCGGGTACACTGCCCGTTAGTGCACTAGGGTAGACCATAGGTATTGCAAGACACTATAAATTTAAGATCTGGTCAGTAAAACCTGCATCAAGTTTTTGGTGCACTGCCGGAGTTATATTAGGATTGATATTAAGTCTTTAATTTTGTTTTAAACTTTCTCACGATCATATTTCAAGTTTTCGTGCACCGTGGAAGTTGTTAACATCGATGACCTCACTCTTGAGGAATACTTGGGGTCGACAAGAGCGGAACAAGGGCCGGTCTCGTAAGACCCATGATTGGAGCGAATGCTGCGTTTCAAAATCAAAGACCAATTTATGAGAGAGCTTCGCGCTAACCCTTTTCGTGAAACAGGGACGAAGATGCATATGAGCACGCTGAAAATGTCCTATACATCGCAAGCCTTTTCAACATTCCGGCGTGTCTCATGATGTCATTATGCTACGAGTTTTCCCAATGACTCTTCTTGGAGTCGCCGGAAGATGGATCGAAGACCGCTCACGGGCAATTAATACTTGGGCGCTACTAAAGAAACACTTTATTCAAAGATATTGCCCACCGTCAAGATTTCTAACCACTTTTGAGATCCATAATTTCAAACAAGAAGACGATGAAACATTGTATCAAGCCCGGATAGGTACAACGATCTCCTTTACAAGTGTCCTACCAATGATCTGAACAACCATCAGAAGGTCAATATTTTCTACAAAGGAATTAACAGTACTACAAGACAAATGTTGGACTATCAAGGACCTATCCCGAACATGACTCCTACCCTTGCCCTTGAGGCCATTCAGAGACTTGCCGATCACTCTCAAAAATGACATGATGGGGGGAGCAACCATAGCTCTAAGACATGGTCAATAAGCATTGCTTCCATTTCTAGTAGATTGGAAAACCTTGGAAGAGATATGAAGAAACTCCGGGAAAATGTTCGTGCTATTCAATTGGATGCAATAATAATGATGATTGTGATCGGTACCGAAATTTTCCTATGGATGATATAAAACCCGAATCGAGAAGGTTAAGTATGGGAAGGAAATCGTTCTATAAAGACCCTTCAAAACAAGAGCTTCTTCACTCGAGGAATCAATAAAAAATTATCTTGAAGAAGATAACAAGCGGCAAGCCGACAGGAACGCATTGTTCAAAAGATTCCATGAATCTAGAAATGCTCTCCTGGGACAGCATATGAATGAGGAGGATGACAAGAACTTGATTGTGAAAAATGATGTTATCCAAGACAATTCATTGGATGATAGTTCCTGTAATGCCATATACTCTAGCAATGGAAAACCCCTCTACACCCCTTTCCGATACGATAAAGAGGAGCTATCCGAATTGCAAATACTAGATGAAGCCTTATGCAACAAGACAAGTCTGCTTGAGGATGAAGCACAAACTAATGACGAAGCAGGGACTGGAAACGAAGTAAAATTAAACGCCAAATGCTCTGCAGTCATCCTAAATCAAATCCCTCTCAAGGAAAAGGACCCAGGAAGTTTCATTCTCCCTTGCTCTATTAATAATTTACATAATATAAATGCTTTAGCTGATCTAGGGGCTAGTATTAGTATTATGCCTTTCTCTATGTGTAAAAGGTTGAATCTAGGCCCCATCAAACCCCTTTGCATGACCATTGAAATGGCTGATAGAACGGTTAGCATACCTAGAGGAATTGTTGAGAATGTGCTTATCAAAATTAATAATTTTACTCTCCCTGTAGACTTTGTCATTTTAGACATGGAAGAAGACCTCGATATTCCTTTAATTTTAGGAAGACCCCTTCTAGCTCTTGCTCATGGTAAGATTAATGTTTTCGAAAAAATTATCACTTTAAAAATAAACGATAGAAAGCTTACACTCAATATGGATGACGTGGGTAAATGTCACCCAGTCGAATCTGTTTGTGTTATCAAGAAAGGAAAAAGCAAAACTACTCCTCCTTCCATCACAAACAAGCACTGCGCTTCTAATCATCGTAACATGCAGGATAAGAAACCCAAGGAATTCAGTAATGAAAGAATACAACGCGATGACACATCAAATAATACGAAGAACGGGTCCGAAAAAATATGGCACGAATTTCAGAAAGTAGATTACAAGCACTTCCCTAAATTAAAATATCATTGGTGCAGAGCTATCCCTATTGACCACGATAAAGGATTTGATCTATGGGCTTCATGCAACCCTTACTCAGATGTCTGTGACGGGGGACAAGACAAGAAAAGAGCAAAAAACAACAAATACTTATGGTCTTCAACCAACGACAAGGAGATAACATTCGAAGTTTGGATAAGAATTAAGTATGGAGAAGTTAGCGATGATGATAAAAAGAAAATATGGACTGATCCTTGTCTTAGCAAACACAATGAGAATAATCACGAGACAACAACCACCGCCGTAGAGTCATTGGTCAAAAGCATTGGTGCGATATGATTAAAAGCTGCTGACGGGATTCTTGGGCCTCGTGTGATCCTTACGAAAACTTCGTAATGGAGGAAGTAATACAAAAAGAGTAGGGCCCGATGAATTTCTTTGGACTTCAACTACTGACCATAAACGTACCAAGGTGCAATGGTCAGGCCGATTAAGATTTAATGATTGGGTGAAAATCAAGTATGGAAAAGTGGATTCATCCACTAAAAACAAAATTTGGAAGGACTGCATAAATAAAGATAATCATGAGACTCTTCACGATACTGGTGACTCAGCAGTTGATAACGAGACTGACACAAGAAAATATTACAGTTACGGGGTTGTGAACAACTCTATTGAAACTAAAGACTACTGCATGAAAGGAACCACTGACAATGAACCACGGTACAAGGTGTGTATGACTGACATTGATGATGAAGAGTATGAGCAAAGCAGATGCAAACTACTTGGGATCCAATATAGAAAACCTCCACCTATTGCCACCGAAAGGTTCGTATTCACTAGGTATTACTTAGGACCGGATGAAAAGTTTTGCAAGGTTTTGAAAAGGGGAATCAAGGAATTCGACCGCATATCTCCCAATGTCACCTGGATCCGGAATAACTTGATGAAGGACATTGAAAGGTCGGAAATCCAAAGGCCCCCATAGAAGCCCATGCACTCTTAGTCTAACTTAAACACTCGTTAATAAAGAAAAGTGCTTTTTCGAGACAACCCGAATTATCCCTTTCTTTTATTTTATTTCCTTTTACATTGGTTTTGTGTTTTCTAACTATTTTGCGAAACGAGGAAGTAATTCTTCTTCATTGTTCTTGATCTGTCTGAGTTACTGGCGTAAGTCATCTTGGTGGTTACGCCGTAACCAACCTTTAGCAGCAGAATTCTTGACGCATCATTCTATTACGGCGTAACACCATCTCGCGGTTACGCCAGAATTACTCGCTTTGACTCATTCCGTGTTTTGCCATTACGGAAATCCTCAAAAGAGTTACGACGTAACTTTCCTCTGCTTAATTCTTTCATTTTAAAACATAGTAACCTTGTATTAGTTTTAAATGAACTTTGTGGTGTGTTCCTGTAAACCCTCACGAGACTTCACTCGTCCACTTGGGACACCAAGTGGTTTAAAATACTTGTTGCATTCGCTAAATGCAACCGTGATTCCTACGAAAGTGAGTTAGGTTTGTTTTTCGCTTTCATTTTTATTTTAGAATTATGCTTGTCGGTATTGTGATTTCGTGGATTGAAGTTTGTTCATGACGCTTATCTGAAGGCACGTTTCTTTTCGTGGGCCTTCTTCTTTATGGAGCAAATTTCGGGGAAGTTCTCGCCTAATTCTACTTTTCTCTTCACCTTTATTTTAATGCCTAGTACAAAAGGGACTTTGTACAATTCAAGTGGGGGACGGAGTAGAATTATCTCTTGAACTTTATTTCAGCCTCATTTTTCTAGTTTATTTTGAAAAATTATGCCATTTTTAAATTTTGACATGTTTTTCCTTACCTAACTAGATTAGACCTTAGCCGAGCACATACAACCCTTGATATTATATGGTGAGATTAGCCTTATCCGTTTCCAATATTTTACCCCAAATCCACCAAATTATGAGTGTGTCGGTAGCTTGTAAACTTTAGAACTTGGCCTTTGCATCATTTCGAGACCATAGACGAGGTATGTTGAGTTAGCTCGATGTATTTGGACTTTTCAATTTTAAAAGACAGTATTATAGGATTATCACCCAAACAGCCTACCATTGTGAGTCTATCGATTAGTCACCTCGACTTTTCGACCCCCATGTGAAACCCTTTTGTTGCACTCATCATTAGTGCAAGATACCCCTAGATACACCCTTCTGAGCCATTCCTTTCATTTTGTTCACCCAATATATTATTTCAATACACCTATACACCTTAGCCTACCCACTAGTCTTTATTTGTGATTGGAAAGTCATCATTTGCCTAAGTTCAAGGTTCGAGTGGAAAGGTTCGGAAATCACGCTTTCATCAACAACATTTCTGAAGATCATTGAAGACCCCCCGTATTCCCATTGTTCATCTCAAGTGGGGGGATATTATGTTAGTATTGATTGTTATGTTGAAAAAAAAATAGTTGTTATGATAATTGTAAAGTGCGATGTTATAAGCAGTGTAGTATGAGCTTTATTGATTTAGTATCGAGGAGGCAACCTCGGTCACATTTGAAGATTGGAGTTGGTAGTTATGCCAACAGTTGGAGAAAAGGTAGTGTGCCCATCACGACGTCCTCTAATGACACATCTACCTTGCATTTCATGAACCGGTTTCTTGACTTCTAAGCTTGAACATTGGGCGGACGGTAAGTGGTGATGACTTGGTTGTAGATTTAGACTACATGCTTGTTTTTTATTTTACACCAATTATATATCTCATGTCTTATCCTACCCTTTTAGTCATGAAGCGTGTCTAGGTGATGCAATGAGCAATCTTTGGTGTCTTGGCCATGGATTTGGTCATGTATCATTGATTTTGTCCACTTCGTGACATGTTAGTAATGACGAGTCACCCCAACCTTTGTCGTGTCTACCCATATTGCCTTGAGAATTGTTTAGCCCTTAACTCTAGTGGTGGAGATTTGTGTAACCGCCAAGCTTATGATAGAATACATGCTATGATATGCGATTGAGTGATCACCCGAAATTGACACTTAGAATAGTTGAGAGATTTGAGTGTTTGTTCCCTTTCGTGAGGTGTTCGGCTTTGTTTTATTCTAGCATAAGGGATTTGTAAACTCATATTTTCCGGGTTATGGGAGATATCTTTTAGGAATCTATCTAATAAGGTCTACTTGAGGGCAAGTAGAGTTCAAGTGGAGGATATTTGATAACATCAAATAGTCACAATATTAAGTGTCAATTTCCTCCGATAATGCTCGTTATTTATATCATTTATATGGATGTATGCTTGTTTTCCATTGTTTTCCACTTTCGTGGTAAATTACGAGCATTGGAGCTAAAGAGACGCGAAATGGAAACATATCTAAAGATTTATCACAAGATGCTATTTTGAAGAAGTTACGGCGTAACTCATCTCTCACATTACGTAGTAACTATTGTGTGACTCGGTATGCCAACTTATCGAGAAGGTTACGGCGTAACTCCTCCCGGAGGTTACGACGTAAATACATTAGGTCAAAAGAGGTTCCACGCCGATACTTACGCCGTAAGTCTTTGCATCACTTACGACGTAACCGAGTTTATTGAAGACTACGGCATAACTATTCATTGGGTTACACCGTAACCAACGATCTAGTGCTTTTACGATAAAATAGAAGGTTCTGGCGTAACTCCTATATGGGTTCTGCCAGTAACTCGATCTGACCTATAAACACCCTCACGAATTTCAAATTTCTAATCATCCTATTCCACAAACAACACTGACGAGCGTAGGAAACAAACTCAAGGCAGGTCTAGGAAAGCATACGGAGTCGTTTGAAGGGAGAAGTCACTTCATTACGATAAGCATTAGCGTTTTATATTTCTTTACTTTCAATTCATGTATTTCGTACCTTTGAATATTGAATTGATTTGCATGATTAATATAAGCGGCTAAGCACCTTTGGTGCTAGCCTAGTTATGATTCATTAATTGTTTTGTTTACGTTTACCTTTACTTCCGTACAATTATTTCTAAGTGTATGCATGCATAGTTCATTGGTAGTCACCCTTGGTTCGGTAGTTTTGAATGGCGGTGAGGCCAATTGCCTAGGAGATATGACCAGTGACCCTAGGTGAGCGGATGAGACGGGAAGGGTAAGATATGACCAACCGACGACCCTTTCTACTTGTGCGATTGACCAACCGATCACTATCGTTTGGATGAACTTAAGAATTGGGGGTGTAGTGTCTAAGTTCCTAACGGTCGGGCACTCACTATTATGAATCTAGCATGTAGCGGTACTTAATGACTTGTCTTAGGGGACCGGAACAACATGACTTATGACGGTGCTTTGATTTCTAATGTGGTGGCATCTTTCTTTGATAGGTTGAGGCGAATTGACCAAATGTTGTCCTCTCGAATTTGACCCCACCAAGTAATTGGAAGTAAGTAGACATAGACATAACTAGCTAGGATGATTAACTAGGTTAGCACCACTTCTCTATTGATTTCCTTTACCATTTATCCGCTTTTATTTACTTTATTACGCATTAGTAGTTTAATTAATTAAACCCTATCGAAACAATTATTATTCGTGACACTAGACTTAGTAATTATCCTACACACATAGCTCTTGGGACGATCTCGGCTTTACCGTTTACTACACTACACACGACCGGGTTTTGCTTTGCCTGTTAGTGCACTAGGGTAGACCATAGGTATTAGAGACACTATAAATTTAAGACACAGTCATGAAAACTGCGTCACTCCGCTTACCATTAATGTATTTTAAACAACTTTTTATATGCAATCTCAATCATCGAACGCTTGGACATCGAATTGATCACATTTAAATTATAATAGTGCCAATACACTTTATATATATCTCTATATAATGCATGATACACTTTGAATAACTAAGAGCATATATGTAATACAGCTACATTAAACTTATAGCATATAAGACTACGAATATGATTTTTAATTGTAATATCATTTTTTTTTTAAATGTGGAATGTGGTGAAAGATAAAATGTAGAATAATGGTTGTCACTGGAAGGTTGTAAATGGAATTATATTGGCCGTAATAGTATACTATATATGGCAAGAAAGAAATTTTAGGGTTTACAAGCAAGAAAAAATAACTGAGGATAGCTTGCTGAGAATCATCACTGATAATATTCAGCTTAAACTAATGAGTTTAAAAGTCAAGAAGACTAAAGTGGTGCTTAAATTTGCTGAAAAATGGGAGCTAAAATGGGCAAAATGTTTTTGAAAGTTATGGTTTAATGGAGGTAACAGGGTTGGTAGTGTGTAATTAGGATGTGAGGATGTTGATTATAAAGCAGATGGCTAATATCTTGGAAGCTAAATCTATCGGTAGAGATATTCCTTTACATATAGTTGTAGGTCTAGTTGGGATAACAGTTATGTGTATAAGGATGTGTATCTGGTTTAATGTGACTTATTTCCATAAGGTAGTTTCTAGATGCAATTTAAAGGGGTGTTTGGCAATAGAAGTTTTAACTATGTGAGTATGTTTTGAAGGTATTTGGTTTATGTAGTTGGAGCAGATGGCTAGTACATTGGTATGTTGATCATTCCGCATAAAACTTACATTTGATTATAGGTGTGTATCTGAAAGGGCAACACTATATCGCTATATGATAAGTTCTTGTGTTTGGGTGCTTACCATTGTAAAGTAGTTTCTGTTCTAGGTGAATGAAGAGATGATGGATGAGGAGTTAATCAGTAAGATCTAATAATTTGCGATTAAAATTGCTAGTGTTTTAGGCTACTTGTTGATGATGTTTATGGAGAATGATGCTATAAAGTTTGAATGGGTAAAAGTAGTTAAATATCAAGTCTTTTTTGTAAGAGTGTGAAGTTATATGAGCAATGTAAGTGGTTAGAAATAGAGAGTTATAAAGATGAGATTTCTTGGTTTTAGAGAAAGTATAATTAAGTAAAAGGGTTACATTCATGAATTGGCTATGAACTTTAAAAAAAATCAATTGTTGGTAAGGAACTTTGTAAAGTACTACTATCACCTATGAAACTCCTAAATTTGTTCAAAATTACCCATATTGTCTATGTTTGCAACTTGTAACCGGTTGAAACCGACAAGTCATCATTATAAATAAATAAAATATATTTTTATTCATAGTAAATCTTTGTACAAGCATAATGTGTATTCCATCACCACCAACCACATCCATCATCACCAACCACGGCTACCATCACCAACCGCCGCGCCACTACCACTTACGACCATCCACCAATCGCCTCACTTTACTCTTTCATAATCATCCATGAAAATCACTATCTTCTTCATTTTTCCGATACCCCAACCCGACAAGGGTAGAAGTGTCACGATACGGTGTCATATCGTAACATACAAATAAAATTTTACAAGCGAAGCCTTATAAAATAAATTACCAAGTCATATAAACGAAAGACTTACAAGGAAAAATACAAAATCAATATGTCCAAAACCAAATGAAATCTAAAACAATAACTCCTCGGATCAGTCCAAAATAAATAAGGAAACTAGGGTTGGTCCACTCAAATAATCCAACTCTCACCCATCTTCAAACCTAAAACTGCCGCAGGAAAAGAAATGCGGCTGAGCTTAACAAGCCCAAGTGAGCAGATATAACAAAGCGAAAGCTAAACGAAATCGAGATACAAATGAAATAAGAAGGCGATAACAAGGTCGCAACGAAAAGAGAACAATGAGTCGATGGGATCCAGTGAACACAATTATACATATATCCAAAGAGCATGATAACAAGGATAACGAAGCAAAGCAAGGCATCGATTACATATATACAAGCACATACAAACAGGCATACAATTACAGAAACATAGGCAAGCATAGCAGACGCCGTATCCACACAACATATATATTGCATATAATCAATTCAGGAAATCAGAAGGCACACAAGTCAAAATGAAGTTCAAAGACTAGCGGAAGCAATTTAACTAGAAAGTGAGCATGGCAATCACACAGGTCAAGTAACTACAGTTAATCACAAGTATCACAATAGCGGAAATACTATTAATAGTCAAGACATAGTAACCACACGTATCAAATATGAACTCAACATGAAACTATAATTGAATGACTTAAAGACATAGCAGAGCAAAATGACCAGTTAACAAGCCAGACCACAAGAGTCAAAACAATCATCCAATCAACAGTAGCATAAACAGCAATGTACACATGGCAGGTCACTAATAAGCAGATAAGGATACTAACAGATATTCATAGTCCACGACTTTTACCGAATGAAGTTTACATGCTAACCGTCAAAACAATTATTTATACACTAGCATGGACCAAACAAATCAAGGGTCACATAACAGTATGATAAACGGTTGATCAGTTATTAGCATGACAATAGGTAAATCAGACAATCACATATTACTAATATAGTAGCAGGTAAAACGATAGTCACGTAGAACATGTAAAAACATAATCAAATTCACTAATCACATAATAACCCGATGCGTGAATGGAGCGATAGTGCGAAGTAACTGAATGAGGTAAACAGATCAAAGCAATGGAACATATATATCTTGGTAGTAGAGTGAGTCATATAATGGTATTGGGTAAAGGACGGTCAATTCTGAATATGGTGCGGTGGGGAATCCGAAGGTACAATATAGGTATATCAAAAGTGTAAGGGTTGTCGAAATCTATCCCGAGCCAACAAAACAAACCATATCAATAGTGGCAATAGCGACCAAGTAACCAATAGTAACCATTGTATTTGGAGGGTGACCTCGGAATACCAAACCAATATGAGGAGACCTCGATAACCGATGGAGTAGCTAGCTCCCAAAATGTGAGGGGTGTATTGCACACACGCACCACATCACCAAAACAATATATCAATATCAATACAATACAAATCTAGGATGCATCCATACGCGCAAAACAATAGTGGCCATACAATATATCCGAGCGCGCATTTATCAATACAAATATGGGAAGGTGTGGAACATCACTCATCCACACTAGAGTCATGCCATTGGTGCATCAATGACACGGACATGGAACCTCCATGCCTAGTTAATGGCTCGGTATCAATCGAAGGTCGACAAAAGTTCAAAGTGTAGCGATATATAGGTCTTCATAAACAAAGGTGCAATATCGGTGAGTTCACAATTCGAGGTTCATAGCAATAATTCAATATCAAGGTCCAATATCAATGTTTCAATAACAAAGTTTCAATAGCACATATATAATAGCACAGTCAATAGCAAAGTTCAATAACAAAGGGTTCAATAACGAAAGGATCAATAGCAATGGTTCAATATCAAGGGTCGCATGTAGCAAAGGTTCAATATCGGAGGATCAATAGCAATGAAAGCATAGCAATGAATATCATAAGCGAAACAAAGTCGAAGGACCAGAAAGTCATGAGAGATCCCTACTGAAAAGGGATAGAATATCTGTACCTTATTCGAAGCAATCAACAATGAAAGTAAAGTCAAGAAAGGAGATCAATCGCGTCGCCCGGAACCTATATGAATTAGATAACGTTCTATAAGAATCCGAAACACTTGTTTAAGACGGCTTTCCATTTTTAGCAAGTTTCCCATTTTAGTAATCTTTCCATTTTAAGTACTTTCTATTTTAGGAAACTTTCTATTTTAGGCAGGTTTCTATTTTTAATAACTTTCCAGAAATAGCAGGTTTCCATATTTAGCAAGTTTAGTTACTTATCTCAAGTCAATTAATGAAAATGAGTGTTATTATGATTTAAGGATCATTTATGACAAGTTACAAAGTTTAGGGTTTAAAATGTCAATAATGCAAAGTATAAGGTTAAAAGTGTAAATATAGTAAGTTTACTCATTTTACTCACTTAATCCATTTAGTTAGTATATTAACAAGTTAATCCATCAAGTTTCACCATTTACAAAACAACCCTTAACTTTAATAAATCGACATAAACATAATAAACCCTAGTTTTTAGGTTATAGTTAACATATCCGTTCTAAACCATTTTAGCTCGATTAATACAAGATTATAAGACTCCTTATGTGATATCATTTTAATTCAACCATCCCTTCATCAAAACCATGTTATCGCCCATTTGAAGATCAAAATACCCTCGTAAATCATTTGTTAACAATTCCATTTATCATATACGAAATCATATAATTCATAAGCTCATTAAACCCTTAAACCAAATATATATGTGTCGACATATAGAGAGACCCAAATTCAGTTTCGGATTCATATTCATATCACATATCATTCGAATTATATAGAATTAGAATCAAGGTTTTTATGTATACTTGTGTTATCATTTTATGTGACAAAAGTACTCATGATTTTATGTGTACCATTTACATATTACAAGCCCTAGAAACATTCAAAGCCACGAATTGATCAAGGAAAACAAAGAGGAAATGATTTAAGATGATGATACGTTACCCTAGTAGCGTGTACGAGACAAGAAAAACAAGAATCAAACCACCACGATCACACCAAGCCTCCCTTGGCTTCTATAAACCCCACGGCCACAAGAATAACCCACGACCTAGCTTCAATTCGACCCAAAACACGATCACCACGTCCACCAATCGATTACACACGATCACGAGCCTCCTAGGAACCTTTGTTTGTATGATTTTCGAATGAAATGGGAGAAAGTTTAAGGGTGCCGCCACTATGTATGAGAGAAAGAGAGACTTAGGGTTTGTTGTGTGTTTTTAAAATGAAATGGAATGTGTAAATGATAGTTAATAAAATTGATATGGATGATCATGGGGAGTAATGGGGAGGCCGACCATCAAGGGGGAATCAAGGACCATTTCATAGACTTTCCATCTTATCATTTTACAATGTATGTAGTCTTGTTTCAAGTCTAGGTTAATTGTGTACACATTGTAATGTTTATGTGTTACTTAGAGTTTATTTATTTATGTTCCTCTAATTTATATCATAAGTTACTTACTTTCACAATGTGGGAATATTATAAATGATATAACTCGTTAAATGATGTTGACGTTTCTCGAGTTGGTAAAATTTTAAGTTGGAAGGTAAAATTGTCATTTCACGCGATTTGAGATTTTAGGGTTTCTGACATCCTTCTAAAACACACAAGACCTTCAAAATAAATCTTCACTACATCCTTAGTTACAAAATTTGTAAAAACACCATGTTCTTTATTCTAAAGCATGAAGAAAGTCGCAGCTTTCGATATTAAGTATACCATCATCTTCCCTTTCGGCTCATGAGACTCGACTGCTAGATCCACCATCACCACCATATCCACGATTTTCACCATAAAATCTATAAACGATTCTCAAAACATATCATTTCCATTATATATCATAATAAAACACATCCTTACACTAATATCGCCATTTCTTTCAAAATCACAAGTGAAGTACCAAGACCACCATCATCGCCGCCTTAACTACAATCACATTCGATCATTCACCATAACCCCGACGGTCAAAAATACAACTCCTCGATCGGCAACCACCACCATCACTCCAACGAACACCACCGTGACAACCCTTTTAATCGCCTCATCATCATCACAACTCTCACCGATAACCACTTCATGTCATAGAACCCGGATCGCCCATATATGATCCTCATATAACCCAAATCATATCTATGTTACTCGTCTAATAGGAATCCTAGTGATCTTTGACGTCATGTTTTCGATTAAAAATACTTTATTTGGGTTTATTGACTTCAAAAACATATGTTGATTATGTTATTTTTTTATCCGGGTAGTTTCAAAATTTTAAAATCCCCTTTTCTTTTATGAGTATGTGATTTGGGTTTTGTTTCTTTGACTATATGGTGAATGGGGTGTCGATGACTTTAGGAATATTAAAAAACTTGATTGATTTAGGTGGAGTGTGGTTACTAAAAACATCATTCGGCTTGGGTAGACTAGGGATTATTAAAGCTTATAGAGAAAATAAGATTTATAGAGATGTGAAAGAAAGAGTAAAGTGAGAAAGAGGGAATGAAGTGGTGGTGGGTCTAGTGAGGTTGCAGGTGACAAGTGGTACCCAAACGGTCATATAAGCTATTCTTCTTTGGTTTCAACAAGTTTCGAGAGGTGATGGTAGTATTTTACAAAGTTCCTTACCAACAATTGGAAATTTTGAAAATTCATGGTCAATTCATAAACTTATTCCTAACTAAAGCAATGAGAGAAGCAATATGGGAGTGACATGCTCCTTCCATATCACATGTCACGCCACATGCCACATCACCTCAAAAAATTTAAAGAGAAAAATCCCGCCATAAAAAAAATGAAGGAGAAAAAATCCGCGAAATTAATAACTTTAATGCATCTTTTCTTTTGGTGAATCACGCTTAAAAATTGGTGCATCGTGCATCATAGTTTATAAGTGATGACCAATTTTTTAATCGCAATGCTTAAAAAAAAAAAAAAAAAAAAAAAAAAAATTAGAGTTATATATATAAGCGTTTTCCTAATATTAGTTATCAAAATTTTACTTTTAGAATTTATCTTTTTGTATTCTTGAGTGGTAGTTGAAAACATAGCATTATTATATCAAAAGTCGCAAGTTCAATTTATGATGTTTTATTAAAAATAAATAAAATATATATATATATATATATATACATGGTATCAAACCCTAACTTTGATCCACTTACTGCTTCCGCAAGTTTTATTCGTTTTAACATTCCTGTTTCTCGACCTTGTGTGTTGTCGAGGTGTGTTTGATTGTTTGTCGACCAAATGTGTTGTCGACCTTCCTTGTTTCACGATTTACTGAACCCTTCGACCAAGTTGTTGTCGACCCTAACTTCGTTCCTGTCGAGGTGTGTTTAATTGTTCCTTGTTTCAAGATTCTCTATTACTAAAACCTTCTTTATTTATTCTCCAAAAAGAATTCACTAAACCATATACCTTGTTACCCACGTGAATTGTTACTGTGTTTGATTGACAAGTGATTTAGAAGTCAACAACATCTTTGAAAAGATTCTCTTTTCTCAACACTTCACATTCGATTTACTAAGAACTTTGTTGCTGTGTTGATTCGATTTGCTCCCCACTTATCCTCACATTATCGGATAAACTTATGGCGATGAATCACTTGACTAATTTTGTTTCAATTAAGCTTGATGTTGATGAGATGAATTACTCATCATGGGTATATTATTTTTTCACCTTTGTCATGGACATGACATCTTGAATCATCTAGTTGATCCACCGCGTCCTCATCTACTACACCTCCTCCACCCCCGACTAAGGATGCGGAATGGCTCAACAATTGATGTTCTGAAGCTTTGAAGGCGGATCTTTATGTTTTTCTAGGGAAAAACACGCCCCGTTTGTTCGGAAGGTTCTTTGGGGGTTGAAGTTTTAGAACCAACTTTCGTATTCTCATTCTTGTTTTTAGTTGTAGGGGATACTTTGGGTTATCCCGTTTGGTCATGATACTTTGGTTTATCCCGTTTTGAGTGCGGATCTTTGGTTTATCCAGGTTCTTACGTCTTCTTTGAAGATGTCTTTCATTTCGAACGCCTTCTTCAACAATTATCTATTATTATTATTATTATTATTATTATTATTATTATTATTATTATTATTATTATTATATATATGGGTCGCGTTCATGCAGGCAATTATTTTATCTGAACTTTCTGAACCACTTTGGACCAATGAGAATTTAGTATTATTAAATCTTTTATTTAATTCAAAGGGCATAATAGTAAAATACATTTTCACTTTTTATTTGATTTTTTAATATAAAAACATCTTTTAAGCCTTTAAATTTTCGATTTTTTTTTAATTTTATATTTTTTGTGCATGCATGTTTTCAACAAGGTGCATAAATGTTTTTTTTTTTTTTTTTTAATATTATAATTTTACATATGTTTCTTGCTTACAATTGTTTAAACATCAAACTTGTTTTGCTTAAAATAGTCATTGCACATATGTTTTCGGTATACATTCAATAATCTTTGAAATTTATAACCATAAACATATACATGTAAGCTCTAAATTTATAACAAACCAAAATATAAATAGTATACAGAAAATTTGATATAAAATAAACACAATTAAAATACAAATGTATCTTGTTAAATATAGATGTGCACGTCAATCAAGAAAATTTGTGCACTCTTCCCGAAACATATGTGCACACTTCACTTTCTCATCAATTTCGTAAAGACACATGAGTACCCTTCCAAAAACATATGTGTACGTAGCGCTTTCTTCTCAAATTCGTTGAAACATATATGCAAGCTTTCCAAAAAACATATATGCACGCTACACATTTATTGTAAAGCACATGGTCTTGATTTAACTGCATATCAAGAGGAACATACATGATTAGTATGGTTATGACAACTAATTTTGTAAGCATAACAAGTAGATAACACATATGCTCCGATAACACAACCATTCATCTATCATACATACTCTTATAAATGCAACTATTGTTGGTTACATCTGCAATTTTACTTTGACCGTCAAACAAATGATTAATCAACTTCATATAACAAATGTGTGTTCCACGTGCAAACAATTTATTAATAACACATTAATATGGTGTTTAAGTTGGTTCTATATTTTTTAAAAGTCCACTATTGATTTATAAGTGTCAAATTAGCTGTCTGTTATGCACCATGACTCATTGCGTATAAATCTTAGTAACTTAATACAAGTAATGCTAAACATTTCTTACTTGTATTGTATAATGTTTAAAGCTGGTTTTGTTTTCTTAAAAAATAATACTATTTCAACTTTTGAGCATCAAATAACATACCTCTATATGCTACACATCTCACTTGTACTGTATGGTGTTTTACACTGGTTCAATTTCTAAACAAAACATATATGTTCACAACCATAAACATATATGCTCCAAACCATAATTTCATGAATCAAACTCACTTTAATCTAAACCCAAAATCTTCCATGAATCAAACTCATTGTAATCAAGAAAATACTCCAACAGATAACATAAGATACTAACTTTTTTCCATCCTAAACCATCCATCTGTGTTTCTTCTTCACCTCAGTACCACAACTTTTCTATAAACAATTTCACAAAGATATAATTTAACCCATGCAGTTAAACACACGATTAAGAAAAGATAGAATCAAAATTAAATCCTCTTACTACATATCTGAAAACGATTTAATGGCCAAAAACAATATAATCCAAGTCGATCACACGACCCAAAACTGGCAATAAACCAAAAACGGTTCAACTAACTAAAAACGATGTTTATAAATATAGCATCACAAAAAAAAGATTTGATTATTCATATAAAATTACTTACCTGAAAACTTCGATGTAAGATGATTTATGGTAGTCGTGGCTTATAAAAAATGACTTTGATCTCGGAACAAAATGACATCAATCCAAAGAGATTTATGACGTTTATTTTTCCCTCATAATCATTGATGTTTGCTCGTAGAGAAATAGGTCTAGAGAATGAGGCGGCAGGTTTTGGATGATTATTCATATAAATTGCCCTTTTCTACTTTTAATTAATTAAAAACAAGTCCATGTTTTGTTTAGATGCAATTTTAGCACTTTTAATCCTAACCTTTGATCAAACTCATCCAATGGCCAAGATTGGTTTATATGGTTCTGTAAAGTTCTGTACAAAAATATGGTTTTGCATTGAACGCTACACTTATATATATATATTTATTATAAATCAACACTTTTATTAAAAACTTATAGGATTACAAAAAATTAGTGGGGAGCCGAGAAACCAACAATAATAATAATAGAAAAAATTATTGTTATTATTATTATTATTATTATTATTATTATTATTTATTTAATTTTTGTTTTCGTTTACTGTTTGTCGACCTTAGAGTTGTCGACCAAGAGTTTGGTTTGTTTGTCGACCACGAGTTGTCGATCATTGTTTTCTGTTTACGTTTATCGTGCGTGTTGTCGATTGGTTATTGTTTTATTTTGTTTTATTAGTTTCTTCTAGGTTCGAAACTTTCATGATTTCGCCGCTCGAGCTGCGAAATATTAGTGGATAATTAGGCGGCACGATTTGTGTATTTTGGGAATTAGGATAAATAATGGTCATTAATAAAATTATACTTACGGGAAATTATGTAATCTAAGAGTCGCAACAAGCGGACAACTAAAATCCTTGTTATAATCACCTCTTAAAAATTAAATAAAATATGAGATAGATATACTTAAAGGGTTTGGAACAAGGACGGACCTTAATGGAGAGACGGGAGGCCTCAGTTCACGAAAATTCTGTGACCTGGTTTAAATATTATAGGTTTTAGAGGTAATTTAGTTGAGGTTCTGAAACAATTTTCGATTCGGTATAAAATAAATTTGGCCTAAAAATGTTGAGTTAAAATACATGGTTTGGAAGGATCAAATTTAAATGTTACAAAATTTCGTCCATGTAAAATTGTAAATTATATATCGACTACTTGAGTTTGACCATTACGCGTAAGATCTTTGAGATGTACCCGAAAGAACGAATATGCCACATATAGTGTTATAAAAAAAACTAGATGTTACCATGTTCGCATGCAGCAACCTCTATTGCTTTATATCATGAACTGTATGCAGCCACATATGTCTCCATCTACACTAAATATTTTGCCGACTTTTTGCTCTTTTTAAGCATCAGCAGTTCAGCACAATAACAAACACACCACAAAACTAAACCACACGAAAATGGCTTCATCGCTTCCAGTTGGTTCAACACAACGCCCTCATTTTGTATTGTTTCCCTTTATGTCCAAAGGTCACACTATCCCACTTCTCCACCTAGCCAGCCTTCTCACAAATCGCAACATTATGGTCACTATTTTCACTACCAAAGCGAACCGGCCTTTTATAAGTCAGTTTCTTGAAAAGGTTCATAATGGTTCTGTTTCTATCATAGAACTTCCGTTTCCTAGCAAAGTTGAAGGAATACCTCAAGGCATAAAAGTACCGATAAGCTACCTTCTATGTCCCTCTTTAGACCATTTGCAAGTGCAACCAAACTCATACAGCCTCACTTTGAACAAGCTCTTGGTAATCTCACTGATGTCACCTGCATCGTTTCTGATGGGTTTTTGAGCTGGACACTCGCATCAGCAAATAAGTTTAGAATCCCTCGCCTCTCCTTTTACGGTATGAACAGTTATGTTAGTGCTGTGAACCGAGAAGTTGCTTTAAACCAGCTTCTATCAGGACCTGAGTCAGATGATGAGTTAATCACGGTTCCAAAGTTCCCTTGGATCAAAGTCAGTAGGAATGACTTTGATGATCCTTTTAATAAACGGGATCCAACAGGCCCGCACATGGACTTCATAATGGAAAGTGCTATATCATCAGCAAATAGCTATGGTCAGATTATGAACAGCTTTTACGAGCTAGAGCCGATGTTTCTAGACTATCTGAACCGTGAGGCTAAGCCTAAAGCATGGTGTGTGGGACCCCTTTGCTTAGCTGAGTCAACAACTATTGCCGACCAAAATCCCAAATGGATGAAGTGGTTAGACCAAAAGAAGGAGGAAGGATGCTCGGTTTTATACGTAGCATTTGGTTCTCAAGCAGAGATTACATCACGACAGATGGAAGCCATAGCAGAGGGTTTGGAAGAATCTGAAGTGAATTTCTTGTGGGTGGTGAGGAAGTCAGAGACAAGTGTTCTTAACGAGCTTGGAGAGAAAGTGGGAGAACGAGGGATGATCGTAACAGAATGGGTGAACCAGAGGGAGATACTAAAGCATGAGAGTGTGAAAGGTTTTTTAAGCCACTGTGGTTGGAACTCAGTCTTAGAGAGCATATGTTCAGAGGTACCGATACTAGCATGGCCGATGATGGCTGAGCAACCTCTAAACGCCAGGATGGTGGTGGAAGAGATTAAGATCGGATTAAGGGTGGAAACATGTGATGGGTCAGTGAAAGGGTTTGTAAAGTCAGAAGGGTTAAAGAAGATGATTAAGGAGTTGATGGAGGGAGAAAAGGGGAAAGAGGTGAGGAAGAAGGTTAAGGAGGTTGGTGCGGCTGCAAAGAAAGCTATGGCTGAAGGTGGATCGTCTTGGCGGACACTGAATGAGCTCATAGACGAGTTACAGGCAGTTAGAAACCACAATTCAGACGGTTTTCCTAGTTCAAAAGATTTAATCTACAGCGAGATTAATGGAGAGGCATAGACTAGCCCAGTAAAAAGCTAATTAATTACTCTTATTGGAGTATAAAAACCTATCTTTTACGATATATCATATGGCTAAGAAACGTATGTTTCGCAGTTTCTAGGCTGAAAGGGACACTTGAGTTATAATCAGTGTCGTGTAAGGCACCAAACTTCTGAAGCATGTCACCCCGTCTTACCTTGTTCAGCCATTATTAGTATTAACCAAATAAGATGGTGACAAGAATAAATTAAGTTGGTCCAGCATTTAACTTCTGTACTGCTCTTTTCTAGTGATGGGGAGTATCACCAAGCTAAATATTTAATGGCATATGTTTGGGTTAAAAACTTACCCAGGTTTACCCATTGGATAATGATTTCCGTAAGAGTGAGTAGATTAATCCTTAATCTGTTTTTTTTTTTTTCTTAACTTTCAAAGAGAGATCTTAAGAGTCTTGGAGTGTCATAACAATGCCTCAACCTCATCGTCATGGCACCTCGTATGCATCAAGATCTCATTTTCCCATAACTAACACAACAAACCCTCCTCACTCATAACAAACCTCAACCTCTTCATTTAGTGCATTATTCTGGCTTTATTTTTTATTCAATTTTCGTTTCAAATAAACTAAATAAATTCATTTCATTCAATTAAAAATACAATACGTAAAAAAAACACTTACTAATAAAAGCGATACGAAAAAAAAGCGACACGGTAAAAAAAAACAACACACGGGTAAAAAAAAACGACACGGGTAAAAAAATACAACACACGAGTAAAAATACTAGTCGTCCATGATTTGATGATATTTGTTGACCAGGCGTTCTGCCTGCTGCGGATGATTTACGCTTAACCAAGTCGAGTTGGTCTTTCGGATCTATCATGAGAAAATCCATCTCGATCTTCTCTTGCCACGCGTTTTCCTTCTCGCGCTTGCCTCGTAATGCCCCCTGAGCATCGGCTTTTGAGCATATATTTCGGATATATGTCCCGAAAACTACTCGTTTGACTTCCAACCGAGCTTGCGGTGCAGCGTTGACGTCGACTTACATTCTTTTGTCGGCTCGTTTGCATACATCTCTTTCGGCCGAGGTCGTTTGTCCGGCCGAATATATCCTCGAGACATGTAACGTCAATAGGATCTTGACATCCCACTGGGATAATTTTTCAAAACATCCAACATTTTTCATACAAAATTCCCTCCCACCAAAACGTAAAAGCTAACTTTGGCATTCTCGACATGATCTTGGTCATTTTCACCACTTGACATCAAGATGTTTGTAAATAGCGTTGAACTTACAATCATCATGTTAATCCTTGTCCATTTACCGCTTATCATGTTCTTGCCACACTGGTTATCGGTTGTCCGAGAATTGAACATTTCGAGAATGTCGTTCAAAAGTGCTCCTCCGGACGGTCATTGCCCATATCTTTATCTTGGGAAATTTCTATCCAACATTCTTATGAGAACATTTCTTGACTTGGTCCACTTCCTCCCTGCTCACTTGTGCTATGGCTTCAACATCTTCGTCATCGTCCCTGTCGAATCTAATGCGCTTTTTGCCTTGATTTTTGCCCTGCCTTTTACGGTTCACGTGCTTTTGCAACTTTGAATTGTGAACCGTCGGTTGTGATTCCATTTGGGGCAATTGTGAGACCGGACGGTTTAAACTATGGAGATTATGCGGGTTAAAGCTGCGGTGATGGAAATCGGTTGGGGTAATTTGAAACCTTGTTGAAACCGATATTGTTGGTTAAGCATTATTTCTTGTGGAGACAGGTTGAAATTGGTCGAAGAAGGGTAGACGGGTTTGAAGAACCCCGTATTGTTGTGCGTTTGAGTTAAGTAGATTTGTGAAGTATCCTCCGTCGTATGGGTTTGAGGCGTTGTGTAAAATGATATTGTTGGTTAAGAAAGATTTGTTATGTATTTTGGGTTTGAAGATGTGTAAAATGAATAAGATGATGATAGTTTATATAGGGTGGTGGGTTTAAAAAAGTTGATTTAAAAAAAAAAAAAGTTTACGTTTGAAAAATGTTTACGTTATAACGTAAACTTTGCTTTGTGTCACTGTTGCACCTCGTCGTCCGCGATTTGGTATCCGACGGCGGCCACGTGCGAAGCATGCCGGCGATGAGCGGCGGCGAGCTCCACGGTGGCGGCGAATCCGACGGCGAGCTCCACACCTTCCACTCTAAGGGACGTACAAAGATTACTAATGTGACTAAAACAAAAAAATATAAAGAGACAGACTTCTAAGAACAATGATTCTTCAACCCAATAACCGTCCATTATGCTACAACCTATTTGGGCTGGGGCGGAAAGTTGACATATAAAGTCACTAATTGATCAAGCTGCTATGGCTGTTCTAACATGCTTTCACAAATCACAATGCTGCCTACCTAAGTTGCAGGCTTAGATAACTAAGATAGTAACATGTTCATATAATAACAGAAAAGCGAAAACTTGCCTAGTTACAATGCATAGATGTGGTGCTTGTAACATGTATCTACATTTCTCACATCTGGATTATGAACTATTGAGGCAGTCACAAGTTTCAAACACAAATAAGCTGTACAGGACAGAATACTTTTAGTATAAAACCTACGATACGGTCACCACATAAAGGTGGTAGGCAAGTATGCAATTATAAGTCACCAGAATGTCGTTAATATTTATTATCAAAAAGCCATATTATCTTGTAAAGATACGGAGATACCATGTCTATGCACAACATATGATTTGAAAGAAGAAAAGAAGTACAGAACTACAGCCATGCTGGATTCCTCAGACGAGTAACAACAGCTTTAACTTGTAGGTAGTTATCGAGACTGTAAATTCCCTTTTCTTTCCCATGCCCGCTCATCTTGTAGCCACCAAAAGGAATTGCAGCATCAAATATGTCGAAGCAGTTGATCCACACAGTTCCCGCTTTCAACGCACGCGTTAAGGTATTAGCAGTGTCAAGATTTTGTGTGAAAACACCAGCAGCCAGTCCAAATTGAGTTGCATTTGCCCTTTGAATGACCTCATTCGTATCCCTGTATAAACGAAGAATATAAAATAAAAACTGAGAAATGAAAATAAATATTTGGGGATGGTTCCATAGGTTCACAACTTACTTGAATTTCAGAATCGACTGTACTGGTCCAAAAATCTCATCTTTTGCTATTAGCATGTCATCCTACTTGGAAGAAAGATCAGTTAGATTTGATCGGAAAGAACTAAAAGATTTTTTGGAGCATGGTTGTTGATGGTGTTACCTGGACATTTGAGAATACAGTGGGTTGGATATAATATCCTTTAGAGCCAAATCTTTCGCCTCCAGTTTCAAGGGTAGCACCACTGTCAACGCCAGATCTTATGTACTTTAAGATCTTATCAAATTGTTCAGAATCAACCTATAATTTATTAAAAGGATTAACAATTTGAATTGAGGAAAACAAATTCGTAATGTTTTTCGAGTACTTATCTGAAGAAAGCTAAGAAAGGAGAAATAATAACAGTCAATACCTGGGGACCTTGGTCAACGCCCTTCCTGAAGGGATCACCGACCACACGGTTTACAGCACGTGCCTTTGCTTTCTCTATGAACTCATCATAAACACGTTCATGTACAAATGTTCGTGATCCAGCACAGCAACATTGTCCCTGAAAATACCAGTACAGTCATGTACAATACAAGCTATAATTTTTAAAAAAGCCTGCTCCTGCTGGTATAACTGCTATATAAATCATTCGTCAATCGTAATGTGTAATTTTTAGCTATTATAAAAGTTTCAGATGCTCTTGACATAAATCCAGAATAAACCTGATTGTAGAACAGAGCGGCATGGGCCAGATCAACAGCTTCATCAACATTGGCATCCTCACACACAATGAAAGGAGACTTTCCACCGAGTTCCAAAGTTACTGGTTTAAGATTGCTTCTTGCAGCCAATCCAAGTACGATTTGACCAGTCTCAGTTGATCCGGTGAATGCAAGCTGCATAAAGAATACAAAACATATGAAAACCGTAACTATAATCCAGCGGATACTATCTTCTATCATCACACAAACCTTATCCACGTCCATATGACTGGCAATAGCAGCACCAGCAGTGGGACCATAACCAGACACAATATTCAGCACACCAGGAGGAAGTCCGGCCTGTCAAATGCATAGCAAACCAGACCTTATGTAAAAGCTTTGACACATATAGAGCAGACAAATTTAGATGCTACTAATATATTTTTGTTACCTCATGTAAAAGCTTTGACACATATAGAGCAGACAATGGTGTTTGTTCAGCAGTTTTTAGCACTACAGTGTTACCACATGCTAATGCAGGCCCAACCTTCCAAGCATACATTAGAAGAGGGAAGTTCCATGGTATAATTTGCCCTGCAACGCCAATCGGTTCATGCAGGGTTTCGACATGATATGGCCCGTCAGCCTGAATTGTGAGGCCATGGATTTTATCGGCCCAACCTACAAAATAGTACCAACAGCACCAAGATGAATATTTATTTTTTAGAAAGATGTATGACCTAACTCAGAAGGACATTGAGTGCCATTTTTAATTCCCTCACCCAACACAGTTATTAGGGTGATCGATTAGAGTCATAATCTCTGTGAGCTTAGTGCCGATTAGTGTTCTAATGAATCTATAATTCTATATATGCAATGGGCTTCACTGTGTTAGTGTGTTACTCACACAATCCATTATATACCAAGTTTTATTCTCTTACTTATGCTCTAAGTTTAACTCTCTTACTTATGCTCAGTTAAATGTCGTATAGAAAATAGTACACATGTAAACAAATTTGAAGTAATTAATTGAATCATATGTAGTTTCTCCCCTCTAACTAGTATTTCTGCATCCCCCACTGCTTACCAGCATAATACCGAAAAAGACGAATGAACAGCGGTATTTCATCTGATGCTGCCTGTTCATATGGCTTCCCATTATCCCAAACTTCAAGAGCAGTTATTTCATCAGCATGCTTCTCAAGCAAATCAGCAAAACGCAACAATATACGACATCTTTCCTGGTGAAATGTATGAAGGAATTAATTTTAGTGATACTGATAACACCACTTGACTCCATATAACTTATGACATGAAAATGACTTTTCCTTGGCAGAAAATGACTTTTCGTTGGCAGAAAATGACTTTTCGTTGGCAGCAAGGATTGATTAATAATCCTGATGTTCCATTATACGGTACTTGCACTTGTGTTAAGGTTAAGGAGGAGATATGTTTGACCAAAATAAAGCTACGTATATACTATATACTTTTAGTTCCTGTATGAGATATGGAGGTGAGATTTATTCTTCTTGCCGAATGACTGATACAAATCATTGTGCATATCTGTGCTTGAATTTGATTCAAATGAGGAAAAAAAATAATAATCAATATTAAATTGGAAGATATTCCCAGTAATAGATTTATTCTTAGTACCAGAGCTCTATACTAATCAAGCATATTCCTACGCTTTAGAATGACTACACTTTATAAATGATGCAAACAAATATTTATGGGAAAGATCTACCGAGGTATAAATATAAAACTAGGTAGCTTACATATGCTGTCATTCTAGGCCAAGGACCCTCATCAAATGCTTTCCGTGCTGCAGCTACTGCACGATTAACATCTTCGCATCACCTTCAGCAACATTCGCAATCACTTCCCTGTTCTCGGATCTAAGGTTGGAAAAGTCTTCCCTGAGCCAGAAATGGTTCAATATCAGTTCTTCCGTAAGCGTTCACAAAAGTTAGAACTGTACAAAGTAACAAAAACCATGGAGTTTCTTGATTCAGCGTCTGAAAAGCTTACCAGATGCTGCATCAACAAATTGTCCATTGATGAGAAGCTTGGTATATTCAACCTTGACAGGTGGAGTTATTGGTTCCTCTAAGGCAGCGGCTGTACTAAACCTAGTGATGCCAGTGCCTCTGCCAGGGTAGCAGCCTGAATTATGCAGTGGATCATCAAAGTCAGTTAATTTCATTCATAACATGCAACTCATCATAATAAATAACGCCATATGAGGTATTGGGTACTTGTTACACATACAGAAAAAGGCATTAACATTGTCAATAAAACCAAAATGAAACTTTCCTAAAATCAAATATCTGAAAATTGTGATTAAACTCATACTATCCAGAACTTACTATAATTATTAAAGCACAGAAACAATACAAGCTTACTTTGATTGCTTATTTATAATGCTTATTATGTTTGATACCGAATTAACTGCTTATCTGACTATATTGCGAGTGAAATAATTCGTTTTAAACTGCTTATTTTAAAAATCCATAATCAATCACAGACACGCAGTGATAAATAAATTCCTAGTAAGTAGTAACAGAGCTGTATATTAATTATATAATATTTTCATCAATGTTTTAAAACCCGGTTTTTTTATTGACCCGGTTTGGTCGCCGGGTCACCGGTTGAACCGCCGGGTTGAATCGGTTCTATACTTATTTATACTTTTTTTCTATATTTAATTTGTAATGTTGCATGATCTCATGATTTATCCAACTTTATTCCTACATTTGATTGAACTAATGAAAAAGACTAACACTGTACCGATAAGCTTTGTTTTTAAGTTCTATATCTATAATAATAATATAGCAAAGATTTGCAAAAACAATCAACTTATGATTCTAAGTTATTACAATGTATATTAAAACTATATTAGCTGGTGTTTCTAAGATACTTAATAACTCTAATTTCAGGTTTGCAAAATTTTAACTAACATTAGTCATCACCAATTCAACTTGTCAATTAAACTTAGAAATGTTGACAGAAAAAAATGGTTTTGTTAGATTTTTTGATAAAAGTTTTTACCCGGACGGGTTTTTATCAAACCGGAAACCCGGATCAACGAAAAAACGGCGATTCAATCCGGTTATCAAACAAACAAAAACCCGGTCACATTCGGCCCGGTCTTCAAGCCGGTTCCCGTTCAACCGGTTAAACCGGTCGAGTCAGGTTTTAAAACATTGATTTTCATGACTAGTCAATAAGTCAAAATACTGGAGTACTACAATATATGATCCATATCTCATTTCAGCAAAAAACAAAATATGCAAAAATAACAAAATCAATGACTTCAAACCTCGTGGATTAGTCCGCCAAAAAGTCGGAAACCATGGTTATCAAAAAAAAAAAAATCTTAAAATCAAACTGATGAACAAACATTTGATCAGTCCTATATACGATCTATATATATATAAAAAAACATGATCTGATGGTAAAACAAAGAGTTATATATACCTAAGGATCGTAAGATAGCAGGTGCAAAAGAAGATGAAAGCAATCTTCTAGCAGCCATTTTTACTGCAAAAAAGCATAAAATAATACTGGTGATATATAAAAAGTAAAATGATGTCGATCAGGCAGGTATCTATATAGTTGGAAATATCGTCAAAGGTGACGAATTGATGATTCATCAGGATAATGATCAAGTAGCTAGATGAAAAGAGTGCACTAACTTACCCTATATTATTGGAAATAAAGTGAAAAGAGTGTGAGTAATGTGGCAAGTGCGACTTTATATATAAAAAGATGAATGATAGTAACTATGTAATACTATTCCCTCCTTTATAAATTCAATGAATATAGTATAATTATGTTTTGAAATCTGTGAAGGTTAGGTGCAATGAGTTTGACCTTGTGAAGGTCATTCATTCATTTCGTCTTAAATTATTTGTTAATATATTTTTCTATTATTTCAAATTAATATATTGTAATTAAATACAACAAAAATATCTAACCTCATCAGAGCGAGGTATGAGAGATGTGAAATGTAAACAGTCACACATCCACCCAAAGGTAAAGGGATTGGTTGCAGAAAAACCTCCGCCAAGTGTGTGTATGCAAGCAAACACATAATATGTAAGGTGTGAGGAAAGAGAGACAATGACATAAACAGAATCATATAAAGCAAAAACATACAAGCGAGCAAAGACATAAACGTATATAGACACATAAACAAGAGGGCATATAGGACAAAATAAGGAAAAAAAGCACTAAGGGCACATAAGATCAAATTTCACAGAGACAACATATAAAAATATAAAACAAAACACACAAAACAATCAAATAAAAGTATTTAAAACGCAATAGCATACAAGAGTAAAAGTAAAATAAAAATAATAAAACATGCACAAAAGCCATAAAGCCATATAAGAGAGAGGGAGTGGTCACCTAATCACTGGTCTTGGCATCACCTCTATCCAATAAAACCATACAACTCAAACTACTACATTTTACCCTATCACTACCCTAAGTGGAGGGTGGTAACCGATCCTACCCAATTCTACCCTAACCCCATAAAACACATCACTCACACAAACAACCCTTCATCAAGCTCGGCCAGATATCTGAAATTGCTACCCAATTTTGCTACCTAGGTGGTGGCGGTGTTACCGCTCGGGTAAGGTGCAGAATCCCTTACCCGAGACCACTCCTCCTCCCTAAAGGATACAATCATACGAGCAAAAAAAGGGATAAAACTAAACAAATATAAATAAGCCGAAAATGCATAAAAGCAAGAAAACCTACAGGCATGAACTATAAAAAGCTAAGAGGGCATACTCATCTACCCTAATCCTAGGTCTCTACGCGTTCTTATCAGAGGTCATGTCCTCAGACAATAGGAGCTCCTACTGGTCAAGCTTCAATCTGTACTCTCACCTGAGCTTCGGTTTTCCCCTTCTCCTCAAGCCATTGACCGTGATAGTCACGAGTGAATATTTTTTATAAGAAGTTGTAATAATTGTATTAAGGTAGTGAAAAACCTCCCCCCTTTGGCGAGAAAAGTCGATCAACGAATCCCTAAAAACTTTAATCGTTTTCTAACTTTTTCGTCCATTCATCCCTAGATTTCACGATCTAGTTATCCTTAATGGGTATTGTTTTATTTAGATTGAATTATGAGTAAGGTTTTTTTTACCGATTAGGCTTTTTTTAGGGTCTTATTTTTTTGTTTTCGTTATTAGGCTTTCGCTACTTTCCACTAATCATACGCATTAATTACAATACAATCATTGAGGGTGGGTAAGATTTTATATTGTTTCATTCTAAACCTTAATTTTTATTAGGGCATTTGCGTTTTAGTAAATTTGATACTAAGAGTAATTCAAAGGAGAATACTTCTAGTGAGAATGATATTAACTTGATGAATGTTAGTAGGAGTGAGTCAACAAATGTTGCCAAGTCGCATATTGAGCCTGATTTTGATTTTACTACTGAGCTACATATTCAACCTACCGCACGAGCTTCAGGTAATGATTTAATGAATGTTGTTAATGACCTTGTTAAGGATACGACTAAAGTTGCGACAAAGAATAACTCACATACGAATCCGGTTTCGTATCTGAATGCCACTGCTCTTGAAACGAAGAAAACTAAAGAGAATTTTAGGCGTTTGGAGGTCGAAAACATGTATGAGGCGATATTGCAATACCTATCAAAGTTGTTGAGGAGATTAGTAATAAATTTGAAAATACTCTTTATGGCTACTTTATCGGTAGAAGAATTGCGTTCCCAGTCGTTGAGTATTATGTACGTAACGTTTGGGCTAAGTTTGGGATTACAAAGGTAATGATGAATGCCAAGGGATTTTTCTTATTCAAATTTGACTCGAGAAAATTTTTGGAAGATTTTTTTGAAGGTGGACCTTGGATGATTAGTGGATGATTAGAAATATTCCTATCATTCTTAAACAATGGAGTATGAATACTAACTTGTTAAAGGAAGACCTCACTCACATTCCGATGTGGGTTAAACTACATAACATCCCATTGGCTGCCTTTTCGGAGGATGGGTTGAGCTTGATCGCAACAAAACTCGGTACCCCTAAAATGCTTGACGCTTATGCAAGTACCATGTGTGTAGAATCATGGGGTAGGAGTAGTTTTTCCCGTGCTTTGATTGAGGTACGAGCTGAAGATGAGTTAAAAGATAACTTGATAATTGCCATACAGTTACTTGATAGGTCGGGGTTTACAAAAGAAACAGTTCAAGTTAAGTATAAGTGGAAACCATCGCTGTGTAGTGCATGTAAGATATTTGGTCATACTATTGACCAATGTTCTAAAAATGTTGTCGTTTCTGCTCCAGTTGTTGAGTTGTCACGTGATGGAATCCAAACGATTGTTACTAAACGTTTTAATGGAAAGAATAATAGTGCTAAAGCGGGCTTGAAGACTGGCCAAAGTGTTGGTGCAAAATTTCGATATCAACCAAAAGCTAATACTAGTTCTTCTAAATCCTCTAGTTCTAAGGGAGGAAAAGATATTGTTAGGTCGAATTTGTCATAAGATGGTAAGAAAAATATTGTTTCATCTTATAAAATTTTGGTTAGTACGTCAAATAAATATAACATTTTATCTAATGAGCTTGACACGGTTTTTTAGGAGTGCAATGAGGTTAAAATGATACTGCAACTAATAGGAATACTATTGTTACGAGTGGGAGTGGGAAGGCTATTGGTACGAGTGGAACTAAAGGAAATGGTATTGCATCTAGTTCGAAACAAATTAATTTAGAAAGAGATGCCATTTTTAGGAGTATAAAGCTACGGGTAAGGACACTAGTACGACCAAGGTGCTAGAAGTCGTGAACACTGGTGATGATAGCGAAGGTGATGTGGAGGAAGTGGATAATGAAACTACTAATTTTATAGCATCGGGAAGTGTAAGAGGATACGATACAAATAGTTTGTATGAGCAATGGAAGGAAATAGCGGGTGCTGACTATGATCCATATGATGATGACTTGTCACGAGGATCGGTAGTATCTCACGAAGACCAATGAGCTTTACTGTAATGCTTGGGATATCAAGGTTCGCGGTAGAAGGAAGTAGTAGATTAATTATTGATGTTATGTTGAGTCAATTGTAATCTAGTTACAGTTGTTTCTTCATTATAAAAGTAGTTTTTGCTTTGTTATGTAAGCCTTATCGCATATGTAACTGGCCGAGATATGAGATTCACCCATATCCATTATACTTAAACTTTTTTTTTGTTTTTGTAGTAATATATTTACCAAGAAAACCCTTTACTAAAAAAAAGTTGTCATAATTAATAAATCTCTAGTACATATAATACAAAAATATTTTTCCTTAATTCTTAAAAACTTAAATATGAGTAATGTTTAATCCTCAAAATACCCATTTAAAATTTAAAGTTCAATCTTTTATTTACTTTCTCACATAAGAATATTTTTGAAAAAGTTTTTGAAACAGTTGCATGTAAAAATAGTATTTATTTCTAAAATTAATGTTCTTTCTAAAGTTATCAATCTCTACCATTTTTTTTCTTTTTTTTTATAAATTCATCACAATCATTTTCTCAATTGCGATCCATATTTCAAACCCAATTTGTTAAAACAAAACTGGTATGATGTTGTTATCTCAGATGATGATTGAGAGTTGCAACGTCAGTTGCTAAACGTGACATGAAACACTTAACCACATCTCAACTATAACTATTTGACGCTATAGAATCTCGTCGTTATACATGGATACACGACTAGTATTAGGTAAAGTATATAACTATATATGCTTTACAAAATTCCCTGTTTGACAAGTAATGTTAACATAAGGTTAACTGCAATTTATATTGGACTCGATCCAGTGGAACTTTCTTCAAAGGACAATGTCCCAAACAACGTTCATTCGTTCGACCGAGGTAATTCAAGATCAAAGTCATGATCTACTAAACAAAAGTTCCTTGTAAAAACGTATGCTTTCGAATAAATATATATATATTTGATTTAAGGCAGCTTTTTGATTTAACCAAATTCCAAAGTCGTAAAATATTACATCATCTGTCTCAAAATAATTGTTCCATTTTGATTTTCAAATTTTTTTTTTCAACTTTGACCTAAAGTATTTTTATATGTGTTATATAATATTTGATGAAAATTATACCATTGAAATACATTTATAACCCAATTCATTTATATATAATCCCAATACTATATAGTTGGGCTGTCTTTGGATACATAATCCCAATATTATATAACACAAATTAAAATATTTAAGGTTAAAATTGAAAATAAAGACTTTAAAAGTAAAAAAGAGATAATAATTTTAAGACGGAGGAAGTAGGTAACTATCATCCAGACCTAGTTAGGTCTATCACATGGCAAATCTGCGTAATTAGTTGAATCGAGTTATTACAATGAAGAATAACTGAACGAAAGCAATCATGATTGATTGAAACATAAGAGCCGCATGGCATGATTCAAGGCATGATTTCTTTTTGGTGTTATGTCATATCACGTCAGTTTTCCTTTTTCACATCTTTTTTCACTCACAGACTCAAAAACATTCTACTTCTTCATGGCTCAAGCTAATTAAAACCACCATTTATGCCTATCATTTTATTTTCTTTACCATTTTTTAATCAACTAATTTTCATTCATTAAAATAAATTTCAAATTATATAAAACTAAAAAAATCAAAAAAAAAAAAAAAAAAAAAAAAAAAAAAAAAACATTACATAAACTTTAGTCCACTTAAACAAACTTGATAAATGTTAAGGGTATGAATTAAAAAACTTATACTATGTATATGTTAAAGGTTAAAAAAATTTAAAAACATATACAAATAATAAATCATTTTCCTCCATCATCCCTATCAAAAAATCACACATACATTCAACACACACATATTATAAATAAATAAATAAACCTATTGAAATTGAAAAAAAAAAAAAAAAAAAAAAAAAAAGAAAAGAAATGAAACCATGGGTGCACGCCAGGTTCTTGGCTCAAGCTATGACGCGAGGCACCTTCGTACCATGATGCCTGGCCACGTTGGATGGCGCCTCTCTGAAATCAGGACACCTGGTGCTCTAGTGAGTTAGAATCGTTGAGCTAGGCCTCCAACATGGTTCACATATTTGTAAATGGGCCTTCTAAGGATCGATGTGAATTTTAAATGAGAGTTGTTATAGCAATACCTCCTATAGTATACAGTACAACCCGCTATGTATACAGTACAATAACGTTATGCATATAGTATAACTCCGCTATGTATAAAAGAGGGTATATATAAGAGGTTTGGAGTGTGTGTATAGATACCCCTTTTTAAATTTTGTGATGTATAAAAATAACTTAGTAGAAAAGGCGAGGTTGTCGAGATCGGGATCCTACCTGGGATCGTTTTCGTCTTTCTTGAGATCGTGATCGTAAGATCGGATCGGGATCTTAAGATCCTCTTTAATGTTATTCTTAATACTTTATGTAATTTTATAGAAATCTACAAATTCTAATACATTATAACCATAAAATACTATAAATGTTTCATATAAATGTTGTCCTAAATTATGATTATAAAATGTTTAAAAATATTAACATGTTGTTTTTGAATTCTACAAACAAACAACCCATAAATTTGTAGTTTTTAGTTTGTAATCCAGAAAAGTAAGATTGGATCGGATTAGATCGTGAATCATTATGGTCGAATCGGGATCCTATAAGATCTTAAGCTTTCAAAGATCCTATGTAGGATCCGGATCGTTTAACTTTCTTGATGTCGTAAAATCGTAAGATCACAAGATCGGGATCGGGATCACGACAACCATGGAAAAGGGGTCTAATTTCTAAGTAAATGAAATTTGTGATAGGTGGATAATATTTGATAATATTTTAGGATGATCCGTCAAATATTCCCGCATAATACGAGATAGGTGATGTGATTATTAATCTGGCAGGCATGATCAAGCAATGACGGCGATAAGTATAGTTATATGTGTTTCTTACCGTTTAGTGAATTCGTTTCACAACACTTCGAATGTATATGTGTTAGTTGTAAGTGTTTGTTTGGGTTACAAGTAACTTTCCGTAGCTTTCATGACATCATTATTCCAGCATATAGAAATACCGCCATGACCTCTTACGCGTCAAACACTACCCAAAAGTATATGATTTTGACGAATCAAGATTATATTGATTGAAATAAATGAAATAAAGGTTAAAGTTGTAAAATTTTGAATTAAAATAAAATAAACACATTAAAAATATAAAACTAAAACTCATAAAAATATATCAAAATGGATGTTGAATTAAAGAAAGTAAAATTTTAGAAAATATGGTGAAATTAGATTATAAAAAAATAAGTAGATAAAAATATATTTTAATTTAAAAATAAAGATGAATTTTTAGTTGAGAAATACATGTGTATCGTTTTATAATTAGGCTCTTTATCTAAATTTTAGTGGTTAGGAGTTAAGTTTGGAGTTTGTTATAAGTTAGAACTTGGAGTTTGTTAAGTTAACACGTATCTCACGATTGGAGCTCCTTATCTTAATTTTGGTTAGAAAAACTCTTTCCATAATAAGCAGTAAAAAGTCTGATTTTTAAGCCTACAATTTTAGAAAACAAATCGATTATAAAGTAGTATAGATACGGTCATTTCGAAGATCTAATATTTTATAGTTTTCTTTTTATAGAGTTTTCTAACAGATCCCTTTCTTTGTTGTATACTATCAAAGTAGCACGTGGTAATTAATAACTTTTATTAGTGGTAATTATCATATATCTTATTAAGCGAAATAAAGTTTCTTGCATGACACGTGTCCAACATTAATTGCCAACTTTCGCGAGTTGGTAAAAATAGCACGAGGTTTAAGTGTCGATTCTGAAGTAAGTCAAGTTGGCAAAATAGTCCCAAGGTTTAAGTGTCATTGCAATTAAGTCTTTTATAGCAATTTGGCAAAATAGTCCTATCCAAATTCACGTCTAAAAAGCAATCCCATTGCGTCGCGTGATTTCACATTCGTTTGTATATAATACTAAATAGCGTACATCTTTGTATGCAAAAGCAAGTGCATTAATTGCCAACTTTCACAACTTGAAATAGTCTCGAGGTTTAAGTGGCGGCTATAAAGTAAGTCCAAACATTAAATGCAAAGTTTCACAACTTGGCAAAAGCAGTCCTTGAGGTTTAAGCGTCGTTGCAAAGTAAGTCAAACATTAAATGCAAGTTTCACAACTTGGCAAAATAGTCTCTAAAGTTTAAGTTGTCATTGCAGTAAGTCCTTTGAGTTTCAATCCGTTACGTCGCGCGGGTTTCCATATTCGTTAATAACTTTTATTCGATATTGCTATAGGATTACAAATACTAGCTATAGTTGGTATCGTATGGTCGTGTTATACAAAAAAGTGATGTCGTTTCATTATTTTTGTCATAACATCGATTTATTATAATGGCAAAACAAATATTTCACATAACATCAATTTTCTAGTCTAATGACGCACATTTTATTTATTTATTTATTTTATTTACATAAGACACTTATAGCTCAAAGTGTTATATTAAAAAGAAACTTAAAAACCAATTATAATAATTAAATTTTTGATATAATAATCTAGTAAACTTATTTTATTTTTTTATTTTTTTTGTTCAATGGTCCAAACATACACTAGCCCAAAAATTTAACACAACCAAACCTAAAACTCAAACTATAAAATACTTACTACCCTAATTTTTCTCACACTAAAACCTATCCCAATACACTTAAATGCAACAACGCTACCTTTTTCTTTCACCTAAAACGTAGACAAAAAATATCTACCTATACTATAAGCGAAAGGCTCGAGGTCACTGTGAGGCCTTCAAATATTGACACTTCACCAATAAACAGTTGCACACTGTTCAAGCTTTGGAAATTTATTTACCCTCTTTCAAACTGCATTTGCTAAACTCTCTCTCATTAGTCACTCTCTTTCTTTACCCATTAAATCTCTCTCAAAACATCACTGTCCTCTCCACAGTTGCAATTTTCCGGCGACGTCGTTTTCGAGAACGGTGAACACATATCTCTTTTCCTTGCTTATTTTTATACTTCTGATCATATATCTAATCTTACTTGTGGTTGATTTGTGTAGGATGGGTTTCTTTAACTTCAGTTTTTGAAATCGTCATGGTAACGGCGTGATGCATCTTTCTTGATGTGGGACAATGATAATAATCCTTCGTTATGATAACCAAGAGAAGGTATGTTTACGTTTTTGCACTTCTTTCCATCTCTTAATTTTTATACGATTATGATTACATATTTAAGCTTGCGTGTCCCTGATTTGTGTAGAATGTGTTTTGTAACTTCAGTTTTAGAACTAGAAGTGGTGGTGGTAACTCACCTTTAGCTTCGATTTCCACTACCATCATACAAGCTCCATCGGTAACTCCGTCTCCTCTTCCATTATTATGTTTTTTGTAACAATTTTGTGTTTTTGTAATTTTTTGGGTTTGGTGTCTTTTAGCTATCAACTGAATGGTGGTGTCTTGAGAAGGAATAGAATGATTTTCATCCTTGAAAGTATAAAGATGTAAGAATTTCTCACAATTTTGTGGTGTGTCTATTATGTTTGATGAAAATGATGGAGTGCTGGTGTTTTAATTGGAATGAACAAGATGTTGGTTTGGTGGCTTTTTGTTAAGAAGCAAAAACGAGGCATCTACTACATTTTCATAGTGCTTTTAATAATATTTTTTTCATTTTTTTCATTTTTTTTTTTTTAAATTGTATGTCATTTTTTAGAAACGTTATTTTAAAAATTTTATCATATGATTTTGCTTGCTTATGAGGTCTGATTTCTAAGCCATTGGGTCGTCGTCATCATTATCATCATATATTTTAGCTATATTCAATTCTCATTAAGCAAATTTCATTTGTATTCGATTCTTTATCAGTGTCATCCAAGGTATAAATATTTTTATTCGCATTTATCTTACGTCAGTACGTGGGTATATCGAAGAGTATAATCTTTTTAATTGTTACGAAAAACAAAGCTTCTGAAACAAAAGTAACCTTATCGTATATGATTTCTTTGAATATTACGCAGAAAAGAAAAAGAGAAACCTAAAGATTACTATTGGGCACGAAAAAAATTGTATACCGTAACATTTATAGTATCTGATTATTTGGAGAATATTTGCAAATTTAAGTAAGGAACAAAAACTATAGTTTGTCTCTTCTTTAGTTTAAAAATTGTGGGTAGTGACGTAGTGATTTTTAAGATGTCTTGCCAAAACAATATCATGACAATTGAGATACAGGGAAGGTGGTGAAATTTCTGAAGAAAGAAAAGACGTGAGTATTATTGACTTGTACAACCCATTAATTGAATGTGATGTCAAGTGTACATACATTATATGTATTAGGTGAACAAGTGATGGGTTGAGAGAGAAAAGGACACGTTTTGTCACCATGTAATATCTATTGATTCATATTCTGATGTTCGTTATGATTTCAAAGAAAAATATGTGCATGCCCAATTAGAGATGTTCTTTGTACAATGCAGAAATGGTCAAGTTTATTTAATAATCTTTCCTTCCTAAATTAAGTCATTTATTCTAATAGTTTTAAAAGATTAAAATAATATTTCATTGGTAGAGTAACGCTCAACTCTACTTTGTTGTTACGAGAAAAAAACTTATACATCAAAGTAAATTATTCTTATATTTGATCTTGAATAACATTCAAATTACAGAACTAAATATAAATGTGGAGAAAGAAGATTTTCTTGCATGATTATAAGACATGGAATGTAAAAATGTAGAGCGATGAATATTTAATTAAAATATAGATTTCTTTAGATTTGATGTTATAGACACAATAGTACAATGTCACATGCTCAACTCTTGACTTTTATGTGAAAGACATAAAATTGAAGAAAAACGTACGACCCATTTAAATATAGCAATAGCAACAAATGTATGTAAATGCATAATTGACTATATATACGTTATATAAAGTATTATTTTGGTTTTTGCGATTTAAATTCGATGTATACAGATTTCACGAATGTAGTGCTAAAAATAATGATGGCTAGGAAAATATGGTTAATACAACTATCATAAAATGCAAGAACAATATGAATTATGAATTTTATGACAGCTTGAAATTGAAAAGTGGACACTCAATTGTAATTTTACACTATGCATACATTGTTTTCTATTTTTTTTGCGTGTTTTACTTTTATATATTCTGTGAGTTATTAACTATTGGTTCTAGGTAGTCGACATAACGACTTTACATTTCACATATAGTTTATAATTCAGTGTCGTCCGAATTTTTTTATTTAAATTAACTAGCTTATAGGCTTTTTAAAACTTTAGATTGTGGCGTGCTTCCCCTCACATACGCGTGCATTGTAAATTGTAAAACACTTCACTCTGACGCATCAAGGACCAATTTTGAGCAGAAGTCAGTCGTTTAATCGACCGGGTTGCGTTGTTAGTTCTGTATGTAATGTTAGTTTTTGTGAGATATATTTGTTTTTAAGTGAGGTACGTATAGTAATAAAGTTGATTGTCTTATTACACCGCTGAATTGACTGTAATGATGTTGATTACCATTACAACTAGCTTAACATATACGCGTTTTTGAAAGCATAAAAAATAAGCTCCATGGGCCGTGCTTAGCACGGCCTAATACACCACCTAGTATATATATATATAGATCCCTTTGATTCTTGTTACAATTTTGAATCAAAAACACAAATAAACCTTTAGGGTCTCAACTACCATTATCCAAAGCACACAACGGCTACTTTTTTGTTTATAAATTTACTGCAAAACAAAAAGAATCAAAACGTTTGGGTCTTAATGCCTTTGGGGTGAGCTGATAGCCACGATGCCAATACCCACCAGCCCACCTCCAGTATGATTCCTTTCGTCATCGTCTCACGCCATCGGCCATGGCTTGAGCCAACAACCATTGTACCGAAAGCTCTTACATGGTTAATTAAACTTTTAACATGTATACATGTTTTAAAACAAACATAATTCTTAAAAAAGAGATTAACTTCATAAATAAATTGTTCATCAAATTTTGCTAAGTACGATGAACTTTTAACATGTGCGACAGAGTTTTTAAGATCGAGATCCTACCTAAGATTTTTTTTTTGTCTTTATAAGATCGTGATCATAAGATCGGATAAGATCTAAAATCTTACTATATGGTCAATTTTTTAATAGTCGTTGTAAAAATATGCAAATCTATTATATATCATATATTATGAAAAATGTAAGCTAAAATTGTAAACTCCTTTTAATGTTTGTTAAAGTTAATTTGAAAAACAATGTTATTATGTTTATTATTGTTTGGGTCAAAACGGGTTGAAACATTGGGTTGGACTTACAACCAAACACCCCCGTTAAACAATTGTTAGTTAAGTTAGTTATTGGGCCGGTAATGGCAGTTATGAATGGCGGTTACTTCATGAAGCATTGTGACGTTTCAAGAATGAAGTTTTGTACCGATTCATAACCTATATAAGATCGAGTCTAGGATGTTTGTAAACAACAACTTTTACTTTTATATTAAGTCTTTGTTTTATCTTTGTTCAATCATATTGTGTTATCAAAAGCATCTCGTTTATTACGTTTTTGTCGAGTTCATATACGCTACAGACATGGTGAATCATAAGGCTATTATGTCACGCAATGGCTTGGTTTAGAACACGTGAAACAGAGCCAACATTGGTATCGAGCCAGCGTTACGATTCATGGAACAAGTCATCAAGAGGAGAAGTTAAGGCGCGTTAAATAAAAACTTTTACAAAGATGTGAACCATCTATTGTTCGAAAAGAGGAGGAAAGCAAAAGCGGTTATCGACTTTGGAAAACAAGTTTTAAAGGATAAACTTAATGAAGTATTATCCTTTAACACTTCAAAGTTAACCGCCTTAAAAACTCTCAACCGTTCTCCACTTTCGAAGAAGAGATTTGCACAACTTCCGAAAAAAAAAGAGATCTCGGTGTTATATGTGCAAAGCGGAGGACACTTTTATTGGGCCGCACGAACAAAAGATACATCGGTTCTAAAGGAAAATGGAGAGCGAGGCATCAAAACAAGAAATCTTCAATTGGCCATCGGAAAAGATTCATGTGGACACCGACTACATGATCCGAGGAATCGACAAAGGAAATTGGAACAATATCGGTATGTAGTACAACCGTTGTTAAACACATGACCCTTCAAGATATATGTTCAAACGTATGGTAAACCAATTTAAGTTGGTTGGGAAGGCGACAAGGTGAGAAGGTTTATTATTGCCTACGGAATAGGAGGCAATCATTGATAACAAGGAGGAAGAAATTGTAATTCCAGTACTATATCGCTGAGATTACAATGAATGTACTAAGTATGAAACAACTCGAGGATCAAGGGTTTATTGTGACTTGTAAAGACGGTACATGTCAAGTAAAGTACATGTTTGACAAAGACGAAGAAACCGTAGACAAGGGAGATGAAGAGGCAATCAAGGAACATGAGGAATTCATGGAAGAGTACTACAAGTCACTTGATCCGAGCGAGGAATGTTCACTAGTAAAAGGAATGGAAGAACTCGAGATGAACAAAGAAGATAGTCATGATTACATAGATGAAGAGTACATTAGTTTGAATGGTACGCTTTATCATCTTAAAATAAATACGTTTCAACGTTTCTTATCATTTTTAGATCTAGTCAAAATTGATAAGTTAGTCTTCAAAAACTGGAAAATCATGGGAGAAAAGTTTATTAGTTTGTTGGGATGGTTTTATCACGAGTACATGGGTATGGAAGCGTTGGGTGACTTACCACCAACAATAGGAGTGGTTAGGATAGATTTACTTGCCTTATATAAGTTTGTAGGCGATATGGGTGGATACATGAGCGTATCATTCAATAACTTATGGGCGACATAGCACTTCCATTGGGTTTGGCACGAGAGGATGGACATGATGTTAAGGAATGCTACCGTGAGTATATAGCATTGGTAAGGTGTACTATGAGGAAGCACGCAGGCGGGGCATGGAGAACCACGGAATATTGTCGAAATGAACCATGTGGGGATGCGGAGACTAAGCGTGTACATGGAGGAAGCACAGGAAGAAAAGCCAAAGAAAAGAACCAAGTATGTCCATGGAGAGGTCAAGATGGAAGGAGATATGGAAAGCTCAACAAGTGGTTATGGCAAGGAGAACGCGTCCAGTGAAGATGATTTCATCATCTTGGCATGAAGGGAAGGAACCATGAAGGCATTAACTTTACAAAATTACGGGGGAGATGTAAACTCCTTTTAATGTTTGTTAAAGTTAATTTGAAAAACAATGTTATTATGTTTATTATTGTTTGGGTCAAAACGGGTTGAAACATTGGGTTGGACTTACAACCAAACACCCCGTTAAACTATTGTTAGTTAAGTTAGTTATTGGGCGGTAATGGCGGTTATGAATAAGCGGTTACTTCATGAAGCATTGTGACGTTTCAAGAATGAAGTTTTGTACCGATTCATAACCTATATAAGATCGAGTCTAGGATGTTTGTAAACAACAATTTTACTTTTATATTAAGTCTTTGTTTTATCTTTGTTCAATCATATTGTGTTATCAAAAGCATCTCGTTTATTACGTTTTTGTCGAGTTCATATACGCTACAGACATGGTGAATCATAAGGCTATTATGTCACGCAAATGGCTTGGTTTAGAACCTGTGAAACGGAGCCAACAAAAATTATGATTATGAAGTGTTTAATACAATTAGCCTCTTGTTCTTTCATATAATACAAAACTAAATACATAAATTTTAGTTTTTTAGCTTGTGTTTCAAGAAAAATAAAATCGGATCGATTGATATTTTAAAATCCTATGGTTAAGATCAGAATCCTATCAAGATTTTATCTCACAAAGATCTTACATAGAATTAAGATCAATTTTATTTTTTAATATAGTAAAATTATAATATCATCAGAATCTTAACAACAAGTAAAGGCACTTTATTTTGCATACTCAAAAATCCTTACATATTAATGGATAAATCCCCACCTTTCATCTAGTTTGATCTAATGGTGGGGATTAACCTAAGATTTAATATGTCTAAACCTAAGTCCATGTTTTTTTTCTTGTCTTTTTCTGTTCTTTTTATCTTTCTTATTTATTTTCTCATTATTTGTATTTTTTTAACCACTTTTTTAATTTCGCTTTTTGTTTTTTTTCCGTCAGTTTCATACGTTTTTGTCGTTTTTTCGCTTTTTATACGTTTTCGTCTGTTTTCATACGTTTTCATCCGTTTCATACGTTTTCGTCCATTTTCTTACGTTTTTGTCTGTTTTCGTCAGTTTTCATACGTTTTTGTCCGTTTTCTTACGTTTTTGTCCGTTTTCTTCAGTTTCGTCTGTTTTCTTACGTTTTCGTCCGTTTTCATACGTTTTCGTCCGTTTTGTTACGTTTTCATCCGTTTTCGTCAGTCTTGTTACGTTTTAATACATTTCTTTCACGTTTTCTTACGTTTTTGTCCGTTTTCATACGTTTTCGTCCGTTTACATACGTTTTCGTCCATTTTCATACGTTTTCGTTCGTTTTCTTACCTTTTCGTCCGTTTTCATCTGTTTTCTTACATTTTCGTCTGTTTTCATACGTTTTTGTTTGTTTTCTTACGTTTTTGTTTGTTTTCTTACGTTTTCGTCTCTTTTCTTACATTTTCTTCTGTTTTATTACGTTTTTGTCCGTTCTCTTACGTTTTCGTCCGTTTTCTTACATTTTTGTCCGTTTTCATACGTTTTCGTCCATTTTCTTACGTTTCCGCTTTGTTTCTTACATTTTGTCCGTTTCATACCTTTTCATCTGTTTTCTTACGTTTTCGTCCGTTTAATCGTTTTAAATGCTTTTCTTACGTTTCGTCCGTTTTCTTACGTTTCATCGGTTTTCATAAGTTTATATACGCTTTTGTCCGTTTTTTACGTTTTCGTCCATTTTTAGACGCTTTAGTCTGTTTTCAGACGTTTTCGTCCATTTTCATCCGTTTTTATAAGTTTTTGTCCGTTTTCAGACGTATTTTTTCCGTTTTCATACGCCTTTTATTCGTTATTGTCCGTTTTCATATGTTTTCGTCCGTTTTTTGCAGTTTTTATACGTTTTCGTCTATTATATGTTTTCATGCTTATTATTAAATTTTATTATATTACATATCTAATATCAATTGTGATATTTTATTATAAAAGGTTAATGTCTAATATCACTTGTGATATATCATAAACAAACAAGTATGTTTTCTAACATTTAATATCACCCGAGATATTTTATTCTCTGTATTTTTATATTTTATCACCTATGTGTTTTCTAATATTTTATAATTTTCGATTCTGAAGATAGTTTTGTGCTTTCGTTCAGATTGACAAGCGCATATTTTTTAATGCAACCAATGTTATCTATCCTTGCGATATTATACTCTTAGTAGAAATAAAAGGGTTAAAGTCCTTTTAGGTGAATTCTTATTTTGTTCAAAAATGCAACACTTGTTTGATTTTGAGAATATGTTAAGTCTCTATTTTCATAGTTTGCTTTCTTTTTATTCATTTTGATATTTTAAGAACAACTTATTTATCTCTTGTGATATTTTAAGAAAGATGAAGAATATTAGACTCTTCATCATATATGTGTTATCGGTTGTGATCTAACTAAGAATATGAAATATTAAATTCATACCAAATATGATAAGAATTTAGTATTTTACCAAGTATATATGAAAGAAATGATAATAAACATCACTTATTATATTCTTGTGATGATTATGTTCATTTTCTTATTTGTGTTTACGAAAATATTTAGGAAGATTTTTGTTTTATGATAATATGAAATATTAAAAATGTGTTTAGCGAAAACAAAATATGTTATGAAACTTTGTTAGACTTGTGGTGGATTTTTCTATTTAATGGATACGTTGTGCGTATTCGATAGGTTTTATAGCGAATTTAAAATATCATGGTTGAACAATGAACCAAAGAAGTTATGGTTGAAGAAATCATATCATATAAACAAACCGAGTAAATCAAACATCGTGATATCACACATGATATAACATGTGATATCACCTCACTTGTGATATCACATGACATCACGGTGATATCACCGGTTATATCACAGTGATATAAACTATGATATCACACATGCTATCACCGGTAATATCACATATGATATCACGGTGATATCAATGGTGTTATCACGCATGATATCACGTGTGATATCGCGGTGAGTGATATCACCGTGATATCACAAGTGTTCGAAACTTCCGGTTTGTTTATAAAGATGTGTCTATCTTCAACCATACATTTACTTGTTGTTTCAACCATGATATTTTCAAATCCCGCTATAAACCTATCAAACATGCACAATGTAATACTTTTCATGATGAAGAATGTAATACTTTTCATCTTCCTTACGGTGTTATATCACGAGATAAATAAGTGTCACTAACAAATATCAAAATGAAAACATATGAAAACGGACAAAAACATATAAAATCGAATGCAAAACATATAAAAACGTATGAAAATGGACAAAAACATTTGAAAACGGACAAAAACGTAATAACAGAAAAAAAACGTATTAAAACGGATGAAAACATATGAAAACGAACGAAAACGTATAAAACTTGATGAATCTGTCGAGAAGATTTAAACGTCTAAAATGGATGACAACGTATGAAATGTCTGAAACGTGTTAAAGCGGACGAAAATACATCAAAGCGTAAAAATACGCATTTAAAACGCGTAAAACGGACGAAAATACATGAAAACCTAAAAACAGACAAAGCCGTATGAAAATGGATGAAAATGGCCGAAACATAAGAAAGCGAACGAAAACGTAAGAAAATGCGAAAATGTAAGAAAGCAGACGAAAATGTATGAAAGCGTAAAACACGTCGGCGTGTGATGAAAATGGACGCAAACGAAAGAAAACGGACGAAACGTATGAAACGAACGAAAACGTAAGAAAATGGACGGCGTGTGAAACAAACGAAAACATAAGAAAACGAGCGGCGTATGAAAGCGGGCATAAGCGGCGGCGTAAGAAAACAGACAAAACGTATGAAAGCAGACGGCGTATAAAACGGACGACAACGTCCGAAAACGAAAAAGTCTAAAATGGGCGGGGCGTAAAATGCATTTAAAACGTGAAAGCGGACAAAACGTCTAAAAGCGGCGAACGTATATAAGCGTATGAAAATGTACAAACGTATGAAAGCGTGCGAAAATGTCGAAAGCGGACAAAACGTCGAAACGGATGTGAGCGTGCGGAAGCGGATGAAAGCAGACGAAAACATCGAAATCGGGAAAAAAACGTAAACAAAAGGGCGAAACATATGAACACGGACGAAACGTATAAAACGAGCGAAAACGTATGAATACAGATAAAAACGTATGAAAGCGAAAAAAACTTGAAAAAAAAATGTGAATTTAAAATTAAAAGAAAATAATAAAAAAATTGAACTAAAAAAAAAGGCATGAATTTGTAATAAAAACGTGAATTCAAAAAAAAAAAAAAGAAAAAAAAGAAAAGAAAAGAAAAAAAGTTAATAAATAAAAAAGACAAAAAGACAAAGAAAAATGAGAAAAAAACTGACTTGTGTTTATATTAAATATTAGGTTTATCCCCACCATTAAATCAAACTAGATGGATGATAGGGATTTATCACTTGATAAGCATCAAAATAAGAGTAAGCATTTGAAAATTCCTCGCAACAAGTATTATGTATTTATGTGCGAGTCAAATTTCCATAACAAATACATTTCAACAGGATAAAAATCAATAAGATAAGGTCCAACACGTGAGTTGTCAAAGTTTGACCATTATATTCGATCACAAAATAGGAAATTAGGAAGAAAAAATCCCCGGTCTATTTTAATCCAAATGCTGCTTTACTTTCTAGAAAGCATACGTTTTTAATATTTTTTGACAAATAACAACAAAATATTGGTCCAATATGTAAGTTACAATTACGATAGCTAATAAAAAACATGAACGCAATAACCTCAACATCAAGGTCCCGTGTAGGACTTGTTTATTACGAAAGCAATAAACTCAACATTAACGTCTCGTGTAGGACTTTTTTCAATAAACGTTAGGCTAGATGTAATGAAAACACTTTAAAACTGTATTTATCATTCATTTTAATATTACATCAATTTTCTCTTTTTATAATGAGTTTTATTATCAATTTAGTGTAATAAGAAAATCAATTTCACTAGCAACTTTTTTTTAAATACTAAAATTAAATTTTCATTAATAATTACAATAAAAATTCAAATAAAATGAAACTACAAACTAGTGTACATTTGTTCGACGTAAAATGTGTTCCACTAAATCGGCTTAAGGCTTAGATGAGTTTCCTCGTTGACTAAATCACTAACAACTTGTAACGTTTCTTCATACCTTCGTACGGGATCATTATCATTGTGGAAAATGTAGAGGAGTTGAATACATTCCCGTTATAAAAACTAAAACTTTTGTGTCAAACAACCAATCAAATGTGGCGCAATATGAAAAGTATCAATAATAGATCTACTACAACTAGAGATAGTATTAAGTAAATCACAACACAAACACAATACAAACATCAAGCCACAACACAAACATAATCAACAAGCAACACCATGCAAATATAAATGTAAAGCGATAAATAAAAATATAAACCTAAAGCAATAACTAAAAGGAAGCGCAAACTGGACACAATGATTTATAATGGTTTGGTCACGAAGCTCCTCTTCGCTCTACTTAACTTACCGAGTACCCAACTCGAGAGTTACTTCACTAGTAAACAAGCTCCCTTCTCGGCATAGAAAATCTTATAACGTCGCTTACATTACTTTTCGACACTATGCTAAATGTCGAGTCCTTCTTCGGGTACAATCAAACCCTTTATGGCCCAACATAACAAACCTTTTATTTTAAGGCCTAAACACATAATCCGCGTCGCTTACATTAGTTTTCGATACTAAGCTAAATATCGAGTCCTTCTTCGGATACAACCAAACCCTTTTATGTTTTATGGCCCAACATAATAAACTTTGTGTTTTAAGTAAACACATAAATCATCTAACCTCTAATCTAAGTGATGTATAGTGATAATACATTGTGAGATCCAATATATGGTTGTCAAATGGATATAAGTGCATAATCTAAATATCAATAACTCTAATCTTGATGAGGTTGAAATTCCATTTATAAGAAGCCTAGAGAGATGAAGATAACAAGTGCACTAATCTTATTATGGTGGATCTTCATATGTGTGTGCTTGTGGTAAGTGAGGATGACAAGATCTCTAAGCTTGCTTAGATGAATCATTAAGTAAAAGTATGTTTGCAACATATAAAAGTTAGAAGCATTATGATCAATGATTTATAGTGGTTTTAAGAGTATGAAATGTGTGCAAAACATAAAAGAAAATCCGGTTTAAATTAAAAACCTGATTTTTGGAGTGTACAAATGAGTCACTATTTATAGGCAAAAATATGTTGGACGCTCCTGGACGGTTCCTTAATATATTAAGGAACCGTCTGGAATTAACGGAACCGTCATGACAAATAAGAGAACCGTTGTGTCAGATTTTCAGAACAATTATTATTATTTTTTTATTTTTTTATTTTTTATTTTTTTGGCGGCTTGTAAATCTAACCATAATTCAAATTTCAAATTATTCTAGAATACTATTTTAAATTTAAATTTCAAATTTATATTTTATTTAAATAATTTTTAAATTAACTTTTGTCAAAATACTTTGTACATATTAAAGTGTAATATGTTAAAATGTATTGTGTATGAAAAATGTTTCTTTGATCATAAATCAAGTTTTATGTTACCTTTATTTTTACCTTTAAATAATTTACGTCAAATGGAAACTTTTGTCTATATAAAAGTGTTTATGCCAACTTTTACGTAATGACATCAAAATATTATTTAGACATTCTTAATGGTTTGTTAAATGGTTTGATCATAATGCAACGTAATAAATATATTCAAATCTTTGTTGAAGCATACCTGAAACGTCGAGAGATCGATGTTGATGTAAGTATGCTTTGATGATTTGTGGTTACGAGTAACTTTCGCATTTTACGTTATGTATTACAAATTACATGTTTGTCATTATTGAATTCGAAGAGACCGTTTAGTTTAAATATCATAATATTTACATTAACGCTCAGTTCTCGAGTTGAAATGGAAGAGGAAAGGAAAGGAAATGGAAAGTTTTTTGTGTTATTAAGTTTTTTTAAGGGAGGAAACGGAAGTGGAAAGGAAATAGGGTGGAAGTTTTGTTAAGTAAATCTTCCTCCCACTTTTGAGAAGAAATAGAAATGAAATGAAACCGTATGTTGTGTAAAGACTAATATACCTTTTTAAAAGATTTGACATTAACAACTAAAGGGCATATATGTAATTTGATCAAGCTATTTTTCGTTTTCTTCCCTCAAAAACATGATTATGATTACTTTCTTTTTCCTTTCCTCTATTTCAAGAACATAACAACTAACACTTACTTTCCTTTTCCATTTTTTTCCCTTTCCTATTCTTTTCCATTTCACTTCACTCAAAACTCAAGAACTGAGCTTAACAATCATGATGTTGCTCACCTGGATAAAAGATAGGAGAGATTGCCCTCGCTTTGTCTTTTATAATCATATTATGTAACATGATGCATGTGTACATCATGTCCGTTATTTTCTTAAGAGTCATCGGGCGTATGTGATTTTTGTTATAACTCACTTTTTTTAGCACATCAAACGCTCGTTTAACATCTTTCTTTGTTGCTTCATGCGATTTCTTATACCTTATTCGCTTCGTATCATGTGCACCTGGATGTGAAATAAACTTAACAAGAACAGATCACTCCGGATATATCTCGCTAGTAAAATAACATCCCCATTTATAAGGGCACGTCGTTAGCAAAAAACTAAACCTCTGGTGCTTTCCCGTCTTTGAGATCGTTAAATATTGGCGATTGACGTATAGAGTTGACGTCGTTGTCCGCTCCGGAAACACCAAAGAACGCATATCAAATCTATAAGTATTGTGAGGCAATCGCTTCAAATAAAATGAATAGATAAGGCCCGTGACCACCCCTACAATATTGAGCATGATATGCATTTAAGCAATTAACCCAGAGCCAACATGTATAATCAAGTGTGATTTGGATAAATGGTCGTATTTATTAAGGTATTTTCATAAAAGGATATATTCTGACCGTATAAGCATTTTTGGCCTTTTTGGCTGCCCACGCACCATTCCTTGCGCACCATAACACTTAATAAAGATGAATCTTCATTTTATAGCACCAGAATTAATTTATTCACCAATGAAAATGAGCCACCTACACTTTGGTGCCCAAAACTCATTTCTTGCGCACCAAAGTATTTAATAAAGATGACTCTTCTTTTTAAAGCACCGGAATTAATTTATTGACTAATAGAAATGTGCCACCTACACTTTGGTACCCAAAACTCATTCCTTGCGCACCATAAATTTTAATAAAGAGGAATCTTCATTTTAACCCACCTACACTTTGATGCCCAAAGGTAAGATGCATTTATAGTTTGGTGCCTAAAAATCACTTTTTGCGCACCAAAAAATACTACATGCGCACCACATTAGACATTTTGGTGAAATAGAAAATTTTAGGTATGTTCTAATAAAGTGGTAATGTATTTGGAATGTATTGATAATTGATTTTATAATCAATGCTTCATAATATCTCAAAAAACCATGTTAACTAGTAACTGGTCATGATTATGAAAATGTATAATTGTAGGGATTAAGTCGTACAATAGCAACGTGCTTTCAGTTTTGTACCATTTTGGTATGTGTACTTTTTTGTTCCACTTAATGTAATGTACTTTCGGTTTTTGTGCTACTTTGGTACGTGTACTTTTTTTTACCTTTGTTTAAGTTGTAGAATAGCAATGTACTTTCTATAAGTGTTCCAATTTGGTAAGTGCGATTACGTACCAAATTGGAACACTTATGAAAAGTACATTGTTATTCTACAACTTAAACAAAGTTAAAAAAAAAAGTACACGTACCAAAGTAGCACAAAAATCGAAAGTACATTACATTAAGTGGAACAAAAAAAATATACGTAATAAAACGGGACATTTTGAAAAATAATTGCTGTTCTATGATTTAATCCGAAGTTGAAACAACATCAAGGTTAGAAAAGTCTCACTTTAATTATAAGACATCATGGCAAACATCTTAATACCTTATAATGCATTTGAGACTTCTATTAGTGGAAAGGCTTAAAATTCAGATTCAACTACTTACCTATTAAAGAAAGATTTGTCTTTTGCTTGAATTTGTCTTTTGCTTGAAAATCGATACATACACAGGAATAACAACCCATTTAATTGATTTGTAACGGCCCGTTTAATATATCATTTAAACTGTGATTTTTTTTAAAAAACGTCTAACCTTAATTACCTTTTTAATGTACATTAAAATATAATTCATGTATAAAGCCTATACAACCACAAGACAAACACAAAGAAAAAAAACATACTACCATCTTTTTATATCCCTTGCTCCTCTCGGTATCTCTTTCTCTGGCTACCCCACCAACCCGTCGTAGTCAATGAATATGTCATGTGTACATAAAAAAGTTTTCACATGAATGATGATCAATAAACATACGCTCTCTTGTCAGTCTTCATCAGTACCATGTACAATGTTCAATTGCATGGGTCAATGGTCAAAGCAAAATCCTTATGCATAAAAAGTAACTTTTTCTAACAAAAATTGTATATCTTAACAATTTGACAATTTCTTTTCAAATTGTTTTATTGATTGCATTTTTGAGGAAAAGAAGTTTAAATGTAGGTTGGTTGATAATCCTTTGATATAGTTGAGTTCCGGTATATACCGGTTAATTTACGGGTTTTAGTATACACTCCGAAACAAAGAAAAAATAGTACCGTAACAAGTGCAACCTACCCTAATCCCATCATCCTTCATGTCACCAACAACAATAACTCCTACACTCAAACAAGAACGTGATCCGAAAATTAAAAGAAAGGGTCTCAGTTTTTTTTAAACTCGTGTAAAATCTTTAGAGATTGTATGTTTGAACAGGCAATCATCATAGATCTAAAACAAACTTCACTTGTTTTTAAATATCCGAATGTATTCAAGAAAGATCTATAACAAGACTGTTATAATCCTTCTTATGTATTCGTTTAACAAGACACAAAAACGACATAGAACACCTACCCGAGACCTTGTTACACAAGATCTTGAAGCCATGGTCTTTGTGTTCTTTAAACAACAAGAGATGACGAGTATGTTTGTAGTTCGACTTGAGAAGAAATAAATTTGGTTTGTGTGAAGATAAAATCAAAGGGTTCGGTTGTTTTATAGCATAAGATGAGATTATAGTTGTAAGCTTATTGTTTTGAAGAAGTTTTGTGTTAGATCGGTTTGTGTATTTTAGTAGTTGATGAGAGAAAATGGAACAATGAAGAAAAGGAGGATGGGTGGCGTTTGGAGAATAATTAGGGTATTGAAATGAGAGATATGTTAGGGTGTGGTGCTCATAAATGGGATTTATTAGGATTAGCCGATTAGGGTTTGACAATAGTGTATTGGACATGGGCTGTTCATCCTAAAGTTTTTGAAATTTTGAAGTTATGGCGAAGAACTTTTTTGGGTTGCCAATTAGTTTTTTGCAATGTTTTTAAAGAAAATGTTGTTTTAGTTTTAATACGTCTAAAGTTTTTGTTAGAAAAAATATCTATACTACTTATAATACACAAACCACTCTCTCTCCTAATTAATTTTCAGACTTTTCAGACTTGAAAGTGTTAAAGCATGATGTACAACTAATTAAAGCCCAAAAATGCAGACTTACAACCACATATGCATAATATACAACACATTTATACACATATTAAATATAGAAACCACATTAATGCACATCTTTAAAGTTGAAAAAAAATAAATGTCTTAAATTACGATATAAACCGAAGACTAAAAAACTATTGTATCTCGATTTATTTCGTGCTCATAGATAATCGACCTTGAAGGTCTTCACACGAAACATCATCACTGACCAATTTGGAAGTCAAAACTTCATTTTTTATCCAAACTAAAAGAAAAAGAATCATAACAAAATTGCTATTCTCTTTTTCTTGGGTTCGTTCTCAAACACAAACACAAAAACGAAAAAAACAAAACAACGTCTAAACCCGATACCCAAAGGATCTTGATGTCACGTTATGATGTCTTGAGTCGTTGAAGCAGAACACGAAGATATTTGGTACGAGTGCGATTGTGTATTAAGTGTTTAATTCGATTATGATTGTGTTTGATGCGATGATGGAGATTGATCGGTGATTTGATGAGATCTAGATTGGAGTTTTTGATGGAAGAAATATAGTTTGTGGTAGGCGTACATATTAGAAGTGAGTTTTAGGGTTAGGTTTGGTGAAGTGTGAATAACGGTGTGATCGTCGTTTTATCTTGGTTATAACATTCGATGCTTGGATTGGAGTTGGGCCCAACTAATGGATCGTGTCTATGGGACTTTGGAGTATTATTTCATTTAGTATGGGCGGGTATTACAATCTGCTACCAGGTCATGAGGTGAAATTGACAAATAATTACATGGGTGGTGGTACTCAAATATATGTATATCATGGCCAAATGTCTCTTCTAATCAATTAGATGTTTAAGTAACGATGTAGCATTTGGCTTGATAATTGGTATGATTCATACAATGAGTCTTCTAAAATGTTACTAAAGTTTTCGTTGTAAAAAATATATAAATGAAAAACATTTTTTTGCCGCAAAATATAATCACAGGGTGCCCGCCGCCGCATTGCGCGGGTACCCTGCTAGTCTAAATTAATTGATACGCTGCTAATTTGCTATCTGTCTCTTGCTAATTGGATAGGTTATCTTAAACTTTAATCAACTTTCCACCTTATATTTGACATGTGAGATTGGACTATGGGCAAGTGTATGGTGCTTGTGTTGCTCCAAAAGCAAACGTTCACATGCTTCATGTGCTTCTAATGAATCCATGTCCACTCTTTGTTTATTGGGAAAATTGCATGAAAAGTCATCATATTTGACACTTATTGTCATTGTGTGTAGCGAACTATTTTTTTTATTATTGTGACACAAACTTTTTGGGAGCGTGCTATTGTGTGTATTCGGTGACTTGTTTAACTTGTTGCAGTCGGTCATGTTAACGACCGCTAACTTTTTTATTGCACCGTTAGTCCTTTTCGCCTGTTTTTAACGACCGTTATTGATCGGTCCCGAACCGTCAAGTTATCTCACACAAGCTAGCCACTTGTGAATGGCTAACCGTAAGAAACTTAAAACAGTTCAGACACCAATGCAATGAAGATCAGGAGAGTATAGGGTTTCCCCGGGTCGTTATGTCCCAACGAGCTGTGCGATGAATCACCAAACGAATAGTGATCGAGAGAATTTGAATGGGAAAAGGTTATGATTGATTATGAACAATTATACCTAAAGAAAAAGTTTATAAATTACAGGGGCTTAAATGCAAATTAAAGAAAATTAAAAATATATTAAATAAACGCTATCACTATATTTAAATTGATGTTTTTCTTGATTTATAAAACAAAATAACTTAAATAAACTATTTTAATTAAAACGTAAACCTAAATTACCTAAAAACGTGACCTATAATGAAAACGCACGTTATATGTAAAAATTACGCGAGTGCGCAAGTAAAAACGTAAAATTTGTAAAATAAAAGTCCTACGAGTGTAAAAACAATTTTATTACTTACTATATGACAAAAGAAAATTTTAGAAAAAAGATTTATATTTTTTTGACTTTTGTATTTTTTATTACGAATTAAAAACTATTTTACTCTAATTAAATGATAAAAAATATTAAATGCTTATGGAAAAATCTGAAAATTTTCTGAAAGCTACTTTATCCTAAAAGGGACTTAAGAAAAATAAAAAGGGAGCAAGAGCTTATATAGATAAGCTGTTAATAAGCTGTAAAGTAAATTAAGCTAAAATATGCACAAAACACTTAAATAAATATCAAGTGTAACTTGTAGCATAAAAGACCCAAGGGCACAATTGGCTCACATTACACAACTATCACTCTGTTAAGGGTGGGAGGTCTCGAGTTCGAGCTCCCTCCCACCCTTTTGCTTTCTATTTTTTCTTGATTTTTTCTTTTGAAACTTGAAGATGCAATCAAAATAAGAAATTGTTGTGAAAACTTTCACCTTCAAGCCCACAAATAAGTCAGATAACGACTTTTTCTTTCTTATTCAATGATCACAAACAAACACCCTTAGGCAGTTTTCAAAAGCTAAAGAAAAACTACAAAGAAGCAAATGGAATGATGATTCAAACTAAACAAGCATGATAATACAAACTCAGTATACTAATAAGCTAAAATTGATGAGAGTAGACAAAGGATAAAGGGAAATAAGCATTTGGATTGAGCTACACTAGGGGTAAACCTTAAACTAAAAGGGGACAAATAAGCATTACAATTATGCTAAATAACTAACTTCTAATAAGCTAATGCTAATCAAATCTATCCTACACCAACTAACAAGCACCTAAGGAACCAAATTAAGCTAAAGATAAGCAATTAAACTAAAAAAATGAGCAACTTTAGTCTGCTGTGGAGCTCTTGGTCTGCTGTGAAAGCAGCAGGTATGGGGCAAGTTGGGCCTAAAAATAAGCTACTAAGATGCTCTAAATCCTACAGGAACCTAGTATGCACACTAGGGATGGGGGCTACCTAAAAACTACTTGGGACCTAAAGATAAGCCTAGGACCGCTTATAAATAAGCTACGAGCAATTTGGATATGGGACGTATGTGGTGAACGAAACCAAGAAAATGGCCAAATCTGATTTTTAGTGCAAATTTTAAGCTAAATAAACTTAACCTACATGCAAATAAACTATCAATATGTTGAAATGGGTATGTGAGGTTGAGAAAAACAAACTTTGCAAATTTTGAACATGAAATAAAATTTGTAAAAGGGGTTGGAGCAATGACTATAGGCTCATTGCTCGTGAGCGTGAGACGAAATGATAAGCTTTTTTTTTGGTTGTCAAAACTTGTGAACTTAGTCAAAACAATATATTCATTGTAAAAACTAACTAAACATTGAAAGAGGAGTTTGACTTTAACAATCAAGATGGGTAAAAAAGCTATTTGGTACCTTAAATAAGCTAATGCCAAACACCGGTTAAAAACTGATTTCAAGAAGAGAGTTTGTAATTTTTACTTAAACAGACTTTATAACAACTTGAAAGTAGACTTTAAAGCTGGAATAAGAGCAATAAGCTAATAAGCACTTAAGTGCTTATTAGCAAAATAAGTCAGAAGAGAAATTTGAAAGAAATAAAAACTTTTCATTAATTAAATAACATTACGAAAAACTAAAATTAAAACTCCTAAAAGCCCTCTTGCCTTTGAAAGGCTTACAAAGCTCTCTATTATACTAGTCTAAAAGCTAGGTTTTGGTTGCGACTTGTGTGCTTTTTGCTTCAATCTCACCTTCAATCTTAATCTTGGAGCCCAAGGTTGAATCCTAGCCGTCCACTTTAAGAGCTCGATGGGAGTGTGTTGGATTGCCAACATGGCAAGAAGACCATGTGGGTTGTGGGTTTCACAGCTTGTAATCAGTGGGGATAAGAATGATGGGGAGAGAGTGGTTTTGCGGTGGTGGGTGAAGAGGAAAGCGGGAAAGAGAGGTTGAGTGTGTCGGTGAGATGGGAGGAAAGATTATTAATGTTGAGTCCGGTTTGTGTGTTGTGGCGGAAACGAAGAAAAGAAGAGGCGGGAGAGGGAATGTTAATTATTTGACCGGGTAGGGTTTGGGTTGGATGGGTGGACCGGGTAATGGATTTGGGCCAAGGGTTTTATTTGGGCTTGGTTAGTTATTAGGACTTAGGATTAGAGTTGTAATCCAAGGCTAACATAGGACTTAACATGTATAATTTGAAGTTCAAGGGGCCATAGCTGTGATTTCTGAAGAGTTTTTCCAAGAGCCAATCTTGACAATCTCTGAAAATTCCAAGGACCATAAATAATATTTTCCATTTTTGAAAATCCCGGGGACTTGTTTTGCCATTTTTGAAAGTTGGGGACTGAACCGCCAATTATGCAAACTTTGCACATTTTCATCTGTTTTAAACATTTTGCATTTGAAACATATAAATGCACTTTGAGATATTTTCGGTATTTTGATGCATTTCGAGCATTTTTAAATGTTTTCAGTTCAGATTGACCAAAATGATGAGTATTCACACACTCATCGGTTATTATATTATTGCACCGTTAGTCATTTTCACCGCTTTTTCGTTTTCGTCCGCTTTTGCACTTTTCCGTCCGTTTTTGCGGGGTTTCGTCCGTTTTACGTTTTTCGTCCGTTTCGCACGTTTTACGTTTCGTTCGTTTTACAAGTTTTACGTTTTCGTCGTTTTGCACTTTTCCGTCCGTTTTGCGGTTTCGTCCGTTTTACGTTTTCGTCCGTTTTCACACGTTTTCGTCCGTTTTACGTTTTCGCTCGTTTAAATGCGTTTTACGTTTCGTGCGTTTTACGTTTTAAGCTCGTTTTTACATGTTTCGTCCGTTTACACATTTTTTGGTTTTACATGTTTTGCAGTTTCGTCGTTTTACGTTTTCGTCCGTTTTACACCTTTTTGTTCGTTTTACGTTTTCATCCGTTTTAACGTTTTTTGTTTTACGTTTTGTCCGTTTTACGTTTTTTTTTTACATGTTTTCGTCCGTTTTACACGTTTTCGTTTTACGTTTTAATCGTTTTACACTTTCTTTTCGTTTTACGTTTTCGTTCGTTTTACGTTTTGTCCGTTTTACGTTTTGTGCGCTTTACACGTAAAACGGACGAAAACGGTAAAACGACGAAAACGCGATGGAAGAACACGTAAAACGTAAAACGGACGAAATTGAAGAAAACGTAATAACGGACGAAAACGTAAAAACGGATGAAAACGTGAAAACGGAAGAAAACGCAAAAACGGAAGAACACGTAAAACGGATGAAAACGTGTAACGAAGAAAACGTGTAAAACCGGACGGCGTAAAACGGCGTGTAAAACGGAAGAACGTGTAAAACCAAGAAACGTGTAAAACCGACGAAACATGTAAAACGGAAGAACACGTGTAAACGGATGAAAACGTGTAACGGAAGCGAACGTGTAAGCGTGTAAACGGACGAAACGTGTAAAACGGAAGAACACGTGTAAAACGGATGGCGTGTAAAAAGCGTGTAAAACGGACGAAATGTAAAACGGAAGAACACGTGTAAAAACGGATGAAAACGTGTAAAGCGGGCGTGTAAAGCGGACAAAACGTGTAAAACGGAAAAAAAGTGTAAAAGCGGGCGAAATTGAGCGAAAACGTAAAAACGCGGCGAAAATGACTAACGATCTGAATAATATAATAACGATCGTTAAAAACAGACGAAAAGGACTAACGGTGCGATAAAAAGTTAACGGTCGTTAACATGACCCATCTACAACAAGTTAAACAAGTCACCGATCTGCGCGATAGCGCCTCGAAAAAGTTTGTGTCTGATGATAAAAAATAGTTATTCTGTACAACGCATGATAAGTCTTAAATATGATGACTTTTCGTATAATTTTCCTTGTTTCTTCTATCATCTTAAGCCAATTTAAACTCATTTTGTGTTTTTCCAGAGCAAAGTATCACAATTTTATTACATACATGCAGTACATATATATACCACATTTGTTTTTAAGAAACTTGAGCTAACGACCTTTTAATTTTGAAGCTTCTTAGATCACTACATGATCCGCTAAGTGGCTAAGCTATAAGTCATTTGCTTAGCAACACAATTCTTCATTGCTAATTTTCGTCAAATAACTTCTCAATCGACACAATTGTAATCACACACCAGGCGGACCTATGTATTAGAGTGCAGAAATGGCTGGCCTTATACTGGCTAGTAAAAAGTTGCGATGTTAGTGTAATTTTTTTTTTTAATTTGACCTTTTGTGAAAGTCACCCTACTCAAAACTCAAATCACATGCACCAACAAAAACACAACATTCAACACTTTAAAACTTTATAAATCCTCAATCTCTAGCGATAATCTCGATTTATCATTTTAAATCCAATTTTTCATCCGCATGTTGCGATTATCGTCAAAAAAATTTTTCACTACGTTGGATTTTTAGGGTCCCGCTACTCGCACACATATATAGAAGTTGGCTATGACTATTCCATCGCGTGCAATCTAATAATCAAGATACATGAAAGTGATGAAACCAAATGAAATGATTATGGCGAGGCATTTATTCTAGCAGTATATATCCAGCTAACCTACTTAACTCTTAGCTATGACTATATGAGCTCAAATTTTGATTTAGATATTTGCGATGCATCGAGGTGTATCCGTGTATATGGTGGCCATGCAAGTCCTTACATTAAAAAAAATGTTACTCTGACAAAATTTATAGAAAAGAAATCTCACACGCATAGTTGACAGTTAAATATAGAGGGTGAGAAAGAAAAAAGCTAGAAAAAGTGTAATACAATATATATGTATGTGTGAATTTTTTGTGTTTATAACAAAAAGACAATATATATGCATAACAAATAAAATTTTTTAGCAATGCAAGTGTAATGGTTAATCTTTAGAATTAGACTGCATCAATGGACTTATTCACTTAGCCCATTTAAACAAGTCAACATATGAAATTATGAATCATAAGAAACCAAGTGGCTCCACTATCTGCATCACAATCCACTTTTTGTAATCTTAATACAGTTGATCATATGTTTCACATCACTATCACCTTAGTCACATGTAATCACTTCATTAGCTTGTGTCAGTGCCACTCTTTGGATCTTTCTTTGCTTCACCAATATATAATGCATATATTCACTTGCTTTAATAACCTTTTTATCTTATTCTAATCCTGCTAAATAAATAAGGTTCTTAATTCATTATATCCTTAATTTCCTCAAACCACATAAAACATTTTCTTAATGGTCTTGAGCTACTGAACCAGAAAGTGGTAGTTCTTGATTTTGTTTACATGCATTGTGTTCTTTATTGGATATTTATCATCAATATTGTTGGCTTTTGATTCTTGAGATGTAAAGTTATGTTTTCTATAGTTTATTAAGCTTATGATATATGAAATGATGGATTTTAGAGAAGAAAAATGGTTTTCTAGGCATACCCATATAAAAATGTCTTGGTTAAAATATGATATTGTTTCTTCACCATCATATTCACCACCATTTAGTGTTACAACTCAAAAAACAGCAAGCACTTCAGGTAGTAAGATAAGCCCTGCAATTCTATTCATTATTGTGATATTGGCTGTCTTATTTTTCATATCTGGTTTGCTTCATTTGATTGTGAGACTCTTGACAAAGTATAATTCTCCGTCGAATTTGGGTCGTTCGAACCGATATCCAAATGTTTCCACTTCTGATACACTTCAAAGACAGCTTCAGCAGCTTTTTACTTTGCATGATTCAGGCTTAGATCAAACATTTATTGACGCGTTGCCGGTTTTTATGTATAAAGAGGTTGTGGGTGGTAAAGAGTCGTTTGACTGTGCCGTTTGTTTGTGTGAGTTTTGTGAAATGGATAAGTTAAGATTGTTGCCAACTTGCAGCCATGCTTTTCATATAGATTGTATAGATACATGGCTGCAGTCGAATTCGACGTGTCCCCTTTGTAGAAATACACTTTTAACCATGGGTTGCCCATGGACAACCCGTGTTTTGAATTTGATGATATGAGGAGGCAGATGAGAGTGGTTTGACCGCTGGGATAAAGACGGTTGAAAACGAACGAATGGTTGCTGAAAAAGGTGTTTTCTTGGTGAGACTTGGCAAGTTTAGGAAATTGACTGAATGTGAAGACGAAATGGAAATAGGAGAGACTAGCAGCAGTAAATTGGATGCAAGAAGATGCTATTCAATGGGTTCGTATGAGTATGTGGTTGGTAATTCTAGCCTCAAGGTGGCTCTGAATCGTAAAAGAGACCGTCAAGAAGAAAAGATTGTGGAAGGGGAAGAAATAAAAAATGAAACTCTGAAAGTTAACGATGATGATATGGAAGGGAAAAGGATCAGTATTGGGCGAAAACTGATAGTTATTCAGTTTCAAGATCTGGTTATGGTCTAAAAGGGAAACTGGTGAGTTCTTCTGAGAATCAAATGCATAATCCATCTTCAGTTGACATGGAATTACCCTGGATGAGCAAAATGCAAGGTACATGAATAGAGGTTGTTGTTAAGTCTACTAATTATTGATTATTAATCCTATATAATGATTCTGACCAGGCCAATATTTGGTACTGATAAATGAGCAATCTACTTTTGTTTAGCATGTTTCTTAAAATCAATAAATGAGATTCATAACTGTTATAAAATCCCTTATACAAGAACAGCAAGTAGTTTATCTGTGTCAAAAATTTAGAGCGTTTTAGTTAAGTGGCTTGCGTCTCAATTCTTTTATGACATCATGATCTTAAAGATTCAGACATGTCAGTGTAGTATGTTACTCGAGATACAATCGTGTTATTATCTACTTATCTCTATTTTTTTTTAAATGCAAGACTGCAATTTCTTGTGCGTTTGAAGCAAGAACTTCAAAGTAGCTTCTTGTTGTCAAAACTCGAAACTTCACAGCCAGAGGGCTTGCATCTTAAAACCCTGATCAAGATCAAAGTGAAATTAGTCGAAGATCAGTATTTCTTGTTAGAACTCAAGGGCAAACATCTTTAAGGGGGTGTTTGGTTAAGCTCATTTAAACAACTTGTGCTTATTTATAAATTATAAGAACAAATCAACTTACACTGGATCAAAACACAATGCAGGAATCGTGTTTGCATTTGCTTATTAATATTTAAAATTAGACCTGTTGTCAAATAAGCTGGTATAAAATAGCTTAAATATGGTCTAAGCATAGGCTAGTTGGCTTCATAAAAATATCCGAAAGGGTTTATTACCTATGCCAAAACCCAATAAGCCGATAAGTTTTTATATAAGTTTACCCAAACACCCCTTACAAGTATTGTGCCTTCAAGATTAAGACAATAAACTGTTTTAAGAGCATAATTCAATGATGGGCAAACTTTTGCTTTTCCTTTTATAAAATTCTCTTTTACTTTTTATCATGGCTTTGGTTGTTTCTACTGCTTCTTTTTATCCATACTTTTGTATAGACTTGTGTGTGGAGTGATAGTGGGATCCATGAAGGCAATTGTGAGAGCAGTGTGCAGCATGAAGAATCTTTCTTTATCTCTAGTGAAGGAAGGTCTGTTTTATAACTTTATCATGTTTCCAAATTTGTGTATGGTGGTGCTGGTGTGGGGCATGTGGATTGTTCCTTTTATCTATGTGGTCTTGTTTTGGGTATGAAAAGTTTTCTACTTGTGTGGTGTGACTTTAAAAGTCATGTATTTTGTTAGTGTTCCTGTGGTACAAGAAGAATCAAAGATATAAGGTATATGACTCTTGCAATCTTGCATAACATATTGAGCGATACGTGTCAAAACTTGGAACCATTTTCACCCATATAACCTCAGTTTATGTTCATTCCATTGTTTTCATGATTCGAACCTATACACCAAAACACAGACAATTACAGCATTAGGTATGAACTATACAAGATATATACAATGAGGACAAATCAAGTGCACACAACTTGGTATCAGCAAATAGCTTCAAATTTTCATTTCTCAAAATACATCTCTTGATTTAAATGCAAAGTGTTTTTCCCGCCAACAACATTTCATAAAACAGTAAATTCCTCGATTCACCGTGATCATCAAACGACCTTGCACTTGGCGACATGCGCAACTTACTATTAGCATTCCAACAGAGCCAATTGATTGTCAAGTTAACGCAGAAGGTTTCACGTCGACAAGAATTGATGACTATCTCATAGAAAACTTTCGAAACATCTGATCATCATCTTCCAAAAGCCCAGACCTTCATCAAAATTTAACAAATAACTCGTGTGATCATATCGGAATGCACCATGGTCACACCTTTGTTTATTGAACTGACAAATAAACGTTTTCCATTTTGGACGGATAACAAGGTTTGACCAATCCTTTAATTTAAGCCTTATGTAATTTAAGACTAGTTACTAATTTAGGTTTATGACAATTTCCTATCCTTGGTTAAAAGGTGATGCCTTAATCAATCTCTAAATGCGTCCATAACTATATGATGAAATAATGAACTAGTTTGTTAACAATATCTATGATTAAGAAACAAGTCGTTAAGAGCCACAAGGAAAAAAATGATCAAAATCATAGAATCGAGCAGAGCATATACGATGCCTTTAGGTAACACGCAACCAAGTTTACTCCCACGAACAAAGTGATAATAAGAATTTGGGTCAAGGCAATCCGAAGCTCTAAAGCTTCCGGTTGTGTTATTGCATTGTTTACGAGTAAAACAAAACAAAAACGAATCATTCATTCATATGAACATAAAACATTAAACACACAGGCGTTTAACACATCTCTGCATACCACCTCAAATGTAAGACAAATTACTGGTAACCCAATACTTCAGAGATTGTCACCATAATAGATTGCGGTGCCAACCATGAGAGCAACAGTGGCACCTTGAGTTACTACACGAGCCCGCATCAACTTCTGACCCAACTCAGAATTCCCTTTCTTGAAACTTATTAAACCAGCTGTTAGCACCCCTGCAGTGAGCAATGCACCTAGAACCATATCAGCAGAACAAATCTCAGATATAAATTCAAAATCCAGCAAAACGATCAAACTACTTTCATAGATCATAAACATGCATCATAAAAAATGTTAACAAGTACTAATGTGCATGTCTTTGAAGCACATTTCACATGATAAGGTAATTCATCGAATATCAATATTCACTAATCTTGTGAGCAAATAGTTTACGTTTCTTAGGGAAATTATATATAAACAACCAATGACGCATGACATATCTATATGTTAGAAGATGAGTCGTTACCAATCGGAACCAAGGGATTCTTGTTACGCTTTTTGTCTGGAAACAAACCTTCGATTTCGCTATTAGTGGCATCCATGTTCTACCTGTTTTATGGAACTTGTTACGTTGTTTCTTTAATTACTTCACGGTCGTTGTATGTGGTTATTCGTTAGAAACATGATCTGGATACCAGATCGTATTGATAATTACAGAATTTATCCCCAAGTCCCGTTAAAATTGCAGAGGTTGCTGTTTTTAGTTAATGATATATGGCAAAGTCACATTTCGTGTTCCAACATTTTTTTAAAGCTAATATAAGTTTATTTATAAAAAAGTTAAACTATAATAACCATCAAGCAAACCATTTATTTGAAAATTTTCTTAAAATTCTCATGATGCAGTGATACGTGAGTGACTTGAGTAAGTTGTGGTTGAAATCCCGTTCAAGACTAACATACAAGATATCACTAGACGAGTATTCGTGTTTAACAATGAGATTTTATAGTGACAAATAATTTTAGTGATAAAAAAAAGTTTATGAGTTATAAACGGAAAATAATAAAAGTTTCATGATTTAGGGATTAAATATAATGTTTTGAAATCCGGTTCGACCCGGACGATTCAACCGGTTAAACCGTTCCGGTTTAAAAACGAGTCAAATAAAACCCGGTCAACCCACCGGGTTTGAAGCGACCCGAGTCAACATGGTTTTCGATGTGTATTAATAGTTCGACTTTGCATATGCTTTACGAAAATAGTATAACGACTTCCTAAAATATTTAAAATTTTCACTTTCAAAATTTGAAATTTTTCTATTATATGTAGTATCTTAGTTATAATCTTGCACGCTAGAGTTTTTTAATTTTTTTCTAATTTTTTAGAGTTAATTACATAAATCGTCCTTGTGGTTTGGTCAAAATTACGGATCTTGTCCCTATTTTTTTTTGGTGCGTTTCGTCACTGTGGTTTACAAATCTTACGGATTTTGTCCCTAATCCGACCCGATCCGTTAAGTGTTTTGCTGTTAGTCCTTCGTTAGTGCGATCCGTTAAGTGTTTTCTTGTTGTTAGTCCTTCATTAATAAATTTTGCACCGTTAGTCCTTATTTTTAAAATATAGTTTTCCCAATTAGTCCCTCCGTTAATAACCGTTTTGTCCGTTTTATCCGTTTCGTTCTTTTTATCCGTTTCCCCTTTTTTACGTTTTAAATCCGTTTTCTTCGTTTTTATAGTTTTGTCCATTTTTTTCGTTTTGTCCGTTGTTCTTCGTTTTGTATGTTTTTCGTACATTTTATCGGTTTTCTTACGTTTTGTCCGTATCAAAAAAAATAAAAATTTGAAAAAAATTTGAATAAAAATTTGAAAAAATTTTTGAATTAAAAATCATTCAAAATATATATATATATATATATATATATATATATATATATATATATATATATATATATATATATATATATATATATATATATATATATATATATTTTTTAAAATATGTCCGTTTTTTTCAAAATTTTCGGAAATTTTTAAGATTTTTAAAAGAAAATATTGAAAAAAACATTTTTGAAATTTTTTCAATATGTCCGTTTTTTAAAAAATATTTGAAAAAAAAATTTTGTTCAAAATTTTTTTTGAAATTTTTATTCAATTTTTTTAAATTTGATATATTTTTTTTTCAAAATGTAAGAAAAGCAGACAAAACGTAAAACAACGGCCGAAAACGGAAAAAAGCGAACAAAAACTTAAAAACCGGAAACGAATAAAAATGTGAAAGACGGTCGAAAACGGATAAAAAGGGCAAAACGGATAAAACGGACAAAAGCGTAAAAAGCATTTAAAGCATATAAAACAAGCGAAAGGGATAAAACGTAAAAAGCGGACGAAAAAAAAAAACGTGGGAAAACGGATAAAACAAACGAAAACGGATAAAAGCGTAAAAATCGGGCGATAACTATTATTAACGGAGGACTAATTGGGAAAACTATATTTTAAAAATAAGGACTAACGGTGCAAAATTTATTAACGAAGGACTAACACAAAAACACTTAACGGACTGCACTAACGAAGGACTAACAACAAGAAACACTTAACAATTGGGTCGGATCGGGACAAAATCCGTAAGATTTGTATTGTAAACCACGAGGACGAAACGACGAAAAAAAGTATAGGGATAAGATCCGTAATTTTGACCAAACCACAAGGACGATTTATGTAATTAACTCTTTTTTTTTTATTAAAAACAATTTTTGGTTTTATTTATGGTTTTTATTTTGTATTATATATTGATAACGCTACTACGCGTCGTTCGGTCGAGGAAACTTCCTTTCTTCGAACAAGTTTTATAACACCCTAGGCGTGAAACCTAATCGTTGTAGTGTAGTAATTAGGGTAAGCCACGGTATTGATATCGTTCTCTAGGAAATAGGAATGCTAGTAGGGAGTTACTACGCTAAGGTTAAGGTTGAGGAAGATTATTTTTATCTTTTTATATTTTATGAAAATGGAAAGTCTGAATCTCGGGTATTGGATTTGGGGGTTGGTATTTCTACCGATTACTCTACTATTATCTAATTATCTAAACTAAGGTTGTGGGAGTCTATGTCTAATTAATGTGTGCTCGTATGATAGTTTAAAGATGTGTTTACTTAGTTTGTATTACTCCTAATTATCTCCTATTGATGGTTGAGTGTCACGTCTTATTCTAGTTCGTTGTGTTTCTAAAGTTGTAGGGTATCGTTTCTCCCAACTCTTTGAACTTACCAAAGGGTCTTGTCTACAAATCCACTTAGAGATTATAGACTCCTACTCTAAGGCACTCTTGGATGTTTTAGCCTACAATCGCTCGGGTAATCATACTCTAAGGTTCACAAAGATGAATCAAGCATTAAGTACACAACGAATGACCTATCGCATTACTAGATCATTAATCAACTAAGATAAGAAACAACCAATCAATATTTAATAATTAAGTTTCATACTTCTAAGCAAACACACAAATAAATTAGCCGGACATGGAGAACATGCAAGCATACACACAAATAATCAAAGACATAATTGAATTAATGAAGCAAAGACTTATCTTGGTGTAAGATAGGGTTAAAAACCCTAAAATCTTGTACAAGACACCTTAGGTTCGGTTTTGGTTTTACTCAAAGACTCTCCACACAAAAGACGAAAAATTCGGATTCTATATATAAGATTACAATTGCGACGGCGTCACCTTATGTTTAGTGGCCTGTCGTGTCGCCGCCTCATTGGGGTTTCGTCTTGGCGCGTTAACCTTGCGGCGGCGTCACCTTATGTCCGTGGCGCCGTCTCTTCGACTTCGGCGTCGTCTGGATCGCATCTAGGCCGTCGAGTAGCGATGGCCTACTCTTTCACAACTAGACGCCGTCTCTTGAAAACACGAGTTTTGAATTCGACCGTCGCAATAATTCTCCGACGGCGTCCATACGCACTAGACTCGATGCGCCTTCTACATTCGGCCGATGTGAGTGTCTCGATTTCGACTTTGGCCATTTTCTTCATATATTCGCGCCTTTTCGTTCAAATAAGTGCCATTCCAAGATTTTGCCTTCACGAGACCTAAAAGTGAAAAGGAACGATATTAAGCAATAACGGATACAAAAGTGATCAAATAAGGACTTAAGCGACCCTCAAAATGGTACATTTAAAACCTTATCAAATATCCTACACTTGTTATTTGCTTGTCCTCGAGCAAATGTGTTTTTAGATTAATTTATAAGTTAGAGGTCTTTCAAGATTAATTCAAAGCGGTCCACAACACATATAAGCCCATGAAAGTCATAACAAGCACGGAATACATACTAGCACCTCACATGGGGTGTTTGGATACTCACATCTCTCTCGGTGTATAAATGAAATATAACAATATAGGAAATGGAAGATAAACACTCATTAACCGGTCCTAGTACATAGATTACCATAGGCTTGAGAATAGATCAAACTCCATCGCTTTGGCGTAAGCACCTAGGAAAGACTATCAAAGAGGTCTTTAAAGGGTTGTAATGTTAGGCTTACGGTAGGAAATAAGGGTTTGGTGGGATAGGCTATTTAGTGGTGGTAAGTCAAAAATCTTTATGTTAGCTTGCATATGAAGAATGGCGTTGCTAAGCCAAGACTCGACACTCTAAACTCTAGATAATGAAATAAACAAACATAAATTTAAAGATAGATGTAGGATGGTAGCAGTATGTTTTTTTTTTTTTTTTTTTTTTTTTTTTTCACTCTATATTTATTTATTTATTTTTTATTATTTTTTTTTCTATTTTTTTCGATTTTTTTTTTTTTTTTTTTTTTTTTTTTTCATACACATTTACTCTACCATCCTCTAAGATAACATCAAAATACTAGGGTTCTGAGGCACATCCCTACACTTGAGTTTTATTACTCTAACACTAATTTGACCCGATTTGAAAAGATCAAAACACTTGGGGTACATTATTACGTAAACAAAGGGAATTTGAATTTAACGTTCCCTTCCGTCATTTCATAAACTTTAACTTTTCCCATGAATCCCAATCGTCCCAAAGCGTATACAAAGGATATGACTCGACTTAGCAACTTATGCAAGCAACTAGATAATTGAACTAAGGGTTTAGGTGATAATAATAATTGCACTAAAAGTGAGTGCATAAGGGTGGCTAAGGCGATTTGGGTGTATATTTGGGGGTGGGGTGTAAACAATGCTCTTCATTGATATTCGGAAAAACCGAAATATCACGAGAACCGCGAAAAGGATAGGCTCACGAGGGGTTAACTAGGGTATCGTGTACTAAAAATGAGTACAACGCAAAGGGTGTGGGAATTACTCAACCGATGTGGAAGAAGTAATTATATTACAGTGTCAAACAAGGGTTATCCTAATGCCTCTTATCATTTAGTTATTCCTAACTACACAAGTGTAGCCTCACTTGCGATCTCGGAATGCATCACAAACAAGTTCTAGAATCTAATATACTACCGGTTCACACTCTAAGCATTAAAGATGAATGCTTTAATTCCTACTAATCTAAGGCGATCCTCACATTTTGGGTGGAATTTGGGTGGTAAGGGTTTTGTGCTAGTCATGCAACTTCCTATCAGTGAGACGCTTTTGTTAAGACTAATGGCCCACTCCTATATGTCATGAAAATTTTAAATTTGGTGCCAAAATTACCCTAACCGACATTTCTCATGGTTTATTACACAATCACAATTGGACACGACAAATAGTCAAGGATAAGCATAGTTTCAAAGTTCCGTTTATTTTCCCTCCTACACTTAAACCGAACATTGTCCCCAATGTTCCCGAAAGTATCAAAGTTATGATAAAAGAAGGTAATTAAAAACGAAAAAACTAATACTCCCGATTAGCTCGGTAGGATCCGTGTAAAGTGGTGGTTAAATTCTTTTCAAGAAGAATTTATGCGTGAAAAGCTCCTCGATCTTATGTAACTTCTTCTTGACAAACTAAACTCGCACACTTGAAGAAAACAAACGAAACCTTCACAAAAATCGGTAGGTAATAATATATATAAGACTCGATTTAAACTAGGATATAATGCTTGTGGAATGGATGTTTCTGAATTTCTAAGAAAATTAAGACACGGAAAATTCCAAAATTTATAAGTAGCTCGAGAAACGAGAAAAAGTAATCGATGTTTTACTCCTTCCCGCGCCGTCAGTTGCAATCTGACGCCGTCGGTTATCTTGACAAAAAGCGGTGCGATTTTCCGGAAAATTTACATCTTTAGAATACGGAAAATTTCGCAAAACATCCATTATGACTCGATACAAGCATTTGACTCAAACAAACATATATATCTTTTAATTAATTGTTATTCTCATGTTTACGTTTCTTTTGAAAACGTGTGTAATCTTCCCTACACTTATCCCTTATGTAAAATACCTTTATATGTAATTAAGACGAAGTTAAAAACAAAATAAAGCATTTTTACAAATTTCAACATGAGGATAAACAATTAATAAAAGATATATGAGATAAATCATAAACAAAGATAAAACATACATGCAAACTAAATTACATCACATGCAAATAAACACCACATAGTTCAAAGGTCACTACTAATTTAGATGTCTAAGATTATTACATGCCAAAATAAAAATTGTTTCAACAGCCAACCCTACTAAATCCATAAACTACTACATCAATCACGGGGGAGGGGGTCCATAACGATAGTCATAACCGGGGAAGATGGCCCAAATACCCATAGGGTGGATAATCCTCCTCCCATACAGGAAAGGATCAATCGGAGATGTGGGTTAAGGCGATCACGCATGGATAGATGATGCATCCGTCATCGACGGTATGGTCGTGGGTCGATTAGCCCTCGGTCTGTTGCGCCATCCATGTATCCATCGCCCATCCATGCTCCCGGTAGGCTGCCAATCTCCACTAGACATATGCACGTAGTTATCGGTGAGAGCTTCCTGCCTCACCTCCGCTATTGGTGTGCGCGTTGCTTGTGGCTCCTCATCATCATCATCATCACCACCTTGAATGACGGGTGAGAACGGAACCAAGCGTAACCTCTACCATAATCCATCGGGACATTCATAGCTTTCGAGATTTAGCCTTGACGACCACTAGGTGCGCCATCGTGTTTAGGAATGAAGGTACCTCTCGCCCAAAATACCTAGGGATCGAGCTAACTGGGTAATAAGCATGCCCCATACACCCTATCCGCCAACCTAACTCCACTTGCGGATCTCAAGTAATCGACCACCGAGCGGGATGTTACAAGACACACCCCGGCCAATATGCGATGAGATAGAATAGGTGCGGTAAGGTGACACGATGACTCGTGGCATGTCTCTCGTGATAGAAAAGGTGAGGCATCGATGTATGAGCCTAACTCGTGGATCCGGTTGTGAGCGAGGTACCTCGATAATATACTCCCCATCAACAATTGTGTTCCAGGCCCGAATACACAACATCTCATCCTTATGAGTAATTCCATTTGCTAATTGAGTCCTAAAACCTCACTCTCGGCATCCTCGGATGTATATAGTCCCAACCTCCATCCAAACTCAAGCGTCGACATTGCCTCCATTCCCTCCTAACCTAAATCGGATCCCTTGAAATTAATATTATCGACATGCATTGATATTTGGCGAGATATGATCGTGAAACTCACGTACCAACTCGCCATACACGGCTCTCTATTCCGAAACAATCTTTCCCATTGGGGATCGGTGAACTTATCCTCCTAAAACTATTCGAAAATTCCCTAGCCAAATCATTCTCTGCGAAATGCCCAATCCAACCACCCCCGAGTCAATAGTTTGATGGAGTAAATCGTTGTAACTAGCTTGACAACTTTCTTGATAAATACCCCATCCAAGGATTGTGTCCATAATGTTTTCTTGAGCATTAGAAGATTGTCCCTAGTCCTCTTTACTCTTACGCTCATCCGAAACAAGAAATCAAATAAGTGGAGAGCAAATGAGTATCATTGCGATCACGAAGATGATACAAGTCGGTAATGGCGTCACTGAGAATACACACTGACGCCGTCGGATCGACCAATTATTTTGAATCCGACATTTGCGAGGAAAAGTCCAAGTTTCTAACCATAACCATTAACCCAAACACCTTGTTGAAGCAACAATGGCATAATGGCGGTGGTTTTGACTCCTAAGCCGTAAAGGCTTCTCGCAAGTTAACCCCGTATGGTAACACCACTACTTACGCCTAATCTTAAGCCTTAACAAGATTTCAAGGCGAAATAGATCAAATAAGTTGGGGTTTTGGTTGAGAAAAGAGGGAAAAGCGAAATTGAACATGAATTAGAACAATTGAATAGACAAAGATCAATGTAGATTACTTACCTCGTGGAAATTCTTTGTGAAAAATGGTGGATTTGATGTGGGAATACGTTTTTGTGTGGTGTGGGCGGATAAAAATTGTGTAGGGTAAAGAATGAAAGAGATGGATGTCAGACACACGTCTCGTCGATCGGCTTAGCGAGCGTCACTCGTTAAAGTGTGGCGTCACGTCAAATTTTCGTATAAGAAAGCTTTTTTTTTTTTTTTTTTTTTTTTTTTTAGTCCTGGGATCAAAACACGTTACTATTTTGACAAGAAACTTGGCTTTTATTTTAAAATTAATTTGGTTATTCCACCAATAATCTCCACTATCGTAAGTAATGCATATGTCAAATTGTCTTTCAATCGCAATCTCGAGAGGTTCCAAGTCTTGAGGGTGAAGTCCTTTCTTTCGGGTTTAAAACCGAAAGAACTTTCCTAACATTGGGAAAATCGGGAAGTGATCGTGGACCATTCAATGAATGTGTTCCTAGGGAACAAGTGGGGAACGTCGAGATAGGTGTTTAGGCAAGAATATGATTCATCGAGGTTTACTAAGGGAGAAGGTTGAGTCACCCGGTATGTCACAGTATCGCATACACCTTTTCAAGCTTTTAAGTGTATTTTTCTTTGCGATTTCACCACGGATGCTTGATATGAAGTTGTTAGCTAGGCCCAAGAAAGTGTTATGAGTTCTTTGCATTTGAGCTTGATTTTATTTCCTCTTCTTGCTTGTAGACAAATGTCAACATAATGTCCTCAAATTCATCCCACTGGATTTTCTTGGGATAAGAAATTCCTTGACCGCGTTCGTGTGTTCATTAGCACGCGTTGTTACTCCCATCAATGCTTTTACACAGGCCTCCATACTCATAATTGCTTGTGCTTGGGGAGTTAATCCATGTTCATGAACAACCGGAATTTCCCAACCTTCCTCTTCATATTGGGCAAGGTCCTCGATAACCTCCCGGCATGCCTCGACATCAAGGTTACTTAGTCTTCCACGGAGGCATAATCAATGGTTTGTTGGAGAGAGCGACATGATCATAAAAGATTTGGACTTGGAGCCAAAGATCAATGCTGTGATGAGGGACTTTATGAAGTAAGTCCTTGAATCGGGTCCATGCTTCGTAGAGATTCACCTTGGCGTTGTTGGAACATCAAGATGTCATTTCTAAGCTTAGTGGTTCTCCCGGTGGGAAAAATTGAGCAAGGAAGCGAGAGTAAGATCATCCCAACTTGAGATGGAGCCGGCGAAGTCGCTCGAAGCCAATTACTAGCTTGGTCCCGTAGAGAATTGGAAGAGCGCGGTAGCGTGGTCTCCCGAGTAGTAGCATCAAGGTCGATGGAATCGAAGATTTTGAGAAATCCTCGAGATCTTGATTTGGATCTTGAACGAAGTCCATGGAATCACATCCGTTTTGCACCAACCGGATGGTGTCGGATCGCAGGCCGTAGTTTGGGCTTGGTCGGAAGCTCAATGGTGTTCCTATAGCCTAAGTGGCTTGGTCTCGAGTATTCACCAAAATGCACGGGCTCTTGGCGGGTCATTTGGTGGTGGGTTGATGAATGGTAGTGGGTTATCACCTTCCATGATGAAAAGTGATGAAATTACTAACAAAGGTCACGAAGAAGGGGGATAGACTAAGAGAAATCTAAAAATGAGAAAAAAAAAAGTTTACTTGATAGGAATCAAGCAAAGAAACCTAAACGAGGTGGACTACTAACTAGCTATTCTATTCCCGGCAGCCGCGCCTAAAAACTTGATAACGCCACAGCGTGGATTCGGTCAAGGAAACTTCCTTTTCTTGAGCAAGTTTTATAACACCCTAGGCGTTGAACCTAATCGTTGTAGTGTAGTAATTAGGGTAAGCCACGGGTATTGATATCGTTCTCTGGGGAATAGGAATGCTAGTAGGGAGTTACTACGCTAAGGTTAAGGTTGAGGAAGATTATTTTTATCTTTTTATATTTTATGAAAATGGAAAGGTACGAATCTCGGGTATTGGATTTGGGGGTTGGTATTTCTACCGATTACTCTACTATTATCTAATTATCTAAACTAAGGTTGTGGGAGTCTATGTCTAATTAATGTGTGCTCGTATGATAGTTTAAAGATGTGTTTACTTAGTTTGTATTACTCCTTAATTATCTCCTATTGATGGTTGAGTGTCACGTCTTATTCCTAGTTGGGTTGTGTTTCTAAAGTTGTAGGGTATGCGTTTCTCCACAACTCTTTGAACTTACCAAAGGGTCTTGTCTACAAATCCACTTAGAGATTATAGACTCCTACTCTAAGGCACTCTTGGATGTTTTAGCCTACAATCACTCGGGTAATCATACTCTAAGGTTCACAAAGATGAATCAAGCATTAAGTACACAACGAATGACCTATCGCATTACTAGATCATTAATCAACTAAGATAAGAAACAACCAATCAATATTTAATAATTAAGTTTCATACTTCCTAAGCAAACACACAAATAAATTAGCCGGGACATGGAGAACATGCAAGCATACACACAAATAATCAAAGACATAATTGAATTAATGAAGCAAAGACTTATCTTGGTGTAAGATAGGTTAAAACCCTAAAATCTTGTACAAGACACCTTAGGTTCGGTTTTAGGTTTTACTCCAAAGACTCTCCACACAAAGGCGAAAAATTCGGATTCTATATATAAGATTACAATTGCTGACGGCGTCACTTATGTTTAGTGACGCCCGTCGTGTCGCCGCCATTAGGGTTTCGTCTTGGCCACGTTAACCTTGCGACGGCGTCACCTTATGTCCGTGGCCGTCCTCTTCAGACTCCGACGTCGTCGGATCGCATCTGAGGTCGTTCGAGTAGCGACGGCCTACTCTTTCACAACTAGGCGCCGTCTCTTGAAAACACGAGTTTTGAATTACGACCGAGTCACAATAATTCTCCGGCGCGTCGCACATAGCACTCGACGCCGTCGCCTTTCTACATTCGGACGTGAGTGTCTCGATTTCGACTTTGGCCATTTTCTTCATATATTCGCCTTTTCGTCCAAATAAGTGCCATTCCAAGATTTTGCCTTCACGAGACCTAAAAAGTGAAAAGGAACGATATTAAGCAATAACGGATACAAAAGTGATCAAATAAGGACTTAAACGACCCCTCAAAATGGTACCTTTTAAAACCTTATCATATATACAATGAAGAGTATTCTTGATGCTAAAAGAATTGTGATATTACAGGTAGCAGTTTTGACCCACTACTGCTGAATGGGCTGATTCAGATAATGTTTTATATCTTAGGGGTCGAATAGGTGAAATGAAATATATAGCTTAAAAAACGGGTCAAAAAGGTTGAAAATCGTTAAACCTCATGTCCCCCAATAAGCCTTAAGGACCTTAATGTACCTTTCTTTGCTAAATTTCCTGCTTGTGAATAAGCTCCCTGTAAGCCTATTGTATCCTTCGTTTATATGACAAAGCACATATTGTTGGTAACTTTCATAAATTCCCAGTCATAAGATTTCGATGTGCCTTGAAACCAAATAGTAGATAATGAGAGATGCAACATGACAAATATAGTCAGAAAGAACATATGCATACATACTTTCTTGTTTATGTTATGAAAAGATCGCTTGCAGATGCGCGGGCTAATAGGGATGTGCATCCGACTTGCGAGCAATGTGATGTACGTTTTCTCTAACATGTTTAGATGATGTGCACGAAGCACCTTGATTTTTGTGCACAACCGTTTATCTTGCAAAGAAAAGATTAAAAACTAATTGACAACAAAAAAATTATAAATACAGATAGTTTGATCTAATACTGAGAGTCTTACACATGTCGGTATTGAGTTTCATATCAAAATGCTATAATGCAAATTATTCTAATTCATCAACGTTTCACAAGGTAAGATGCCCATATTTCGTTGGCTGGTGGTGGTGGTTAAACCCAATGACCTGGTATCCGACTGCAAAAGAAGGCACACCACATCAGTATTTAGACAAGTAATTTGAGCTACAAATTCTTATGACACTATCCAACATATAAACTTGAAAGGAGGATGTTGATATCAATGTAATAAAGATCAGAATTTTATGTTGTTTGAGCCGTCCGATGTGTTGGAGAATGTAAAATTTTAAAATGTGACACTTTTAAGAACGACATACTGGAGATAGGCAGTGGCACATGCCATGTCATCATCCAGGTTCACAAATGCAAGCCCGTGATCAATCATCTTCAAAGAGATAGAAATCAAATATTCGAATCTATATAAGCTTGTTTTCTAATTACATAATGCAAGATACAAAACCATGATACTTTGGAGGCGAAAACAAAAGAATACCCTAATTCACCAAATGTCGAGATTTGTTGATTTCTGCCTTGAATGTAGAACCAAATGTATACACCGAAATATGGTAATATTACCTAAGTTAAAAATAATGTCATACACTGACTGATGGTACAAATATTAGAATGAAAAGAAAAGGAATAAGATGTACATAAGTAAGAGCAGTTGTGTGTTTCACCTTCGAGTTGACTGAAGACCATTAAGAAATTTTGGTTTGTCAAAACAAATCCTGTAAAATTAGAAGGAAATTCTTGAGATAAAAATTTCATGTTCTACAACTATTGTGAAATTGATAGACAATAATTTTGTATAAAGATCACAAGAAATAGCTAGCATTAAAAATTATATCCATGATAAAAGTTAGATTTCGGTTATCATCAAATAGAAAAAAGATCCTTACTCGCGACGAATCGATTTAACCATTTTTTGTTTTTGAATCGATTTAACCATTTTTGATTTCTATCTCTTTGAAGATGATTGAGCCCGGGCTTGCGACGAATCGAATATTCGAATTTATATAATGGTTTTTTAATAAAAGTTACATGTTAAAATTTTAGGAAAAAAATCCTTACTCACGATTTAATCGATTTAACCATTTGGTTTTGAAATGGCATAGCCGGAGAATCGATAGCCTCTTTGGACCTCGGTGTCTGTTAACACGATAATTTAGATTAACAAAAAAGGTGGAATATGAGTACTCATAATGAACCAAATACTAATCTAATATGAGATCTCTTGTTGTATATACATGATAAAGGAACCCCAAAAAAACTAAAATCAAAGTAATGGATATATAGTTGTTAATTATATTAAAGCAAATAAATATGACTAAGGGTTCACAAAATTGTTGGCCAAAGCATTCCTAACCCATGCAACCTGAATCCCAAACAGCCCACAATAAGCAATTTTAATAATCGATTCCAAGAGCAGCCTCTATAAGCATTTTTTATTAAGCAATCCAAACAACCCTTATGAGTAGTTACGCTAAAAAGCATTCCTATACACACACTATTAACAATTTCGATAAGCAATCTCAAACTAATCTGGAAAACAATCCCTGAAAGCTATTTATAAGCTATCCCAAATGATAACGCTACACGCGTCGTTCGGGGTCAAAGGAACTTCCTTTTCGTCGAGCAAGTTTTTCAACACCCTAGGCGATGAACCTAATCGTTGTAGTGTAGTATTAGGGTAAACCACGGGAATTGATATCGTTTCTAGGGAATAGGAATGCTAGTGAGAAGTTACTATGCTAAGGTTGGGGTTGAGGAAGATTATTTTTATCTTTTATGTTTTTAGGAAATGGAAAGGTACGAATCTCGGGGTTTGGATTTGGGGGTTTGGTATTTCTACCGATTACTTCTACTTATCTAATTATCTAAACTAAGGTGTATGTAGTCTATGTCTATTGTTGTGTGCTCGTATCATAGTTAAAAATGTATTTGCTTAGGCTTTATTACTCCCTAGTTATCTCCTATTGGTGGTTGAATTGTCACGTCCTTATTCTTAATTGCGTTGTTGATAACGCTACACGCGTCGTTCGGGGTCAAAGGAACTTCCTTTTCTTCGAGCAAGTTTTATAACACCCTAGCAATGAACCTAATCATTGTAGTGTAGTATTAGGGTAAGCCACGGTGTTGATATCGTTCTCTGGGGAATAGGAATGCTAGTGAGAAGTTACTACGCTAAGGTTGGGGTTGAGGAAGATTATTTTTTATCTTTTTATTTTTTTAAGAAATGGAAAGGTACGAATCTCGGGGTTTGGATTTGGGGGGTTGGTATTGCTACGGATTACTCTACTTATCTAATTATATAATCTAAGGTGTATGTAGTCTATGTCTAATTATTGTGTGCTCGTATGATAGTTTAAAGATGTGTTTACTTAGGTTTTACTACTCCTTAATTATTGGTTGAATTGTCACGTCCTTATTCTTAATTGCGTTGTGTGTCTAAAGTTATAGGGTATGCGTTTCTCCCTAACTCTTTGAAGTTACCAAAGGGTCTCGTCTACAAAATACCACTAGGGATCATAAACTCTAACTCTAAGGCCTCTTTGGATAGTTTAGCTTACAACCGCTCAAGGTGCTATAACCTAAGGTTCACAAAGATTAATCAAGCATTAAGTACACAACGAATGACCTATCGCATTACTAGATCATTAACAACTAAGATAAGAGACAACCAATCGATATTCAATAATTAAGTTTCATATTCCTAAGCAAACACACAAATAAATTAGCGGGACATGGAGAACATGCAAGCATACACACAAATAATCAAAGACATAATTGTATTAATGAAGTAAAGTACTTATCTTGGTGTAAGATAGGGTTTGGAACCCTAAAATCTTGTAAAAGACGACCCTTGGTTCGGTTTAGGTTTTACTCCAAAAGACTACACACTTATCTTGAAAAATTGGATTCTATATATAAGATTACATATGCGACGGCGTCACCTTATGTTGTGTGACGCCGCCGGTCGCCGTCATTAGGGTTTCGTCTTGGCCACGTTAGTCTTGCGACGGCGTCACCTTGTGCTTGTGCGACGCCGTCTCTTGACTTCGGCCGTCTGGATTGAATCTAGACCGTCGAGTTACGACGGTCTACTCTTTTATAACTTGACGTCGTCGCTTGAAAACAAGAGTTTTGGCTCGTCCCGTCACAAAATCCTCCGACGGCGTCATAGCTTAGCGATGGCGCCGCCCTTGTATTTTCAAGGTATGGGTGTCTCGATTCTTGACTTTGGCCATTTTCTTCAGATATCCGCGCCTTTTCGTCCAAATAAGTGCCATTACAGAATTTGCCTTCAAGAGACCTAAAAAGTGAAAAGGAACGATATTAAGTAATAACGGATACAAAAGTGATCAAATAAGGGCTTAAATGACCCTCAAAAGGTACATTTAAAACCTTATCAAATATCCCTACACTTGGTATTTGCTTGTCCTCAAGCAAATGTGCTTTTAGCCAATTAATTTATAAGTTAGGGGTCATGAAGCATTGGTTTAAAACAGTCCACAAAACATATAAGCCCCAAAAAATCATAACAAGCACGGAATTACATACTAGCACCTCATATGGGGTGTTTGGATACTCACATCTCTCGGGTGTATATGAAATATAACAAGTTGGAAATGGAAGATAAACACTCATTAACCGGTCCTAGTACATAGATTACCATAGGCTTGAGAATAGATCAAACATCCATCGCTTTGGCGTAAGCACCTAGGAAAGACTATCAAAGAGGTCTTTAAAGGGTTGTAATGTTAGGCTTACGGTAGGAAGCGAAGGGTTTGGTGGGATAGGCTATATAGTGGTGGCAAGTCAAAATCTCTTATGTTACAAGCATACGAAGAATGGCGTTGCTAAGCCAAGACTCGACACTCTAGACTTTAAATAAGCTGAAACAAACAAACATAAATTTAAAAGATAGATGTAGGATGGTAGCCCGTATTTTTAATTTTTTATTTTAATTTTTTTTATTATTTTTTTTCTTTTCTCTTTTTTTTTCTTTTATTTTTTTTTCATACACTTTTACTCTACCATCCTCTATGGTAACATCAAAATGATAGGAATTTATAGGCACATCCCTACACTTGATTTTTTATTACTCTAACACTAATTTGACCCGATTTGAAAAGATCAAAACACTTGGGGTATGTTATTACGCAAATTAGGGAATTTAACGTTCCCTTCCAATCATTTTATAAACTTTAACTTTTTCCATGAGTCCCAATCATCCCAAAACTGTGTACAAAGGATATGACTCGACTTAGCAACTCATGCAAGTAACTAGATAATTGAACTAAGGGTTTAGGGTGATAACAATAATGCACCAAAAGTGAGTGCATATAGGGTAGGCTAAGGCGATTTTGGTGTATATTTGGGGGTGGGGTGTAAACAATACTCTTCATTGATATTCGGAAAACCGAAACATCACGAGAACCATGAAAAGATAGGCTCGAGGGGTTAACTAGGGGTATCGTGTACTAAAGATGAGTACAACGCAAAGGTGTGGGGAATTACTCAACCAAGTGGAAGAAGTAATTATATTACGGGTATCAAACAAGGGTTATCCTAATGCCTCTTATCATTTAGTTATTCCTAACTACACAAGTGTAGTCTCCTTACTAGCGATCTCGGGATGCATCACAAAACAAGTTCTAGAATCTAATATACTACCGGTTTACACTCTAAGCATTAAAGATGAATGCTTTAATTCCTACTAATCTAAGGGCGATCCTCACATTTTGGGTGGAATTTAGGTGGTAAAGGGTTTTTGTGCTAGTCATATAACTTCCTATCCATGAGACGCTTTTGTTAAGACTAATGGCCCACTCCTATATATCATGAAAAATTTTAAATTTGGTGCCAAAATTACCCTAACCGACATTTTCTCATGGTTTATTACACAAATACAATTGGACAAAGAAAATAATCAAGGATAAGTATAGTTTCTAAGTTCCCGTTTTATTTTCCCTCCCTACACTTAAACCGAACATTGTCCCCAATGTTCTCCTAAAGTATCAAAGTTATGATAATGGAAGATAATTAAAACGAAAAAACTAGTACTCCCGATTAGCTCGGTAGGATCCGTGTAAAGTAGTGGTTAAATCTTTTCCAAGAAAAATGTATCGTGAAAAGTTCCTTCCAATCTTTTGTTTCTTCTTCTTGATAAATAAAACCCGCACATTCAAGAAAACAAACGAAACCTTCGCGTAAAATCGGCGGTAATAATATATATAAGACTCGATTAAACTAGGATATAATGCTTGTGGAATGGATGTTTACTGAATTTCGAAAATTAAGACCGAAAAATTCTAAAATTTATAAGTAGCTCGAAAATGAGAAAAAGTAATCATTGTTTTACTCCTTCCCGCCGTCAGTTATCCCGACAAAAGCGGTATGCGATTTTATGGAAAAATTCGGAAAATTTACATCTTTAGAATCGGAAAATTTCGCAAAACATCCATTATGACTCGATACAAGCATTTGACTCAAACAAACACACAAATATATCTTTTAATGAATTGTTATTCTCATGTTTACGTTTTGATTGGTGCTAAACCGTCGAGTTTTCTCACACAAACCAGCCCACTTGTGAATGGTCGTAGTAGAAACTTAAAAGCAGTTCGGATACGTAATGCAATGAAGATCCGGGAGTATAGTGTTTCCCGGTCGTTATGTCCCAACGAGCCGTGCGAGAATAGTCAAACGTTTAGTGATCGAGAAGATTTGAGCAGATCTCTGATTTGATTGATTATAACTACGAGAAGGTGTATAAATTACAACGGCTTAAATACAAATTAAAGAAAATTTGAAAAGATAAAAATATTAAATAAACGCTATCACTATATTTAAAATGATGTTTTTGTTTTTATGTTTTTATAAAACTTAATTTAAAACTAATGTTACGTCAAATGAAAACGTGAAACTTACACAATATTAACCTAAAAATATGAAAATGATATTTTTATAAACCTAATGATAAAATAAAATTACTAGAAAAGAAAATTAATTTTATAACTAACTATCTAATTATTGTAAATTAAAACTATTTCTAACTATTAAATAATAACCTAAAATACAAGAAAATATGAAATAAAGCTAGAAAAATAAAATTATGACTTAGAAAAATCTAAAATGACAAAAAAGAATTTTCAAAACTATTTTTATATTTTTCTGATTATTTTTCTATTTTTATGAATTAAAAACTATTAAAACTACTTAAATTACTTAAAATACAAATTTAACTAAGAAAAATCTGGAAAATATTTTTTCTCTTTTATATTTATCTAAACCTAAGAAAATTAAAAATTATTTTTTTGAAACTTTTCTTAATTTTTGTATTAAATGCTATTTAAAAGGCTTAAAACGAATTAAATCAAGAAAAATACTAAACGATCTGGAAAAATCTGAAAATTCAAGTTAAGTCTAAAATAATATTAGGAATCTAGGAAAAATGGAAAAAGCAGATGGTTGTGTACAAGAAATAGCAATCGCTATGATAAGTGCTTATAAATAAGCACTTATTTTAAGCAAATAAGCACCAAAAGTAGCAACCGATAATGAGAAGCTAACATAGGCTACAAGTACCAAATGCAACTAATTACAACTGCTTTTGACCTCTGGAATGCAAGTTGCAATGACTTGGCTTGATTGAGTATAGGTGCAAAAACAGTTTGAGTGATCTACTTTTGAACTTAAGTACAAGCAACACAATAAGCTGGAAAGGAAAACAAAAAGTTGGAACTAACACTAGACCTGGCCAAGTATCTTTAAACCAAATCTCGAGACCAAGACAAGCTCTTATGAGCTCGGGTAAGCTCTGCAATAAAATGAGAAAACTCACTTTAAGCGGGTTTATGAACAGACACTTAAGCCTGCTTGACAAGCTCAAATGGAGCTTAAGAAAAAATTGTAAAATTCCACAAAAATGATAATAATATAATAGACCAGCTGAAGTTTTTGTAACAACAAATTTCACTGCAATTGATCTAGAAATGTAGCAATGAAAAATCACTCCAGTTTGGCTAAAAACAAGTTTTTCAAGTTTTTGACTTTTGAAACAAACTTGATCAGTTGACTTTTATGAACTTAGCAATCATTTTGTGGATTGAAATGGATGTTATATGATGAAATGATACTATTGCAGACAATGTCTCTCAATTTTAAGCACAAAACAAGCCTTTGCTTTTTTCAAATCTTAACAGTTAAGTGGTTAGGACAGTTAACATGAAAAGTTGACTAATGAGATTTGCAGGCACAATTTTGAGACATCTATGAGTATATTAGAACTAAATAAACCAAAGACAACAAGAGTCTACCTCTGTCTAAACCTTTAGGACAGTTAGTACAGCAGATCCAAACACTCTTTTAACAATTGATTTGCAAATAAAACTGGTCTAATCTCTTACCTAGCTAACATTAATGATCAAACTATGTTAAGCTAACTTAATTAACACTAATTGAATAGGTTTAACAGATTATAACTACAAAAAAAAAAGATTATGCAATGAAAACCTTGAAATTACACTTACAAAGGGTCCTAGCCACTTTGGCTTGAAACTGAATGAAACCGAACTACTATTCTATAAAACCAACCCAATGAATGCTAAATCACCCCATTTCCATTTCTTGCTCAACCCATCTCCATTTCAAGACCAAATGAACCTGTTTGACTTTTGTTGACCGGTTTCCAAAAGCTTGAAACTTGAATTCAAGCTTACAAAAAGCTATGAAAAGCTTGTGTAAACTTGTTTGAGCTTATAAATAAGCTAATTATAACTTAAATACCAGATTTTGAAATTGCAAATTGCAACAGTGAGCATAAACATGAGATTGTGACAAAAGCTTGAATTGTTTGCTGATAATAGTTTTAATACACTTAAATGACTTAATTTGATATATTGAAACAAAACATTACAACTTAAAGCTTAATTAAAAGCGAAACATAAAATACGACATACATGTAAAAATAAAATTAACTACTACCAATCCCTCCGCCTTCTTCCTTTTTATACATCAAAGTCCTTTTCTCACTCCTCCGAATGATTCCCAGATATATTTGGAGCCATTGGATGGCTAGAATTCATCTTGGCCTTTGGATCATTTTTGGCGGGAAATTTGGTTTTGACAGTGGGCTCTAAAAACTAGCACTAGGGGGGGGGGGGGGAGTAGGTGTGATGATGAGGGGGAAGGTATAAGGTGATAAGGTGAGATGTGGATGGGATGGGTGAGTGTTTGCAGTTGCAGGCACAAGTGGAGGTTGAAGATAAGCCAGTGGCGGGTATTTGGGAGGTTTGACTGAGGTTTGACCTGGGGGTCCAAAAAGGAAGGCATGGGTCAAAAGGTAAAATGGCAGGGGTCAAAAAGTATTTTGACAAGGCTTAGTTTATAATTATGACAAGGACTTGTTTGCAATTTCTGATTTTTGAAGGACTAATCCTGCCAATTTCTGATTTTATAACCCAAGAGCTAAACTTGACAATCTTTGAAAGTTTAGGGACCTGACTTGTCATTATTGAAAGTTAAGGGACCTAAGTTGTAATTATTGAAAGTTAAAGGACCTAAGTTGTAATTTTGTAAATTTAAATCTCAAGGACCAATTTTGACAACTTAGGAATCTCTAGGGACTTGAAATGATATTTTTCTTTATTTTGTTTTACCGGGGACTGTTTTGACAACTTTTGAAACTTGGGGACTAAAGCGCCAATTATGCAAACTTGATACGTTTTTCACCGATTTTGATATTTTGCATTTAAAACACATAAAACACTTATTTGTGATATTTTTATCATTTTGATGCATTTAAAGTGTTTTCGGATGTTTTGCGGTTTAATTGGTACAAAATGATGAGTATTTGACACTTCATCACGTTTCTTTAAAAACGTGTAATCCTCCCTACACTTATCCCTTATGTAAAATACATTTATATGTAATTAAGACGAGGTTAAAGACAAAATAAAGCATTTTTACAAATTTAAACATGAGAATAAACAATTAACAAAAGATATATGACACTAACAATCAAACAATTAAGCATGGGTTGCCTCCATGAAGCTCTTTTTTTATTTAAGAGTCTTGTAGCTAGACTCGTAGTCGTGCTCTACGTAACTTCATTACCGCCATCTCCTTCCTCATGACGGTCTCTGTTGGGGATTCCATGTTGTAGAAGTGCCCTATGATGCACTTCTCAAGAGTTCATCCTCTCCCGATCGGTCCTATATTTGGTCCTAGGTTCAAGCAATCCTTATAGAATCCAAAATCTTAGCCATAACATACTCTACTCCTTTTTCTTTATCCTCATTATTCCTATAATAGACCGACGGTTTAAGTTCCTTTTCATCATTAGAGTGATGAAAACTTCTTAATCTTAAACGGCGTTTGGTAAGCTATGTCGTCGGTCTCATCCTTGAATCGCACTATTCTAATGGTGATCATAAGTCATCCGGTGTTTTCTATGAAAGGTTTTCCTAGAATAATGTGGGACAAGCTAGGATCTATAGCGGTGCTAATATCATCCACAATTATGAAGTCCGTAGGAAGCGTTGAAACTACCTACATAAGCGGGCAATCCTTAACTCTACCGAGAAAATTACAACTAACACTAGGATCATGGGTCTTGCCTAGTTGGAATAGGCTTTTCATTACCCAATTGTAGTAGGTGCTAGTCATTATGTTGATTGGGGACTTGCGATCAATGTAGGCCTTTGCCACGAAAAGGTGTCCTATGCAACATGGTATGTTAAGATTCCAAGGGTTCCCAAACTTGATTCGAGGGCTTTTCTAACATACATGTGGCGGAGGTCACGTACTAAAGTGAGGTGGCGAGATAGCTCTTCTTCCGTAGGAAACTTATTGAAATAGTCATTGTCTACTTTATCTACTTCCTCGGTTGTTTCATTAGTCTCACGTGTATGGTCCTCTTCGTCATTTGTTCTATTAGGTTTCATTAAGGCGATGGTATTGACGAATTGAACATGCTTAGCTAATTTACTTGGGTCCTTAATCTCTACACCGGAATGCTCGGGAGTTGAGATAGCATTAACCTTCCTATCACTATTGGTCATGGCTTTCAAAAGGTTGTCTATCTTCCTATCCATTTCGGCTTGTTGTTGGTTAAAGCGGTCCGAGAGTTTAGCTATTTGGGCTTCTTGGGATGCAACTAGGTTTTGCAACATCCTCGATGTTTTGTTGGTTAGGACCTTGAGGTGGGGCCATGAAAAATCATTGAAGTGATTCCTTGGTTTGTACCTAATAGAAGTTGGGCTTGCCCTTCCATGCTTCTCGGGTTTCATTGAAATTCCTAGGTTCGGATGTTGTAGGGAATCTTCCTCCCGTTCCATTAATATCGCGAGGATGCGTAGTCAGCGGAAGCATGTTCGGGATCGGGTGCAAGTCTTGCGTGTTATGAGGATCATAAAGCGGTTCACACGAAGAAGAAACTTTGTTCACATAGCGTGAAGACTTAGGGTTTCGTAGGAACTCATTAGAATTTAACTTGATCTTCAAGTTCGATCATCCTACGGTCGGAAGATTGTGAGTCAATGGGAGGCAAGGAGATTGCCTTAACGGTTTGGGCAACTCACGGGGTCATTCCAACTTTCGTTGTCATAGAGAGCAAGGTCCTCTATTATTCCCCATGATTCTTCAGCGGTGAGATCACTAAGTTTTCCACCGGCCGTTTGGTCAATGGATCGCTTGGTGGGAAGTTGACATGATCATAAAGATTTGGACTTGGAGCCAAAGATCAATACCGTGATGAGGACTTTATGAAGTAAGTCCTTGAATCGAGTCCATGCTTAGAGAGATTCACCTTTGCGTTGTTGGAACATCAAGATGTCATTCCTAAGCTTAGTGGTTCTCCCGGTGGGAAAAATTGAGCAAGGAAGCGAGAGGTGAGATCATCCCAACTTGAGATGGAGCGGCGGAAGTCGCTCAAGCCAATTACTAGCTTGGTCCCGTAGAGAGAATTGGAAGAGACGCAGCGGCGTAGTCTCGAGTAGTAGCATCACGGTCGATGGAATCGACAATTTTAAAATCCTTAGATCTTGATTTGGATCTTGGACGAAGTCCATGGAATGCACATCCGTTTTGCACCAACCGGATGGTGTCGGATCGCGAGGGCGTATTTTGGGCTTGGTTGGGAAGCTCAATGGTGTTACTATAGCCTAGGTGGCTTGGTCTTGAGTATTTACCAAAGTGCAGGCTCTTGGCGGGTCAATTGGTGGTGGGTTGATGAATGGTGGGTGGTTATCACCTTTCATGATGAAAAGTGATGGAATTACGAACAAAGGTCACGAAGAAGGGGATAGACTATGAGAAAGCTAAAAATTAAGAAAAATTTACTTGATAGGAATCAAGCAAAGGAAACCTAAGCGAGTGGACTACTAACTAGCTATTCTATTCCCGGCACGGCAAAAACTTGATAACGCTACGCGCGTGGATTCGGGGTCAAAGGAACTTCCTTTTCTTGAGCAAGTTTTATAACACCCTAGGCGGTGAACCTAATCGTTGTAGTGTAGTATTAGGGTAAGCCACGGGTGTTGATATCGTTCTCTAGGGAATAGGAATGCTAGTGAGAAGTTACTACGCTAAGGTTGGGGTTGAGAAGATTATTTTTATCTTTTATTTTTAGGAAATGGAAAGGTACGAATATCGGGGTTTGGATTTGGGGGTTGGTATTGCTACGATTACTCTACTTATCTAATTATCTAATCTAAGGTGTATGTCACGGTCTATGTCTAATTATTGTGTGCTCGTATGATAGTTTAAAGATGTGTTTACTTAGGTTTTACTACTCCTTAATTATCTCCTATTGGTGGTTGAATTGTCACGTCCTTATTCTTAATTCGTTGTGTGTCTAAAGTTGTAGGGTGTCGTTTCACCCTAACTCTTTGAAGTTACCAAAGGGTCTAAGTCTACAAAATACCACTAGGATCATAAACTCTAACTCTAAGGCCTTTTGGATAGTTTAGCTTACAACCGCTCAAGGTGCTATAACCTAAGGTTCACAAAGATTAATCAAGCATTAAGTACACAACGAATGACCTATCGCATTACTAGATCATTAACAACTAAGATAAGAGACAACCAATCAATATTGTAACACCCCGACCCGACAAGGGTAAAGATATCACAATACGGTTTCATATCAGAACTTTAACTAATGTACAAAAGCGGAAGCCTTTACAAAAACTTATAAAAGATAATATAAATGACTTAAAGTCAAAATAAATCTAAGATCTCTATGGCAAAGTCTTGCTCTCGTCTATACTCTCAAACCCGGATCGGCTATCCCATAAGCTCATCTTGAATGCTAAATACCGCCGCAGGAAAAGAAAAGTCTGTGAGCTTACAAAGCTCAAGTGAGCGGATATACAGAAACAAAAGCTAAACAAAACAAATATACGAATAACAAAAATATAATGAAATAATGACGAGGATCTTCTAGGATTCTGCGAAAGCACAAATATACAGAAATCCAAACAACCACATAACAATTTAGACATCACATAGCACATTAAGGACACAAACACGAACATATCAGAACAACCAAACACAATTCATACCAAAATAACAGATTACGTATAAGCCAAACGGAAAGTCTCAAAACTAACAGAACAGTTCCTAGTAAATAAACATGGCATTCACACAAATCAATTAATCAACATTTAATACACTTAATTCAATATTACAATGCGTGGAAATAGCGAGACGGTCATATGAGACATAATAGCTAAACCGGTTCTCGAGATCAAATCCTAACCTTAGCGAGTTTTAACATGGCAGTCACATATACAGACGTATAATTAACTTTCAAAACACTCAATTATATATTAGCACATTCATCTCGTAAATCAACGCATTCACGTAACAATAACAAATCATAATATCAGATATACGAATCATGTTTCAAACATGTTAATCTTATCCTAGCATGGCAACTAATAATCACTTAAACAAATACGTCATAAACACATTCACTAACATATCACATCAGAAACATCTTCTTCAAAAGGTAACATCAGAAAATATACATATGGAGTAGCTAGCTCCCAGATTATTGTGAAGACGCGTATTGCACACGACATCATTCACCAGATAACATATCGGATAACAGATCAGATCTAGGATGCATCCATCGCCCCTTCCTACATATTCAAAATATGCTTCACCATCCGGAGCGTGCGAGAACATCACTCTCGCCCTAGAGTCATATCGAGGTGCATCACTGATACGGACATGGAACCCCCATGACTAGTTAAATATTTGGTTATTATCAACCAACTTAAGTCAAACAGATTTTCAGACATGGCACAGATCATAGTTACACACAAAGTCACAGATAACATATCAAATAGTTCATATCATATGGTTCATACTCAGATAGTCAGAAGTCAGAAATTCATATCACAGTGGCATATCATATATTCATAAACGGAAGTTCATAACCATGAGTTCATAACCCAAATGTAGCAGGGTTCAACAAATGTATATAACAAGGTCTTCCTAACATAATTTCACATCAGATATTGCATAGTTCACTAGAACACAAATTCAGATAAGTAATGATCAAACATTGAGAAGGGTTCATAGCAATGGCATCGGAGATCCTAATAAACATAAGAGATATGACGAAGAAGGAAAAACATGAGGGACCTTTACGAAAAGGTCGAATATCTCGAACGATAACACAAGTGTCTTAAAGTAAGGCAGAATATCCGGCACCTTAAAGCAAATGAGAAGAAAAGCAACAAATGAGCGAATACGAAGATGTAACGTCGCGTCTCCTCCAACGAATCTACACGGATTATGATTATTTAATACTTATTAGTATAACGGATTGATCTCATTAATACTTTTAGAGTTGTCGATTATTCTCGTTTTTAGTGACGCACGGAATTACAATATTTTAGAGTCTTAATCATTACTTAGCCAAACTCATGGGTTGCAAATGACAAACGGTAAACTTAAGGGTTTAATATGATAATTATCTTATTTTGAGGACTCATATGATCATCTTTCAAAGTATAGGGTTTACAATGTAAATAACGGATTTTAGGACTCTCTTCCAAAATAGTTTACATAATCTTCTATAACTTACATGAAATAACGAAATTACACACTTAGCTTTTAACCATAATCACTCCCTATTTAAGTTCTAGGGTTTCCATACTTTTAATATCATTTATTATGCATTCAATTAACATGTTACTTCCTTTAATGATTTCCACTTTGACCTAGAACGTACGAAAACTCAAACGGAAATTAACTCAAACTCACGCATGTCCTTACGAAATTCATTTACACATGTTTACCCATAGTTACCCAAAATTACATGTTGCACCTTTAACATCTTTAATTATACGTACTAACCCTATATTATCAGATTTTACACTTCTAGCCCAAAGGTTTTAGAATTTACAAAACATACCCTTTTAGTTAAATATAAATCGAATAGCCCTCTAAATATCCAAAATCACACGTTTAACCCCCACACTTATTTTATACGTTTAGTACCTTTATTTTACTGTTCACAAAAATAACCTTTAAGTTTCAATATTTACAAAACCAACCCAAACCTTTTATGTAAAACCGAATAATGTACAATTCAAGTACAAGCCCTAAACCTAGGTGTAACCCATCATTAATCCATCATTACCACTGCATTAATGAACCTTAATGATAACAAGAAACCTAGTTTTCATAAACCCTAATCGTCCCTTTTATTACTTTCCTTTTTATGCGTTTTCGAACAAGAAAAAAACCCAAGACAATTCACACATGCGTCGAATTCACAATTAGGTATTTTATTCAGGTCTTATATCATATAATAGCTTCTGGAAAAATCAATTCATGATCTCTAAAAATATTATACACCCATTCGTTAATTTTATACGCTTTTTAGGGTTTTCGATTCCAAATAATTTCATACGATATATTAAACATGCATGGCCAATTTTTATGTGTTATATATGACTTATAGGACTGAGAGTAACATTAGGAACATACCCTTGATGAGCTTGGGTCGTTGGAACAAGAAAACACAAAAATCTTCACTCGCCGAAACCCTAATGTACTCAAAAACTAACCACGATTGGAACAGCTGCTTAGGACCTTGAACACGATTTTTCTCACCTTCTTTACCTTCAAACTTGTCCAAGAAAAATGGTCTCAAGCCTTAGAAACTGGAAATCGATTTATGGGGGGTTTTTAGGTCGGTTTTAGGGTTATCGGCTATTAGGGATTATATTAAACCGTATATTGGGTATTTATATGATTTACCATTTTCCTTGTGGGCTTAATAATGTCATGGACTTAAAATAAATGGACTCTTAATGTTATAAATTTATATTGGGCTTTTATTTAATTTTATTTCTTTATAAAATTAATTAAATATATTCTACAAGTTTATATAAATACAAAGCGAATTTTATAAGATTATAAACTATAAAACTTTGCTTTTCAAAGTAATTAAAATTTATTTGGATCATATGTGGTATTTCTTATAAATTTTCTCAATTTACAAAGCTCATTTGGTATTCTTTAAATTAGTTATTCATACTTTTTGATCGTAGGGGTATTTTGGTCTTTTGTGAACTTTAGAAATTCCGTATTACAAATATTCAATAATTAAGTTTCATATTCCTAAGCAAACACACAAATAAATTAGTCGGACATGGAGAATACTGACATACACAAATAATCAAAGACATAAATGAAGTAAAGTACTTATCTTGGTGTAAGATAGGGTTTGGAACCCTAAAATCTTGTAAAAACGACCTTGGTTCGGTTTAGGTTTTACTCCAAAAGACTACACACTTATCTTGAAAATTCGGATTCTATATAAGATTACATATCGACGGCGCCACCTTATGTTGTGTGGCGCGTCGGTTGCCATCGTTAGGGTTTCGTCTTTGCCACGTTAGTCTTGCGACGGCGTCACCTTGTGCTTGTGACACCGTCTCTTGACTCGGCGCGTCTGGATTGAATCTAGGCCGTGCGAGTTGCGACGGTCTACTCTTTTATAACTTGTACGTCACACTTGAAAATAATAGTTTTGGCTTACGTCGTCATAAAATCCTCCGACGGCGTCGCGAGCTTAAGCGATGACGCCGTCACCTTGTGTTTTCGCATGAAGTGTCTCGATTCTTGACTTTGGTCATTTTCTTCATATATCCGCCTTTTCGTCCAAATAAGTGCCATTACTGACAATTTGCCTTCAAGAGACCTAAAAGTGAAATGGAGCGATATTAAGTAATAACGGATACAAAGTGATCAAATAAGGGCTTAACGACCCCTCAAAAGGTACATTTTAAAA
>CM040245.1:84426707-84626707 GCA_022545495.1 Chrysanthemum lavandulifolium | reverse complement strand
ATAAAATCACAAACCTTTTAGAATATAACTAAAAGCCCTAGATCAATTGTAAACAAAATCAAAAATTAGATATCAAAATCATACCTTTAACTCTTTAACTCGTGGAAGTCGTTTTGTTCTTGCATAAATAAATTATAAAACATACGAATGACTGCAATAAGAATTATATTGTAAACAGATATTATCTATTTTATTCTAACAACACCAAATTATCGATTTAGGTTTTTGATTTGGAGCTTCGCGTTGAAAAAAAGGCCCAAATACTTTTATGGTTTTGTTTTTTTTTAAATTTCATTTTTGACCCTTAAGTATTGTAGATGAACCCCGCTTTAATAAAGTTATAGTTTTTTTTATAGTTTTGACACATATATTTGTTAGCTCAACTTTTATAAAAAAACGAATTTACAATACTTTTGCCAAAAAGAGAAAGTATTTAGTGCTTTTTAATTAAACATATTTAACAAAAAAATCAAATTAAAAAAATTATTACCAAATAAGGTATGAATTGTTTTTTTGAATGAAAAATTCCCACTAGGGGTTTTGTTTTATTATATAAAAGATGTGTGTTTGATAAGGGTTTAAAACGTACACTTTTAATGAGTCATTTAAGCCCTTAATCGCCCACTTTTATATCTGTTAATGCTTAATTTCTTTCCTTTTCACTTTTTAGGTCTCTTGGAAGCAAAATGCTGGAATGATGCATTTTTGGATGAAAAAGAGGGAATATGCGAAGAAAATGGCTAAGTCAAGATCAAGACACTCAAGCTGCTGAAATTACACCTGACGGCCTCCCAAACAGAGGGCTACGCCGTCCCTATTTTGTGATGACTCAAAAGCGAATTTGCTATTTTACACCTGACGTCGGGCTTTGAAGAGTAAGGGCGTCACGGAGACTTTTCTTCTCAGACAGCCTAGATCCAGACTCAGACGACGTCACTACTGAAGACAGACGACGTCACAACCACAACGTGACGCCGTCCCAATGATGACTTGGTCAAGACGAAACCCTAATGGCGGCGATCTGACGGCGTCCCACCTATAAGGCGACGCCGTCGCATATGTAAAATTATATATAGAAATCGAATTTTTAGACTTTGAGAGATGTAGACTTATGGAGTAAAAACCTAAAACATTTGTAGTCCGGTTTGGACAGTATTTTAGGGTTCTCATACCCTATTTTACATCGATATAAGTTATTTATTCCCTTGATTTCATTATGTCTTCGATTGAATGTGTGTATGCTTGCATGTTTAACATGTCCGGCTAATTTACTTATGTGTTTGCTTAGATCTATGAAACCTAGTTATTAATTATTGATTGGTTGTCTTTTATCTTAATTGTAATTGGCTTAGGAGTTGTCTCTTATCGTTGTGTTTTTAATGCTTGATTAATCTTTGTTAACATTAGTTTATAGTTACTAGTGGAACTGCAGGCTAAACATCCGAAGATAACCTTAGTGTTGAGTTTATAAATCCTAGAGATTTCGTAGTCATTAACCTTAAGGTAGTCTCAAAGAGTTAGGGATAAAAGCACACCATACGATCTTAGAAAATACAACGCGTTAAATAATAAGGACGTGGCAATTCAACCACCAATAAAAGATAACTAGGGAGTAATAGTATCTAGGTAGACGCATCTTTAATCATCATACGAGCACACTTCAAAAAGACATAGACTACCCCTTAGCTTAGATAATTAGATAAGTAGAGTAATCGGTAGAAGTACCAAACCCGCAAATCCAAACCCCGAGATTTTACCTTTAGTTTCTAAAAAATATAAAAGAAAAAATAATCTTCCTCAACCTCAACCTTAGCGTAGTAATTTCTCACTAGCATTCCTATTCCCTGAGAACGATATCAATACCCGAGGCTTACCCAATACTACACTACAACGATTAGGTTCATTTGCCTAGGTGTTGAAAAACTTTCTCGACGAAAAGAAAGTTTCCTTTGACCCGAATGCGCTTTGCACGCGCATCGGTGTTATAAGATGTGTAAATTGTTTAACTCTCTAAAAGAAATTGTTAACAAAACATAATGGGGTACAAATTATGTTAGGGTGTTGATTTACATATATACAAATTTTTAGTTGATTTATTTTTCTTTTCTTTTTTGTTCTATAATTTTTACTTTTTAAGGTTATATCTAAAATTTAATGTAAGGTTATTTCCCATATTCAGTTTTATTGGCATTGCGGGCTGTTCAAGTTGTTTGAGATAGACACTTCTCAATAATTGATGTTAAAACTGACTCTTCGATTAATTACATCGGCCTCTTTGTACAAATAGATGCCTTCTTCAAATTGCTTGTCTGTAAAATGATATATTATTGATTTAAGTCATCAGTTTGACTCATGCAAGTAAACATTCGTCAATCGATCTAGAAATGTGTCAACCCGCATAATAACAAATTGGGCTATAGTTAGCTAGCAAACTAATAACAACTGGCGAACAAACGTCTTCAAATGGCGAACAACTATATTCATACATCCTACAACTTCGAAAACACACTAGTCCACTGATGCATGTTTTACTGACCAGGTCTTAATATTTATAGTGTCTCGCTATACCTATGGTCTACCCTAGTGCACTAACGGGCAGTGTATCCGGTCGCGTGTAGTGTAGTAATTGGTAAAGCCGAGGTCGTCCCAAGAGCTATGTGTGTTGGATTATTACTAAGTCTAGTGTCACAGATTTAATAAAGGTTTCGATAGGGATTTAATTAATTAAACTACTAATGCAGGATAAAATAAAACATATAAAAGGTAAAGGGAAATCAATAGGGGAGAGTGGTGTTAACCTAGTTAATCCTCCTAGCTAGTTATGTCTACGTCTACTTACTTTCAATTACTTCAGGTGGGGTCAAATTCGAGAAGACGAAGATTTGGTCAATTCGCCCTAACCTATCGAGAAAGATGCCACCACAGAGAAATCAAAGCACCGTCATAAGTCCTGTTGTTCTGGTCCCCTAAGCCAAGTCATTAAGTATCGCTACATGCTAGATTCATAATAGTGAGTGCCCGACCGTTAAGAACTTAGACACTACACCCCCAATTCTTAAGTTCATCCAAACGATAGGTGATCGAGTTGGTCAAATCGCACAAGTAGAAAGGGTCGTCGGTTGGTCATATCTTACCCTCCCGTCTCGATCCGCTCACCTAGGGTCATTGGTCATATCTCCTAGGCAATTGGCCTTTACCGCCATTCAAAACTACCGAACCAAGGGTGGCTACCAATGAACTATGCATGCATACATTTAGAAATAATTGTACGGAAGTAAAGGTAAACGCAAACAAAACAATTAAGGAATCATAACCGTGCTAGCACCAAAAGGTGCTTAGCATCATATTAATCATGCAAATCAATTCAATATTCAAAGGTACGAAATACATGAATTGAAAGTAAAGAAATATAAAACGCTAATGCTTATCGTAATGGAGTGACTTCTCCTTGAAACAGCTCCGTATGCTCCTCTAGACCGCTTTGAGCTTTTTCCCACGTTCTCGAGTGTTGTGTGTGGATGGGATGATTAGAAATCTTTGGAATTCGTGGGGTATTTATAGGCGGATCCGGGTTACGGCGTAACCAATATAGGAGTTACGCGTAACCTTCTATTTCTTTGTAAATGTACTAGATCTGCTGGTTACTGCGTAACCTTATTAGTGGTTACGCCTTAGTCTTCAATAACTCGGTTACATCGTAAGTGATGCAATAGTTACTGCGTAAGTATCGGCGTGGAACCTCATTTGACCTAATGTAGTTACGTCGTAACCTTTGGGAAGAGTTACGCCGTAACCTTCGATAAGTTGGCATTCGAGTCACACAATAGTTACGGTAATGTGAGAGATGAGTTACGCGTAACTTCTTCAAAATAGCATCTTGTGATAAATCTTTAGATATGTTTCCGTTTCGGTCTCTTTAGCTCCAATGCTTGTAATTTACCCGAAAGTGGAAAACAATGGAAAACAAGCGTGAAATCCATATAAATGATATAAATAACGAGCATTATCGGGAAATTGACACTTAATATTCGTGGAGTATTTGATGTTATCAAATATCCCCCACTGAACTCTACTTGCCCTCAAGTAGACCTTATTAGATAGATTCCTAAAAGATATCTCCCATAACACGGAAAATATGAGTTTACAAATCCCTTATGCTAGAATAAACAAAGCCGAACACCTCACGAAAGGGGAACAAACACTCAAATCTCTCAACTATTCTAAGTGTCAATTTTGGGGTGATCACTCAATCGCACAGTCATAGCATGTATTCTACCATAATCTTGGCGGTTACACAAATCTCTACCACTAGTGTTAAGGGCTAAACAATTCTCAAATGCAATATGGGTAGACACGACAAGGGTTAAGGGGTGACTCGTCATTATTAACATGTCACGGCGAAGTGGAAAAAATCAATGATACATGACCAAATCTATGGCCAAGACACCAAATATTGCTCGCGGCATCACCTAGACACGCTTCATGACTAAAAGGGTAGGATAAGACATGGGATAAATAATTGGTGTAAAATAAAAATAAGCAAGTAGTCTAAATCTATAACCAAGTCATCACTACTTACCGTTCGCCCAAAGTTCAAGCTTTGAAGTCAAGAAACCGGATCATGAAATGCAAGGTAGATGTGTCATTAGAGGACGTCGTGATGGGCACACTAACTTTTCTCCAACTGTTGGCATAACTACCAACTCCAATCTTCAAATGTGACCGATGTGGCCTCCTCGATACAAAATCAATAAAGCTCATACTACAGTGCTTATAACATCGCACTTAACAATAGCATAATCATAACAACTATATTTTTATTATTTATTTTTTTTCGAATCATTTTTTTTCAACATAACAATAACATAACATAATATCCCCCCACTTGAGATGAACAATGGGAATTCGGGGGGTCTTCAATGATCTTCAGAAATGTTGTAGATGAAAGCGTGATTTACGAACCTTTCCACTCGAACCTTGAACTTAGGAAAATGATGACTTCCCAATCACAAATAAAGACTACAAGGTAGGCTAAGGTGTATAGGTGTATCGAAACAATATATTGGGTGAACAAAATGAAAAGAATGGCTCAGAAGGGTGTATTTAGGGGTATCTTGCACTAAAGATGAGTGCAACAAAAAGGGTTTCACTTGGGGGTCGAAAAGTCGAGGTGACTAATCGATAGACTCACAATGGTAGGCTGTTTTGGTGATAATCCTATAATATTGCCTTCTAAAACTGAAAAGTCCAAATACATCGAGCTAACTCAACATACCTTGTCTATGGTCTCGAAATGATGCAAAGGCCAAGTTCTAAAGTTTACAAGCTACCCAACACACTCATAATTTGGTGGATTTGGGGTAAAATATTGGAAACAGATAAGGCTAATCTCACCATATAATATCAAGGGTTGTATGTGCTCGGCTAAGGTCTAATCTATTTAGGTTAAGAAAACATGTCAAAATTTAAAAATGGCATAATTTTTCAAAATAAACTAGAAAAATGAGGGCTAAATAAAGTTCAAGAGATAATTCTACTCCCATCCCCACTTGAATTGTACAAAGTCCCTTTGTACTAGGCATTTAAATAAAGGTGAAGAGAAGGTAGAATTAGGCGAGAACTTCCCGAAATTTGCTCCATAAAGAAGGAAGGTCCACGAACAAGAGGCGTGCCTTCGTATAAGCATCATGAACAAACTTCAATCCTTGAAATCACAATACCGACAAACATAATTCTAAAAAGAAAAAATGAAAAATGAAAAACAAACCTAACTCACTTTCATAGGAATCACTGTTACATTTAGCGAATGCAACAAGCCTTTTAAACCACTTGGTGTCCCAAGTGGACAAGTGAAGTCTCGTGAGGGTTTACAGGGAACACACCCACAAAGTTCATTTAAAAACTAATACAAGGTTATTGTGTTTTAAAATGAAAGAATTAAAGCAGAGAATAGTTACGTTGTAACTCTTTTGAGGAGTTACACCAGAATCGGCAAAACCTGGAATGAGTCAAAGCGAGTAGTTACTGGCGTAACCACCGAGATGGTATTACGCCGTAATTGGTAATGCGTCAAGAATTACGCACGCTAAAGGTTGGTTACGGCGTAACCACCAAGATGAGTTACGCCGTAACTCTGTTCAAATCATCAACTGCAGCAGCAATTAGTTCCTCGTTTCTTGAAAAACTAGTTAGAAAACACAAAACCCAGCAGAAAAGAAAATAAAACAAAAGAAATGGATAATTCGGGTTGTCTCTCGAAATAGCACTTTTCTTTATTTACGAGTCTTTAAGTTAGACTCAGAGCCGCGGGGCTTCTATGGGGGCCTTTGGATCTCCCCACTTCTTCAATATCTTTCATCAAGTTATGCCTCATCCAGCGACATTCAAGCAGTTCGGAGGTATTCATTGGTTTCGATTTTCGGACTTTACAAAATTTATCTTCCGGTCCCGGTGGTAGCGAGTGAATTCATATTTTTGACAATAATTGGAGGTGGTCTCTTGTAGGGAATCCCGTGAGTTTGCACCTCCTTTGTTCGTAAGCTTCGTCGTCGGGATCAAGAAACTCCTCATTACCTTGCAATTCAAGGTAATCTAGGATCCCTTCAATATCATCATCATCGGTCGTGCCTTTGAACCATTCTTCATCGAGCGATTTTCCACTAGAACGCGCTTGCATTCTTCTTTTTCATTACTAACCAACTCTTTGTCATTTCCAATTGTTATTTCACTCGTGTTGTTGAGACTCTCGTTGTTTGAATTATCTCGATCCATGTACTCCTTCTAAATCTTCTCTTTGGTTAACGTGTCCACATGTCCATACTTAATTTTCACCCAACTATCGAATCCTAGGTTGTCCAGCCAAGGTAAACTCGTTCTCTCCTCATCATTGGTTGAGGACCAAAAGAATTCATATTTTCCTATTCTCCCAGAGCTGCTTCCCCCGTTACACATATCGTCATATGGGTTGCATGACGCCCAAAAATTTCCCGGAGATTTTACTCTTCGCACTGATGTCGCGTAATTCCTTGTTATCGGTTTCACTTAAATGCTCATCCGCAGATATATGTCTTTATTAGCCTCTTCCTTTTTTCGAATGTGCTCCTCGTAATCAATTTTAGCTTCTTAAGGAGATTCGGGTTAATCTTGGCATCCCGAATTGTATTGCGTACCAGTCATCAAATGCCAAGTCACCGAACTTTACACAATGTCTTTCACGCTCATGAGGGTATGTCCACTCTTCCTCTCTTTCACTATCCCCGCCATTGCAATACTCAAGGAAGGGGTTGCATGTGGGCCATGCTCGTGTGGATTCCTCGCCATCACAAACCTCATTTCGGTTATGATGATCATTTGCGAGTACACCGTGGACCGATCCTTTCTGATTCTTCTACTTCAGGAGTGATAAGTGGCTCTTCTTCATCTTCAAGAGAGAGTTTCTTTTATCGTGCTTGGAAAGGTTCCTATCATTCCATAGTCGATTTTCGTTATTCCTCCTTACTTTTTCACCGAGTTTCTCCAATTCTTTCAACCACTCATCTTGCTCCTTTTGTCTTTGGGCCGAACTTTCCAAGAACTTATTAATTGTTTCTTCAAGACCGAGCTTTCTTTCTCCATAAGGCCTGTGGTTTTAATTTCCACGATAACCATTACTATATCAATTATCTCCGTAAAATGGTCGATTTTCTCCATACTTAGCTTCTTCAATATTCTCTTCGTCCACATGAGGACAATTCTTAGTAAGATGTCCTCCTCCACGCCTTTCACAACCTACTTGGATGGCATGAACGGTTTCTCGACCTTGACATATCTCGATCGAGATTTTCAATTTTACTAGCGATTCTTTGCAATTCCGCCAAAACTTCCTCCTTGGTTTCTTTTACTTCCTCCGTCGTGCCATTTTTGAGAGTGATCCGCCATTTTTGAATGGCTTCAATTGCAAGAGTAGGAGTCATGTTCGGGATAGGTCCTTGATAGTCCAAAGATTTGTCTTGTAGTTACGTTAATTCCTTTGTAGAAGATGTTGACCTTTTGCTGGTTGTTCAGATCATTAGTAGGACACTTGAAAAGAAGATCGTTGTATCTGTCCCAAGCTTGATACAACGTTTCGTCGTCTTCTTGTTTGAAATTATGAATCTCCAAAAGCTGGTTAGAAATCTTAGATGGTGACAATATCTCTGAATAAAGTGCTTCTTAAGTAGCGCCTAAGTATTAATAGCCCCGGCGGGCAATCTTTCAATCCATCTTCTGGCAGCTCCACTAAGAGTCATAGGAAATACCCTTAGCATAACAGCATCATGAGACACACCTGGAATGTTGAAAAGGCTTGCGATGTATAGGACATTTTCAACGTGCTCATATGCATCATCGTCCATGTTTCCTGAAAAAGGGTTAGCGCGAAGCTCCCTCATAAATTGGTCTTTGATTGCGAAACGGACATCCGCTCTAATTGTCGGTCTTATGAGACCCGGCCCTTGTTCCGCTCTTGTCAACGCCAAGTATTCCTCAAGAGTGAGGTCATCGATGTTAACAACTTCCATGTTACCTGAAAACTTGAAATATGATCGTGAGAAAAAACGAAATTAAATACTTAATATCAATCCTAATATAACTCCCCACAAAGCGCCAAAAACTTGATGCGTGTTTTACTAACCGGTCTTAATATTTATAGTGTCTCGCTATACCTATGGTCTACCCTAGTGCACTAACCGGCGGTGTACCCGGTCGCGTGTAGTGTAGTAATCGGTAAAGCCGAGGTCGTCCCAAGAGCTATGTGTGTTGGATTATTACTAAGTCTAGTGTCACGATTTAATAAAGGTTTCGATAGGATTTAACTAATTAAACTACTAATGCGGGATAAAATAAAACAAATAAAAGGTAAAGGGAAATCAATAGAGGAGAGTGGTGCTAACCTAGTTAATCCTCCTAGCTAGTTATGTCTCGTCTACTTACTTCCAATTACTTGGTGGGGTCAAATTCGAGAGGGCGAAATTTGGTCAATTCGCCTAACCTATCGGCAAAGATGCCACCACATGAGAAATCGGTAGCCGTCATAATTCTTGTTGTTCCCGGTCCCCAAGCCAAGTCATTAAGTACCGCTACATGCTAGATTCATAATAGTGAGTGCCCGACCGTTAGGAACTTAGACACTACACCCCCAATTCTTAAGTTTATCCAAACAATAGGTGATCGGTTGGTCAAATCGCACAAGTAGAAAGGCTCGTCGAGTTAGTCATATCTTACCCTTCCGTCTCGATCCGCTCACCTAGGGTCAGTTGGTCATATCTCCTAGGCAATTGGCCTCTACCGCCATTCAAAACTACCGAACCAAGGGTGGCTACCAATGAACTATGCATGCATACACTTAGAAATAATTATGCGGAAGTAAAGGTAAACGCAAACAAAACAATTAAGAGATCATAACTAGGCTAGCACCAAAAGGTGCTTAGCCTCATATTAATCATGCAAATCAATTCAATATTCAAAGGTACGAAATACATGAATTGAAAGTAAAGAAATATAAAACGCTAATGCTTATCGTAATGGAGTGACTTCTCCTTGGAAACACTCCGTATGCTCCTCTAGAGCCTTGAGCTTTTTCCCACGTTCTCAGTGTTGTGTGTGGAATGGGATGATTAGAAATGCCGGAATTGTGGGTATTTATAGGCGAGATCCGGGTTACGGCGTAACCAATATAGGAGTTACGTCGTAACCTTCTATTTCTTCGTAAAATGCACTAGATCTGCTGTTACGACGTAACCTTATTAGTGGTTACGCCGTAGTCTTCAATAAACTCGATTCACGTCGTAAGTGATGCGAGAATTCTGACTTAAGTATCGCCGCGTGAAAACTCGTTTGACTTAATGTAGTTACGTCGTAACCTTTGGGAAGAGTTACGCGTAACCTTCGATAAGTTGGCATTCGAGTCACGCAATAGTTACGGCGTAATGTGAGAGATGAGTTACGCCAGTAACTTCTTCAAAATAACATCTTGTGATAAATCTTTAGATATGTTTCCGGTTCCGCGTCTCTTTAGCTCCAATGCTCGTAATTTACCTGAAAGTGGAAAACAATGGAAAACAAGCGTAAATCCATATAAATAATATAAATAACGAGCATTATCGGGGGAAATTGACACTTAATATTCAGGACTATTTGATGTTATCATCCACCAAAAACTCAACTAATCAACCATTTTTACTTATTCAAATGTACAATTAAATGATTTAATTCAACTAATTATCAACTAACACATCTAAGTACTTTTTAATCACAAATCGTCAATAAATTAACAAAACCCAGTTACTTTCAATATTTTCCTCTATAACTCAAAACACTTAAATCAATAACTATCAATAACCTCAACACCTACAATCTAATTCTAATCACTTACTAATCCTTTCCCTATCAATTCCTTCAATCACCTTTAACAACTCTACAAAATTTTGTGAATTTGAATGTGTGAAGTTGATGAAAATGAGCCAGTGAAGATGATAGATGTAATCACTAATCAACATGTGGCTTTGATACCAACTGTTGGATCATACACATAGTGAATATGTGATTAATGTGTGTGAAATCCGTGTCCGTGTGTGTTAGATGGACGATAAAATTTATTCTCTGTCAATAGTTGTATTAATTGAGTTGTGCAATATTAGTACAAAGTTACAATGAAAACCAAATGCTCCCACTTTATATAGTGGTGACGAATACAAAAATTGTACATCTAGTCCTCAAACTTTCTCGAGTAACTAGATTTCAGTATTCTTAACAATATCATAAATCTAATTAATCTATGGAAGCTCATATAAACACAATTGCATAAATAAAATAATAAGAAACCAAACATTTGTTAGATCATACTTTTGATATGATATGTGGTTGTTATGGCCCAGATATAGCGGAGCATAAGTTTGTGATCCTAACTCAATTCCAATTAAATCTTTACTTTATATCATGAAAACAATGTGTTTGACAATTTTTGTGACGATTAACCGAGTTCATGTGAGCCAAGAAAATTTAATGAATGTTTCGTATCTTAAAAATCCTACAACATGCTCATATAAATATGTACATTGTGTTAATTATTCTTCACTAAATCATCTTTATAAACTTGTACCATGAACAAATCATCTCCATAGGATGTTCTTCTCGGAAAAAAAAGTTAAGTAACTTAAAAAACACCCAACATACAATGGCCAAGCTCGTTGAATTACATAGGATTTCCTTTTGTATGAGCTTTCTTGTATTGCTCGTTAGTCAAGGTATGTAAGTTTATGTCATCTTATACTTTTTCGGTTGCATCTTCTTTTACTTGAACATCATAACCAATATTTTCATTCTAACATCTATAGGTCGCAAAATTGAAAGCGACATAAAAACAATTGGGATTACAAGATTGGGGGCTTGCCCCGCGAGGTGTCATCTATTACCTAACAATAAGGCCTGGTGTTGTTGTGGTAGTTTATCGTGTACCGACAATCAGGATGAATGTGACATTAAGTGTAGGAAAGCTAGAGGAAAATGTTGTTAACGAGTTTGATTTACCTGCGCTTTGTAGAGGGATACAAAACTAAGCAACAATTAGTATGTGACTCCTTTGTTTTCAAATAACATAAATAATTACCTGTTAACATCTTTACCAGATATAATATTCTTTTATTAAATCCTGAAATTTTGAACGTTCTTTGTAAAGCGAAGTAACTAACATGGACTAATTCTATGATATTTTGTAACATAAAAAATTCTTAAATTAATTCAAGGGTCATTACTGAAATTTTAAAAGGTAAATGAAAGGACTTTTTGTGTAAATATTTGTACACAAACAATTACATATATAACATAAGGACTGGTTATGCAATCGCATTTAACGACATGGATGAATTTTGAAAGTTGTTAAGGATTGTTTATGAAATGTAACTAAACTGGAGGGACTATTTTTGATATTTACCAAAGCTTAAATATTATATACGAGTAATTGTAGGCCTCGCGTTCTCGGTTTTCAAAGTTTAAATTCTCTGGGTTGCCGCTTTTGTCAAAATGTGCATTTCTTAATGGCCTACTAAAGATACATTTTGGGACAGATACATATAAGTTATATTTTTAATTTGTTAAATCATCAAACATTTTACGACATAATCTTGCTTTTTAAGTTAGGAACGTTTTGAGAAGCAAAATCGAAACAAATACACTAAGTATATAAACTTATAAACACAATAATAACAACACATGTGTAACCTTACAAATTTTATTTTTAAATATAAACAATTTACATGAAATTGAACTGTAACAAACACTACAACTTTTGTATTTTCTAAAACTTTACATAAATAACCCTTGAAGTTGGATTGTCTTTGCAAATTCATTCCCTAAAGACCAAACATGTAACACAAATCCATCTTCTGAGACCAACTATATTTCATAAATTTACATGATCATCCTTTCACAATTACTATATATACTAAATGTGGGGAAGAAAACGAGAATAAGACGCATTAAATCAAACTTTTCCAACTTGGCGAAATAGTCCCGAGGTTCAGTGGCGCTCAAAATAAGTCCTGCATCATTAATTGCTAGCTATAGCAATCGGCAAAAATAGTCCCTAAAGTTTAAGGGCGTTGCAAGGTAAGTCTGTAGAATTAATTGCTAACTATAGCAACTTGGCAAAATTAGTCCTTAAAGTTTAAGTGTCGCTACAAAGTAAGTCCTTTGAAGCCAATCCCGCTGCATCGCGCGGATTTCCACGCTCGTTTATTGTAAAAATCATCCCTAAAACTTGTCTTCTATGTAAAAATGAAATACAAAAATGAAATGTTGCATAAATAGTCCCTATCATTTAGCCATTTAGCCACTATTACTATACTTGTTTCTAAGGACCAAACATTTAACAAAAAGTTACATAAAAGGCACATGTAGATTACATGATATTGCAAAAGTCATCCCTAAACTTTTTTTTTTAAAAATATAGCATTAACATAAATACCCCTTACATTTAAGCTAAAATTACGTAATTTATCCCTAAAGAGCATATTTGTTACATAAATTAATGTAAATAATCCCTCAAATGACGAAAATCATTCCTAAGTTTAAATTTTAGAATTTATGTATATATTCTTAAAACATGATATGAGTAAAACTACAACCGATTTAAAATTAAAGCAAATCATCATATATAACATTATAAAATTTTAAAGCAAGTTATTGTTTAGTGAGTAAAATAAGTAAAATATTATTTACAAGGTCAATAGTATATTATAAAACGTTGGTAAAGTTTAAATTTAATTTTTTAGCTACAATAAATAAGAAAACTAAAAGCAAAATTGAAAGATAATAAGTAAAGACTTAGAACTTGAGTCTTCTAGTTTAAAATGCATAAAACAAATCATTAAACCACCTACATTTTTATGTCATACATAAGAATCAATTGTTTTTAACCATTACTAAGTGAATTAGAGTCGAACTATCTTTATGAATAATCATTTTGGGTTGATGAGTGTATATATTGTTAATGGACTATGCAATTTAGGGATGTCTTAGATATTTGCGGATCAATTAATTTAAATCCTATTTGTCAATAGAGAAAAAATATATATGTACCAAGGCTGCATGCAATGGTGGGTAAAGGGTCATCACTATCTCTTCAAATCACTCACCAACATCACCCCACCACCTTTATTTTCTGCATACAATGGTGATCACCCTTAGAGGGCTAGGTACCCTGAGTTTTTCCGTGCATTTTCCCCCAAAACGCCACCCGACGGCGCTACTTGGGTACCGGAGCTCACGTTTTTGAGTCTTGAGCCGTCGTGACCAGCTGAGATGGTCCCGGAAAACATCACCCGACGGCGCGAGGTGGGTAATAGTGCTCGCGTTTCCCGTATTTTCGTGTTTTTCTTTATTTTTTTGTTGGAGTTATAAGGATGTTGGCTGCAATTGTTTGTTAGTTACGGAGATACAAGGAAGGTGATTTCATTCGTGTTTTTGTGTGAATGAAACGAGATGAAGTAAAATGGAGGCTGAGTTTTTGATGGAGTTATAAGAGTGTAGTAAGAAGATGAATGTGTGCGAGTGTAGTTGAAAGTATAAGTGTTGTTTTTAATGTATTTGTTAAAATTTGGATCAAACTAGTTTATTATGCGTTTTAATTTTTATGTATTTTTTTTTATTTAATGTACATTTTTTAATGTATTTTTTATTAATGAAAATTTAATTTTAGTTAAATATGTTGGTTTATTTAAATAAATGAAAAAGATTTAAATAATGGGGTCCAAGGGTGCATGACGACACCGAAAACTAATTTGATAGGAGAGATGGGTTTTTTTGGTGTTGTGGTGGATTCTGGTGTTATGAGAAAAATGCTGATGACACCAATGGAATGGCTCCAGAGTACCTAGTGCTCTTACGATTTTTTTCTTTAGTCTTTTGTTTTGTTTTATGAGTGACGTGAAGATTTTATGAGATATGTTTATCTAAAATGAATATTTTAATAATGATAATCATCAAAGTGAAAAGATTGATGATGTGCTTAATGATAATATCACTGGAAAAAGCGTGGCTTTAAGTTTGCCAAAATAGTTAAAAGGGATATATTAGCTACAATTATGTTGTAGCCAACTCTTTACAATTTGTGCTATAATTTATGGGTATTTTTGAATTTCTAAGTCTTTTTAATGGGTCCTCAAACCTTTTTTATGTAATTTATGACTTTATATGAGAAATTGTAGTTAATTGACTACAAAAATTGTAGCCGAGGTTAACATAATTAAAATCCAAAAGATAGTGAAAAACAATGATGTAACCTTTAATGGTCAACTGAACTGCCACATCACACCAAACAGATCCGGTGACAATCGGGTCGGGTTTGACTTTTAAACTCAAGGCGGTTAATCTCCTTGAACAGAAAGAAACACAAACAACGCTGTCGTTTCACTTGTCAAACACTCACTCATCATAACCCCAAACAAAAATTTGGCGGCAACCATTAACAGAATCATTAATCGTCACAAAACATGGGTGTCCACGGCCTGTGGGACCTACTATCCCCCGTCGGCCGTCGTGTCTCCGTCGAAACCCTCGCCGGAAAACGCCTCGCCATAGGTCCCACACTCATACCTCCTAATTTTAGTTTAAAATAAATATAGCTGGGTGACTTAACATATAATGTTATTACTAATTTTTATTGTTATAATTATAATAATAACAGATGCGAGTATATGGATGATACAATTTATGAAAGCGATGCGAGACGAGCGCGGTGAGATGGTTAGAAATGCTCACATTTTAGGCTTTTTTCGAAGGATTTGTAAACTTTTATACCTTAGAACCAAGCCTGTCTTTGTTTTTGATGGAGCTACTCCTGCACTTAAGCGTAGAACTGTTATTGCTCGTAGACGTCACCGCGAAAATGCCCAAGCTAAGATACGCAAAACTGCTGAGAAGCTGCTACTTAATCATGTTAGTTAGTTGCTATTAGTTCATAGCTTTCGTTGTTATATGTATTTGTGTTTATTAGTTCATACAATAGCAACGTCATTTCATACAAGTTCCGTTTTCGTATTTGTACTTTTTTAAGGGGGTGTTTGTTTAAGCTTATTTGCTGGCTTATGAACTTATTTGATTTCAGCTTATATTTCACATGCCCAAATTTTCCAGCTTATTTTAAGGTAAGGAAATATACAATGAAATCAAATAAGCCGATAAGCCCACTAACAAGCTTAAACTTACACTCCTAAATACAGATGAGGTTTTCCATGATCAGGTTACCGGAGGGTGACTCTTGACTCTTATATACCGTTTCCGACCTTTTCACTAACCGCCCCCAAGATGTGTACCTAGTGAAGTTTAACCTGAGACCTCTTGTGGACCACTACGGTACATTGGTTGTGGTTATATTTGTACTTGCTTTTGTCCAACTATATCTACAAACTACTAATTTGTGCCCCGATATCATATCAAAATACCTCTGACACGTCAGCAATAGGTATAAAACCGAGACACAGTTTGAAAGTTTGTAAAGTACAAATATAATAATGGAAGTTGAAGGAAAATGAAATGCGTTGCTATTTTATGATCTTGACCCTATGCATTTAGGCTTTTTTGAATATAATTTGTGTTGTGAATTGGTTGTATAGCTTAAGGCAATGAGGTTGAAAGAATTAGCAAATGATTTGGAGAATCAGAGGAAGAGTAATGTCGGTAAGGGTAAAAAGGTGGTTGTAGAAAGAGATAACGATGATAAGGGTAAAAAGGTCATTACGGAAAAAGACGATGTTGCTGTGACGTTTGGGAAATCGGATTCGCCAGATACAAAAGACTATGATCAGGAAGCTTTGGATGCAATGTGAGAATATTTATGTTGTTATTGTGTGCAATTGTGTTGTGGGATGTATGATGTGAATTTCTTTCTTTTTTCCATAGGTTGGCGGCGTCAATTGAGGCAGAGGAAAGTGGAGGTTTTATGGGTGGTGCATCTACGTCGGGTGGTGTGACTCTTGTCGAAGAAGAGGAGGGGGATGAGGATGACGATGACGAAGAGATGCTACTTGTAAGTTATTGAATGAGCTGGAGTTTGAATAACAATTATGCAAGTTTGAAATATTATATTGATTCATAAGTTACAGTTTAATGGAGTTATCTTGGTGATTCACATTGATTAAACTTTTTTCCGTTGCGATTGAACATTTAGCCAACACTGCAAGGAAATGTTGATCCTGCTGTTTTAGCTTCCTTACCACCGCCTATGCAACTTGATCTTCTTGGGCAAGTAAGTACAGACATTAACATGAATAAAATCTTATGCGAGTTTTAAGAGCCTTATTTGATAGAATTATGTTGTAAGATATGATCTTGTTTGTTTCCTAGATGAGAGAGAGGTTGATGGCAGAAAATCGACAAAAGTATCAAAAAGTCAAGAAGGTATATGTTAGTCAACTATATTTATTATTTTCTTCTTCAACCAAGTCAATAGGACCCGAAAGATACTTTCGTACCCTAAGTATCATTTTTTTCTTGTGTATTTAGGCCCCTGCAAAGTTTTCTGAATTGCAAATAGACGCTTATCTTAAAACAGTTGCCTTTCGTAGAGAGATAAATGAAGTGCAGAAAGCAGCTGGTGGAAGAGGAGTTGCTGGGGTCCAGACTTCACGCATAGCGTCTGAAGCAAATAGGGAATATATTTTCTCGTCTTCTTTTACTGGTAACAGGCAGTGAGTATCCAGTTGATGAATAACTTACAATGTTATTTAATATTTTGATATGGTTCAATAACGTGCTTTACTATGTAGATCCGTTACATCTGCTGGAGTAGAAGTAAACAGCAAACAGCACCGCAAAGCCAAGTTGCAGCAAGGACTCCTCTATAGGTTCTGTTAATGGTGTTGCGTCAACCAGTGCTCTCAGTAGTGCATTCGAGTCTTTTGAGTGAACGCAAAAGGGATTTCATCAAGACATCGAGACATACAGGGATGAGATGGGACGTGTGCGAATGAACAAGAGGAAAGCTATGGGAATTCATATGACTCGTGATCTGCAAAGAAACTTGGATCTAATGAAAGAGAATGAACAGAATCAGATTGACACTGGTAGCAAGCTTCCTGAAAGTTCAAAAGAAACAAATCAGGTTTCTGTGCCAGTTAGTGGAACTGTAATAGAGGTGTCGTTTGAGGATGATAATGAGCAGCAATTTGTAGACAGTTATGATGATGTATTTGCTCGTATGGTTGGAGATTCTTTAGTAGCCTCTTCAGCTGACAATACATCGTCTGTGAAGCAAACTACTATAACCCTTTCAGATTCTGAAGGGGAAGAGGGTTTGCCTGGAGATGTTGAAGGAGAAAAACCAGTTGCTGGTCATACTGCAAGTGATGAAAGTGAAGTGGAATGGGAGGAAGGACCGTCTGAGAATCCTGACTTGGGACCTGTGCGTGAAGATGAGCACACGGAAACTGCTTTAAGAGGCGATGAAAGTGAAGTGGAATGGGAGGAAGGGCCTTCTGGTAGTCCCGAATTGGGCTCTGTGCCTGAAGTTGAGCTAGTGGAACCTGTTTCAAAAGGTGATTTACTGGAAGAACTAGACTTCCAGGAAGCAATTAGACTAAGTATGGAGGAGATGCGGAGTACGAAAGATATTGATGCATCATTTGATTTTGAAGAATTTAAAGATGACAAAAACATGGATACTGAATGTGCAGAAAGCGTTCTTCCAAACATAACATCCACCTATGCAGATGAAATAAATATAAGCATGGCTAATAGTTCTCTTACTCCCCAATTAAACGAAACTGCTTTAAATGATTCAGATAAAATGGAAATGCAGACAGTGAAATCATATCAAAGCGGTCAGAAAGACGACAATGAACTTTCAATGAAAGCTGGGGAAACTGGACATGTGGATATGGTGAACCCAACCAAAGAATCCGAAGTTGATTTAAGTAATGAGTTGCATGAGGGTAATTGTAGAGGGGACGCTGAGACACTGCCTAAAGTTCATGTGTCTACTTCACCTGATGTAGTCATTGCTGATGCTCATCAACACGAGCTCAAGTCTTTGGTAACTGACCATGTTCCAGAGACACTGGAGCCTAAAGGAATTACTGTTGAAGAATCAAAATCGGACTTTGATGTCGTGCAGAACATTACTGAGGAGAGGGACGCTAATACTTCATACGAGCAAAGGGAAGATGGTGCCAAAAATCTGTTTTGCCCGACATGAGTGAGGAACAGGTTAGTTTCACAAAGGCTAGTTTGGAGGAGGAAATGAAAACTTTAGACAAGGAGCGCAATGATCTGGGTGATGAACAGAGAAGGCTTGAGCGCAATGCAGAGTCCGTAAGTGGCGAGATGTTCACTGAATGCCAGGTAAATAATATTGGTTGCTTAGCATCTTTTGTGGATTACACTGAAATATGCGCTGATAGACTAGAAGTTTATGAAGATAATCTGTAATAGATGAATTCTAGTGGTGATGGTGACAAACTTTAGGTCATGATATTTCATAAAAGATGACACGCATCATCGTTAAATTAACAAAGTTAACTGGTTAATAAATTATTAGTGGCAAGTGTAGAGGATTTGATGCGCTGCTACCTATAAAACTACTACTTGCAGTATTTTTTTTAAGGTGTCTATCATATACTCCAGAATGTTGATTTTTTTTATATTGATTCTAGGAACTTCTTCAAATGTTTGGCTTGCCATATATCATTGCTCCGATGGAAGCTGAAGCTCAATGTGCATACATGGAACTCGAGAACCTTGTTGATGGCGTCGTTACTGACGACTCTGATGTGTTGCTGTTTGGGGCACGAAGTGTTTACAAAAACATATTTGATGATAGAAAATATGTAGAGACGTGCTTTATGAAGGTACGTATCATGTATGACCAACACAATCACTACTTTGAGTGAAGCTGGATATAGCTCAATGCCTGAGCTTTTTCACTTAGATTTGTTAAATGATGCTTATATTTCAGTACCGGAGGAATTGAGTTTCTTTTCTAGGTCTAGATTGAGTTTCTTTTCTAGGTCTAGATTGAGTTATATATTTGTTGAAGCTTATCTTTTGCCTATTAATGGTTGTGGCAGGACATTGAATCGGAGCTTGGGTTAACACGGGAAAAGCTAATACGTATGGCAATGCTCTTGGGGAGTGATTATACTGAAGGTATCAGGTAAGAAGCTCTGGTACATGTGGCTCTCTTATAGTTACTGTAGTCATTTATGGGCTTTTAAGCTGGACATCTTTGTAGATTATATTCCAGATTTATATTCGTGATCTGATTACATTTTGCATCTTAATGTAGTGGTATCGGCATTGTCAATGCTGTGGAAGTGTTAAATGCATTTCCAGAGGAAGATGGCCTCCAAAAATTTCGTGAGTGGATAGAATCACGGATCCAAGTATCCTTGGGAAGGTCAATGCTAAAGAAGGCTCAAGTACGAGGAAGAAAGGTTCAAATATCAGCGCTGAAGAAGCTTCTATAGCCGATGATGACATCAACAGGATGAAGCAGATTTTCATGGATAAGCATGTATTAACTTTTTACTTTAATTCTATGATGTTTTTTCCATTTCCTCTTCGTCATTGATTTTTTGTTTTAATATTTTGATTATAGAGAAATGTGAGCAAAAATTGGCATATTCCTGCTACATTTCCAAGTGATGTGGTAATTTCTGCATATGCTTCTCCACAAGTAGACAAGTCAACAGAGCCTTTTTCATGGGGAAAGCCTGATCTTTTTGTTCTCCGCAAGTGAGTTCTATTTGAAGTCTTTCATAAATAATTTGAGTTACCTGGTTTCCAATGATCTCTGCTTTTGTACAGATTGTGTTTTGAAAAGTTTGGATGGGGTTCCCAGAAAGCCGATGAATTGTTACAACCTGTTCTAAAGGAGTACAACAAACATGAGGTCCCCTTTCAGCATTTGTTATTATTGTACAAGTTCAGTTAAAGACGAAACTGACCACGAATTGCAATCATGTAGTCTAATTTTGACATTTTCATATTTCAGACTCAATTGCGTTTGGAGGCATTTTACACATTTAATGAGAGATTTGCAAAAATTCGTAGCAAAAGGATAAGCAAAGCTGTGAAAGGAATAGCAGGGAGCAAAAGCTCTGAGTTGATAGATCACGACGACCTACATCCAGCTAATGGAAAGAAGAGAAAGAAAGTGGATCACGAAAAGGGTAAAGATGATGTGGAAAAAGAGCAGCTTTCTGAGGATTCAGAAATCCTAATTTCCGAGGGACGCGGGAAAAAGACCAAAAAAGGTTCAAGTGTTAGAGGCAGAGGCAGAGGAAGAGGAAGAGGCAGAGGAAGAGGCCAATCAGCTGGAAGAGGTATGAGGAAAACGAACAACCTAGAACTTTCTGGAACGAGTTCTGATGATGAAAACAACAGTGACTATGTGCAAGAAGTGGACGATGAACATACTAAAGGGCAGCGTGGAGTACGGAAGGTAATATCAATTGTTTAATTCTAGAACTCGGGTTACATAATAAGATGCATTGATTTTAGATATGTTTACTTATTTATCTAACCTTTTATCATATTTTTGTGGTTCTGTCAGTCAAAACGAGTTAAGAAGTCAGTGATAACCACAAACAATGAAGACTCTGAAATGGATGAACCTAGAATACAAGGTCATGCAGAAGTTGCTGGCAATGAAGAGCCTTCCAATCAGGAAGAAACGTTGGTCAGTACTGCATCTATAGGTGTGGGTGGGAGTAATGATCACAGATCCCCAGTATCAAGCGGAATTCATCCTGATGATGCTGAACTGGATAAAGATTGGTCTCAAAATAAAGAAGACGGCCCTGAGGCTGAATTATCTAAAGAGTACCTCAAAATGGGGGTGGGTTTTGCGGATGAGGAGGAGGGTGACAAGGAGCCAGGAATATCTGGTTGCAGCCCACTGACTGAAGAGTTGACTGAAGCATCCCATTTAGGAGAAGCAGAAGCATCTATAAGCCCAAAGGCTGGATCAATAGATTTGACGGCAACTACTTCCCAGGAGAACAACAAAGTGAATGATGTGATTAGACCTGTTACTTTCTTGTCTGCTATGCCCAACTTAAGAAAAAAGCGAAAGAAGGTATAAGTTTGACAACAAAAGCTTATTCTCATATCGGAGGTGATATGTACTCACGACTAATTACTGCCTGTACAACAACAATCTTTTTGAGGATTTTAGTTTTAGTCTAGTTTTACTGATTTAAGGAAGAGAGTGGGTGTAATTATTGTGGTGTATAAATCACCACGTTTTTTATTGGTAAGTTGCACAAAATGTATCATACTTTAGGCCAATCTAAATTTTTAGGTATTTAACTATTTTCCTTTTCAAAATTTTTTTGGGTAAAGGGTTTTTATCCGGTGAATATATAAATGAATGAAAGAGTTTAGGTTACAATGGAAAGCGGTAATGAGCCACCTTATAAAACCTAAACACGAGAACCTATATGCTTAGCGCAACTCTAAACATAACAACCACAGTGGACTATCACAACTTCTTAGAAGACATCAAAATCAAAACCAAAGAAATACTAAGACCACTAGGCAGTGAGAACAAAGCATCAGCCACCATCCATTAGAAGACTAGTTAGCCTCCAAGTTCTTCTCATTTGATCAACTCTTGGTTTTCTCTTGAAAGGGATTGATGCTAGTTTAGGACGAACAATATCGAAAATGATCTTCGCCACTTGATCTGGGGTTCTAAAACCGCTACCATTAATCCTATGATTACGTTCCTGCCACACAAAATACGTTGAAGCAGCTAAGATTAAGCGGCTAACAATAATAGTCACATTGTTTTTTTTTTGGCAGTAGCAAGAAGCCATCCCATAATATCACTCCATCTCGAAGAGGAGAAACCAATATCAGCCATACGTAACACTTTATTCCAAACGAGCGAAGTAAAGGAGCATTCAAAGAGTAAACGATCTTTTCAATTTAAGGTAGTTTTCGAAAGAGCATTCAAAGAATAAATGATCTTTTCAATTTAAGGTAGTTTTGGAAAGATGTTATAGGTCATGTAGGTAATCTATTTAGCTGAAATGGTTAACTAATGTGGTGTATCTTTCATGTTTCAAGTTGGGCATTTAAAACTTTTTTCGGCGAAAAATTATGACTTTGTGACGCTTTCGAAAAATCAAAATACCTTACGTTGCACACAAAATGTTAATACCTTAAATCAATGGAAAAAGAGTTAAAGTACTTTCAACTCAAATTGACTTAAATTAACAATTTTTTTTGGCGATATGTGCCGCCCTTTATATGTCTCGCTAATTGTTCGCGTGTTGCGACGAGATTTCGAATTAGTTTATTTGGTCATATTATGTGTTTAATTGATTTTATAAAAACTCACAAGTTTTATCAACACTTATTTAAGATCGCGAAATCAGATTGACAAACTCATCATAAGCACGAATAGCGAGTTATAAGCTTACGTAATAATCCAACAAAAGAAGCTAATAACCTCTATATAATATTTTGTTGTGAAACCATAACTTTAATAATCATAGTAACTAATAATAGTTAAATAATGCAAAAGTAAAAGGATAAAAGTGAAAATTTGAAATGATCAAGCGCCGTGCTTGTTCAAGAAAGAGAGAGTCCCTTTGACGGAGAGAGAGACTCTTCTAAGAGGCATCACATCTTCTTTTTCTTTCAAGCATGAGTGACCAGTCTGATTCTATAATTAAGATATAGCAGTCAACCATCAAGAAATCATCAACTATTTAATCGGGGATGTCTTCTTCGTCTTTTGTTGAACTCTTTTCTCTAAAGGTAGTGAAGTGAGCCGAAGGAGAAGCTGGATGGAATTAAGCTCGACCAGCGGGAGAGGAAGCATGCATTTGTATGGTAATAAAGTCATAAAATTTATCGATGCTTATTTAAAATCATGATATTAAATTAAATTGATAAACTCATAATAAGCCGAAAAGTGAGTTATAAACTCATAATAAGTCGAAAACTCATAGTAAAGACTTCTCTTTTCATGCCAATCTCGTGAAAAGGGAGGGCTTTATTTGGTTTGAGTCTGTGTGACGGTAGGTTCAAACCCTGTAGATTAGTCGGCAGAAAAATCAAAAATCATGGTTAACAAAAAAAAAAGAAGCTAATATAAGCATTTTTTTTGGTAATATTTTGTTGTGAAATTATAACTTATATAAATTGAAGTAACTAATATTATATGATGCAAAAGTAAAAGGATTGAAGTGATAGTTTGAAATGAATAGTGAATTTATTTGGTAGTTTATAATAGGGAGATGATTTGCACATTTTTATAAATGATTGACGCATTTAAAATAAGAGTGTATTGATACTTATATTCTCACATCACTTTTACTCATTTTATCTTGTAAGGATATAAGTAGCAAAGTACTTTAAATTTGAGTGTCCTAATCAATTATGATAGTGTGCAAATCACTTCCCTTTGCAATAAGGATAAGATATATTTACACGCTGAGAAAGGACTGATATTTTTCAATACCAACTTGTATCATGTGCAGTAGTAAGGTTTGTTTTTCAATTCCGAATTTACCATCGTTTCGTGGTTTTATTGTTGGACATGCTTTGAAAGCCGCCTCATATAAAGTGAGGCATTGGAGCTACCTTTGGTTTCCTTGCACCTGAGGCGCTGGAGCTACTCAACAGAGTCCAACGAGTTATAAACAGTAATGTAACGACACCTAGATCCACATATATTGTTTTCAAAAAAGTTAGTTTTGCAATAAAAAAAGACTAGCGACGCAACTTATTAATCGTTTGCCTTCTAACTCTATGTAAATCCTTTTTTAGTATAATGGGCTTATCAACTCTATAATAATTTTAAAAAAATCCTATTAAATGTAGTAAACAAGATTTTTTTTATCCGCACTTCACTGCGAAGCACAAAATGTTACACGGTTTTTATGTTACTTTAAGATTTCATTAAATGAGGTGAGATGTATGCAAAACACCTAGTATCTAAAGAACAAATCACATCATCTCAACCATCCAAACTCTTTTCATCCAACGGCTTAGATGAAATCTGAAAATAACAAGTAAAGGAAAATAGTAAATTCCCCTCTCTACATTAAAAGAAAAAGTATCTTTCTTCATCTCATTTTATCAAACCACTTTCTCTTTCATAAAAACACATAGATCTACTTTCTCTCTCATCTCTCACCGGAATTACCATAACACCACTGGAAAAAATCATCGGAATCACAATCAACCGCTGTCTTCATCGATCACGCTTCTGTCGACGATCCGATCTGTTGCGTCGTCGATCTGACGACGATTTGCGCCGTCGATCCGTTGTTCCGCCATCTATCCGTCGTCCTCCGTCGATCTGCCTCCGTCATTGAATTATTGAATTAGATCTGTTGTAAGCAATTCACACTATCCATTTTTAATATGTACTTATTGAATTAGAGTATGTGTTGTGAGATTTAATTCAGATTGGTTATACTAGTTAGTCGCCTCCAACCGCTTTGATAAAATCTTGTTTAGTTGTATTGATTTTATTTCATTATTTTATTTTTTTTATTAAAGGTAGTTTGAATTAGGTTTTTAATGGATGTCCAAACTATTAAAACTCATAACATATACATGAGTTGTGATCCTGGTAGATTTAGGAATGTAAACATGTTGGTTCTTTGTAAGTAAATGGGATTTGTTATTAGAAAAGTGTAAATCCCTTGAGATTCTATTTTAGTTGTGTAATGTTATGAGAAAAGTGAAAATCCCGTGTGATTCATCAAGTAGTCACATGTTATTCAGCAAGAATCCCATAGGATTCAACATGAATCCCATGTGATTCATTATGAATCCCATGAGATTTACTAATCAATCACTTGGGATTCATGTTGAATCACATGTGATTCATTATGAATCCCATGGGGTTCAGGATGAATTTTAATTCTTTAATTCTAGTGTTTTACATGTTATTCAACATGAATCTCACTTGATTCATATTCATTATGAATCCCATGGGATTGACTAATGAATCACTTGGGATTCACGATGAAATTTAGTTCTTTAATTATTGTGTTTTACATGGTATTCAGCATGAATCCCATGAGATTCATTATGAATCCCATGGGATTGACTAATGAATCACTTGGGATTCAGGATGAAATTTAATTCTTTAATTCTTGTGTTTTACATGTTATTCAGCATGAATCCCAATCCCATGGGATTCATTATGAATCCCATGTGATTGACTAATGAATCACTTGAGATTCATGTTGAATCACATGTGATTCATTATGAATTTTAATTCTTTAATTCTTGTGTTTTAAAAAGGTACTACATACTATAGAAGATGGGTCGGTGGTATGTACTTGTAGACATTTTGTCCGATACAGAAGAAGAACGCAATGAAAGGCGAAAAAGTGAAAGAGAAAAAACACTTCAAGTTAAAAAGAAACAAATGAAGCCTTGTGGCTATTATGGAGATAAGACCAACTTGCATACAAAAACAACTTGTCCGATGAACCCAAAGGCAAATCGAAAGGCGAAACCAATTAATGTTTGAACAAATTTAAGTTACTTATATTCTTGTTTTTGTTAATTCTTTTCTTCTTTACTTGAATATTTAAATGATTTGATGTTTGAACAAATTTAAGTTATTTACATATTTGAATTTCTTTTGTTTAATTAGAAATATTCAGATGGTAGACAAAGAAATTTTTTGCATGGATCATGTTTGTTACTTATATTCAGTTTCAATAACTTGATCACATGGGTTATTTGTATGGATCGCATGAGATTCTATATGAATCATATGGGATTTATACAGAATCACATGGGATTCATCAAAGAATCCCATGGGATTTCGTATAAATCTCATGTGATTCTTTGACGAATCCCTTGTGATTCATACAGAATCCCATGTGATTGTTGTATGCTTTACACAACTAAAAATGAACCCAAATAGAGTATCTTATAACATTACACAACTAAAACTGAATCTCAAGTGATTAATCCTTAATCCCATGTAATTCATGGAATCTTTTTATTAAAAAGTTGAATGTTGTTATAAAGAATCTCATGTGATTCTCTCTGATCCTTTGGGATTCATATAGAATCCCATGTGATCCATAAAGATACTTGACGAGTATCTTTTATGTGATCATACAGAATCCCGTGGGGTTCTTTGATAAATCCCATGGGATTCATTATGTGATTCATACAGAATCCCATGGGATTCTTTGATGAATCACTTGTGATTCATCCTTTATCCCATGTGATTCATACAGAACAATACAATCAAGTCGCTAATAACCAAGTCCATTATTCTAAAAGTTATATGTTACAAGTCATAAAAATACTTGACAATTATCTTTTATGTGATTCATACAGAATCCCATGGAATTTCACATGGAATCCCATGGGATTACGTATGAATCACATAAAGATACTTGACCAATACATATCATAAAAGGCAGATGTGACTCAGATGAATCACAAGGATTCATTTAGAATCACATGGGATTCGTCAAAGAATCACATGAGATTCTGTATGAATCACTTTACAAGACGAAAGCGATTGTCTGAGATACTAGCATCTTATTCAGCAAAGAAAATATTATAATTTCAACATTTAAATCACTTCAAAATGGTAAGTATTATTATGCTTGTAAAGCGCAAGTCATGCAGTTACAAAAAGAAGCAAATACAAAAGAGCTCGCTAAAGAAAAGCGAACAACAATGGCTGATGACAGTAATATTGGTGTCATACATCATAAAACGTTCTACTGCTATGTTATCAGCTGGTTTAGTTGCAGACAACTTCAACACCATCAAGTTATGGTTATATCTTAGGCAGAAGCGTTGTCGGTTGGCACATCTACACTCGCCTGCCAAGATACGTCACCACAATAAATACTATTTAAAGAAAAAGCCACAAATATAAATTTTCGATGACTTTGAAACTTGTTTACCTCAAGGTATCTTTTTAGCATAGTTGCGGTATGTTTGATCCCTGACTTTTGCGACAATGTAACAACAAACTTCCTATTAGGAGAACCAGTAGCAGTAGCATCACCAACACCTAAAATAAAATAAAAATAAAAATAAAAAAACATTAAAAAACACTAGTTAATAAAAAAACATTAAGAATCCCATGAGATTCAGTAAGAATCTCATGGGATTCAGAATGAATCCTATGGGATTCAATATTAATAACAAAGAATTAAGTTATAATTTTACTAGCAATAAAATTATCGTTAACTAGCAATAATCACATAAGCTTATCCAAACATCCCCTAATACATGATCAACAAACACAAAAATAAGCTTACGCAAACACATTTAAATGGGACCTATGTGGTCCATACACCAAGCGACGCATAGACCGTAGACAACACATATCTGATCTGATATAGATTACTTCAAGTGCTCTTACTAAAGCTATTCACAACCGGAAGTACAAGCAACTAGAAGACCGTGAAAACAAAATTAGCATCACATTGAGTTTGAGTAAAGCACCTATGCAAACCTCATATTCCCTTGTATCATTGCTAAAAGATTGACTCTCAAATTATCAGAAACTTAGTTAGCCGAATGTCAATTACACAAAACACCATCTTATGAACTTACTGAATAACACATTTTTAACTGCCGTGAAAAAATGTGAATAACTCATTTAAAATTGCGCTTTTTATGGACTTATGAACTTCTTGAATAGCACCTTTTAACGGCTAATAAGTTTACAAGTGATCAAGTTAATAGCTCATTCGAAAGCCATGATTATAAGCTTATCAAAATGTTCAAATAAGCTAAAACAAACAACCTCAATTGCTCCTACACTACATTTGACACATTAAAGTACATGCCGTGAAAAAAACATTAGTACCAACTGCTAAACATAAAAGTTTCTATCAAATTCACTAACATTTTACAAACATATAGCAAAGCCAAGTTTTGTGGTAAAAGTTTCTGATGTACACGGCCTACGCGCCAAAATGACAGGTTCAATACTTCAACTACATCACAACAAGATGTTCAATACACATTTCAACTACATCTAATCAATCATGACGTCATCATAACCTAACCTAACCTAACATCAAATCAATCACTAAACCTAACCTAACATCAAAACTATGACGTCATCAACAAATAAGTCAAACATAACCTAACAAACTAATAAGAAGAGATCAAATTAAAGAAAATGTAACAGATAAAATTAACATATAAGTAAAATTATACCGAAATCCGATTTAGCCAACTGATTGAGTTTAGATGCTGCTATTTCATGATGTACGTCCATTTAATTGTAATAATTTAAAAAATTAGGGTTTGGCAGTGGTTAGGTGACGGTTTCCGGTGGTGAGAGTGTTTGAGATCTGATTTGGGGGTGAGAGCATTTGAGAGTGAGTGACTGAGTGTGTGTGTGTGTGTGTGTGTGTGTGTGTTACATGACAGTTGTGAGAGTTTGGGGGTGATTAATCTAATTTTGAAAAGATAATACCCTTAAATATATTTTTATTTTAAAAAAGTGATTAATCTAAATCGTTAGATGGAAAGAGGATGACTGACTGAGATCTTGTGATTTATTATTTAGATAAATCTTGTTTCGTATGAAACTTTTGTCTTCATTAAATAACTTTTAGTTTTTACTTATACAATCTTTCATACATATACAAACAAATACTACGAATTTACACTAGTATTATTAAATTGCTTGTCAAATACTTAAAAAGTAATATTAGAAAAGATAGCAAAGACTTGCTAATTGAGTTATACTAAAAATTACTCGTTCCGTCTTAAATTAAATGTTTCAATTTTATTTTGAGATGACTTAAAATAAATATTCATTCTGTATTTTAACCAATCAAAGATGATTTTAGTAGGTAAGAATGATATGTGATTGGTAGATAATAAAGTTAATCAGATTTTCTAAAACTTTGTGCAATATTAAGGTAGGACTGAGCATGTTAGACCGAAAACCGAATCGAATCGAAAAATCAAGCTGAATCGAACCGACTCGACCATATTCGGTTCGGTATCGATTCTATATACTAACGGTTTTGGTTCGGTTCGTTCGATCAAAACCGAAAAACATACCTAAACCATTTAAACCGAATCGAACCAACCATATTCGGTTCGGTTTCGGTTCTATATACTAATGGTTTTCGTTATCGGCGATTCGGTTCGATTTTGAACCGATGTCAGCCCTATGTGAAGGTGAACATTTATTTGTGATGGAGCGAGTAAGTAACTAAAAATATGCAAAGTTAAAAGTATTTATATAAAACTTTAAAACGCGAAAGAAGAATACGATTAAATTTTGAACGCAAAGCTAAAAGTATTTATGTGAAACTCAAAAAAAAAAAAAAAAAAAATATATTGTTTTGTAAATGAAGATAGTAACGAAGATTATTTATGTAACTTATTGATTTTTGTTAAGTGAGGTAATTTTCAAGGATTATTTATGTAACATTTTGTTACACAAAAGTTTGTAGACTTAACTTGGTCACTGTTTTTGTAATGGCAGTGTTAATCTTAGAAATGTTTTGCATTTTCTTGGAACAATAGGTGTAATCGTTAAAACCAAAGTGACCGCATATATATGCCATTATATATAGATAGTATAGCCCAGCTATACACCTTTTCTTTTTGGCCTGTATTGCGGCTTCTTTCCAAATACAAGTGTCTTCAAAATCACAGCTATATACGTGTCTTCAAAATCACATAATACTTCTGCTTCTCTTTCCACGTGTCTCCATATCAAGCCTTCTATCAACAAGAAGATTATACCAACTCCATCTGCTAGAAATTTTTTGCAACAATACTTGAAATTGCAGGTATGTCATCGTGGGTTTTGAAAGCTGATTGAGAATTTGGTCTAATTTTCTGTGTTTATAGTTTTTTTTCTCTTAGGGTTTGCTTAATTTGGGTCAACTACATATGGTTTCATGGGAATAAGGTGAGGTATGTTTTAGCGGTATATTTCGGTTGATTAATTAAATGGTCGCTGGGATGTTAAGCCCACATATACTATTCCCAAAGCTTCGAGATTTCAGAAACATCAACCTATCAACATAAACATAGACCTTTCCATTCATGAGAACAAATTCATATATATATATATATATATATATATATATATATATATATATATATATATATATATATATATATATATATATATATATATATATATAGAGTGAGGATCACGCGATTTTTTTAATTACATGCGGATGTGCGGATGGATCCTGACCGCCCATTCAGATCGATCTTGACTTTTGTAAAAAAGTCAAGATCTGCTAATTTCACTAAGAAGAATCGACCATGAAACGATTTTTTAATTTTTTTCCTTTGAGGGATCGTTACTATCATATCTTCTTTCATTTTTAATTTTTCGATTTTTCCGAAAGAATTTTGTTTTTTGATTATGAGTTATCGTGATACTAACGATATTATGAGTTCTCATGTGATATTAATAATTTTACTTAATATCACCGCTTTTTATTACGATATTAAGAAAACTTACGGTGATATTAAAAATTAACTTTGATATTAAGAAAACATGTAAAAAGTAATTGTGATATTAACAATTTTACTTAAAAAGTTCTTTGATATTAAAAAACTTAATATCACCGCTAGTTTAGAAACTATCGCTAAATTTTAGTGAAAACTATCTTAGCCTTAGTGAAACTATCGCTAGCCTTAGTTAATAGTGATATTAAGAAAGTTTGATAATTACGGTGATATTAACAAAATTCATAATATCATTGTACCTTTTAACCATGAAAATGATTTTTTCCGAATTTTTTCAATGATTCTTAATAAATTGTTGTCTCTTTCTTTTTTAATTTTTTCGATTTTTGAATTATTATTTTTTCAACGTTCTTGTGATATTATCCGCACCATCCCTACTTAAAATGTAATCCACCCGATCCCTTCCCTATATATATATATATATATATATATACGCCGGCTCAATTGAGAAGGTTTCGATCGGTAAGATTGAAAAGAAATCTTAGCAATTCAATTATATTAAATTTGAATCATTTAATAAAGCATTTAAAATAATGATAAGGGTAAATAAGTAATTAGATGAAGAAAATATTTATATCAATATTAATGACTCCTATAATTTTGGTCTCTAAAATTTGAAATTGATAGCATACTACTTAAATGGTACTTTTACACGTTAATGTTTTTCTTTCTTTTTAATCAAGCTTTAATTCTTTCATTTATTCTAGAAAAATATTACCGAGCAACATAAAGATTCAAAATGAATCAAATATGGTTTCACCATAACAAGTGGAGAAAGCCATACTATTATATATTTTTATTGAATCATATATAAATGTGAATTGTCGAATTATTGAATCATTAAATAGTGAATCACTAATGAATTACTTATAGTGAATCGTTAAATTATTGGATAGCAAATCATCAAAAACTATATTAAACTTTTAATTTTGAATCATATCTAAAATGATGAATCATTGACAAAAAAAAATCAATGCTTTAAATGAATCATGTAAGTAGTATCATATACACATCAGTGACGATCGTAAAAGTCCAATAACGATTCTTACATATTACTCCATGACATCAAATTTTGTAAAACTAGACAAGTAAATCATAAATAAATATATACATATACGAATGAATGCAAAAAATAACAGTTATGCTCGTGATATTTGTTAGCTGACTACTAAAATAATTATTATTCGATGTCAATTCTCAACTTTGGCACATATTTAAATAAACAAAAATCAAACAGTTAACAAAAACAATTAAATGAATCATTAATGGTTGAAGTAATAGCTTCACATTCAGACTTGATGGAGCCAGAAACAAACGTCTGCATTCTTAAATGTATTAAATGAATTAGAAAATCAATTAATGAAAACTATAAATTGACAATCTTACCCTTAACTTGGTTTGATAAGATAAATGGTCAAGATTGCTTTCACTTTTCTCATCTAAACATTTCTCAATTGATCCGGATTATGCGCTTTGGTTCTATCGGTATGATTTTAGATTGAGAAGGTTGAAGAATTTGAGCCATAGAAATCAATTAGTTTTAATACATTATCTAAGTCATTAATTTTAATTAAAAGAGTAAAAAGTAATTGAGTCATTAAAACATTAATTGAGAAAGCATTAAAGTAATTCAATAAAGACTTCAACTATTACGGTTTCCTTAAAATTCGAATACGATACATTTTTGTTTATGGCTCAACTAGCTTATAAGACCCGTTGACACCGGGTTATGTTTTAAAAAAAAATATAAATGAGATGATAATAAAAGTAATAAGAGGAAAAAGATGTTGCAAAAGAAAAAATTAGTATGTAAACAAAATAAGAAAAATAATGAAAGAAAACAAATATTGAATCATTATTTATTAATATGAAGTGATAAGTCAAGACAATATAGAGTCTGAATTATTGTAAGTAATAATGTCTCGTACATACATTCAAAGTGGTCTTCAATCTTGATGCGCTTGAAAAGAAAGCGATGTAGTGAGAAGTAGATGAATTGGTAAGGCAATACAAATTAGTCGAGAACCTAACAAACCATGAAAACAATGTAAGTAAAACTTTTGTGTGAATTACAATAAACATGTAAAAACAAATTGTATGACATTAAGTGAGTATCCGAACATACACATTGATAAGCGATCAAAGACCGTGAAGAACCTCTTTATAGACTACATTTGTAGTAGTCTTTAATAAATTACGATCGGCATCACAAATAACAACCTTCAAACCCTTTTTGCTTTTACGCGTGAAAGTGCGACATATAATTGTCCGTGTGTGAAAGCAGACGTGGTAGGTACAAACCAACTTTCGAAGTGATTGTCCTTGGCTCTTGTTTATCGTCATGGCAAAAGAAACCGACATAGGAAATTGTTTGCATGCACGATCTTGAGTGGTAAACGCTTATCCGATGGAGTAATTTTCAACCTTGAAGTATAACCAGTATTGCCAAAATGTGTTCCGTTAATTATTTTGGCTTGAATAGAGGAACGCGTTAATTTAGTCACTTGAAGCCTTGTCCCATTACACAAACCTTGTGATTGATTAATGTTTCTCAACAACATTATTGGGACACCGACCTTCAATGCGAGCCTATGGTTTGGGACACCCGAAAATTTTAAACCGTTGATAAATTCAGGTGAAAAGACGGCTTGGTCTAAAGCACCACCACGGTCAGTTTTATCTATGTTGTCACAACTAAGATAAACTATTTCTTCACCAGGAAAGGTTTGAAGCAAATTATCGTTAATATTGTCAACCACTTCATTGGTTGGAGCAAGAATGGCCTTTTCCTGGAAGTAAGACGGATCACCTATGTTATCCAAAATGTTTGGGTAAGTGAAATCTATAATAGATTGTACGGGATCATTAGTTTCATGTATTAGAATATCTTCAGGTATATCTATCAAAACCTCTCCGTCGTGTTGTCCTCCAACATCTCCATCTCCTACTTTCAATATCCATTCGAAATTCCTTTATCTCACCCACATCCTCGTGCCGTGATCCAACCGTAAGGCGATATTAGCGCTTAATTTTAACACTTTGCAATGATCCCACAAGTACGATTGTTTTAAAGATGCATTAACAATGTCTTGCCGGAACCTTTTGAATAACGGCAAAGACCGCCTAAAATCACCGCCAAATACTACAATCATATTACCAAAGGCGATCAAAAGTGTCGCACTGTTCTTACGCAAGATATCTCTCAAGGACCTATCTAATGCCTCAAAGCACGACTTATTTGTCATGGGAGCCTCATCCCAAATAATAAGCTTGCATTTCTTCAACAACTTCCCAAGTCACTTTGCGGAGTTATTGAGCACGTAGAAGTCTCATCAATATTTATCGAATATGAAACCTCGAATGAGCAATCCGTCCACCGACATCAATAAAGATGCAATGCCACTGATGCAACGTTTATGACTATGTCACCATTTCTTCTAATCCCCGCAGCAAGGGTTTTCCATAACACGCCTTACCGGTCCCTCCGTATCCAGATACAAAATAATTTCCTCCTCTACCATTTGTAACGGACGTCATGATGGTGTCATATACATTTCTCTCGCTCCGTGGTTAACGCGCATATAGAGTCTCGTATTCATCCCGTAACTCGATGGATTATAATCTCTCAAAGAAAGATTAGCCTGTTACCAAAGTCGGCCATGTAACTCTCTATCCGGATAAGGAAGTTCGGAAAAGCTTTCAAACCGTGCCTCTTGAGCGCATAAGTTGTTCGCTAAAGAACAAACAAATATTCTTTTTCTCGCTGTCGCTAGTCGTAAACCCGTATCAAAATAGCCATATATGAGGCGTAGCTTATGTATGCAAATAACATTGTAAAAATAGTGAGCATTGTACGATATTTATAGACTAACACACATATCGTAAGAATCAAGAGATCATTTTTTGTTGAGGTGACTTGCAAAAGATGGTCTTTAACAGGATGATAAATCACTAATTTGTAATAAGTAACCATTTCCATTCATGTATAAATTTATATAAAAGTTAGTAACAAAGCTAAGTTGGTGGTTATATCCGGAATGCCTAAAAGAATTCTTCTCTTGTACTCGACGCCTTCGATAGCAAATGCCAAGTTTGCAACCAAACTGTCAATGGTGTGTCAAGCTCTTTTGTGACAATAATGTAACAAAAGGTCACAAGAATGCTCAATGAGAGGACCAATGGGTGCCTCTTTAATACCCTCAATATGTTCCTTGTCGTCATCTAAAAGTCCCATTGCGAAAGGTGCATCTTTGTAAGTAGGATAAACTACACCGTGGATTTTCCTTATCTCAGCGTGATTTCGACAACCTTTTTGACTGTTTAGTAGCATCCGACAATAGTAACCTTCACCTGCTGAGACTGGCACATTATGAATTCTGCCAATTGCATATTGTTTCTTCCTATGTGTCCACGTTCTTTTTGGAACATTCCATACAAATTTTGTAGGAAACTCAGCATATATTAACTCCTCTTGTCGATGGATACATTTCGCTCATATGCATCCATGATTCGAACATAAAGCACCAACCGTTGGTTTGTGAATAACGGTTTCAAGGTCGAAGTTTTCACCAAATACAACCGGCCGGTCGCCGAGATGAAATGAGAGACGCTCGACATTTGGTGTTCTATAATTTATCTCGAATCCAAATATTCTCCATGCGGCTTCACAAGCGCATGTACCTACAATCATAGAACGCTTTGATCTCGCCAACATGTTTATCAACTGCTGACCGCCTTCCGTTGTTCTTTGGTTCATACAACCGTGTCGATACTCTATCGTGACATTTGTTTATGTATTTAAACAAATATTTTATTGATCCCTACCGATTGCACCATTCAACATTGATGTGGCATTGGTAACGTTTCAATAACACAACGTTATACTAATAACAAAACCGTTGTGCGACTTATGTCCACTTAACAACATGGATCCCGTTATCACGTCTTACATATCTGTGGTAGCCTTCCGAGTCAACAGAGTGTGTTGCATAAACCTTTAGGGAAGTGTTTCGACACCTACCATCATCCATGCAAACCGATTTGGGTCGTCAACACCACATGGGCCATGCATCATAAAGTCGAAACTAACTTGTGCAGATCGGATCCTCATTTTGGTCCGTATCTCAATGGATATGTGTTTGTCAATATGTTCGCGTTTGGCGGTTTGTCATCCTTATGTAGAAACAAACAAACATGCGTGTGGAAGCCTCTTTTTGAAATTAACTGTATACAAGCGCATAATATTGTTGAAATAAACATAATATCGCTTGTAATTCTAATTATACACATTTCGATAACACTATAATGTTGATGAATGTGGTGTGGCCTATAAGTAAAGAACATACCGCTGAACACGTCCGAACAAACGCAACTCTTTGATATCCTTCATCACCGATCGAGTTTCATTTTAAAACTCGAGATACCACATCAGTCGATCTGCAGATGAAAGCTTATGCTCCGCGTATATCTTTCAATCTCGGCCATTTAGGGTTGCATGTTATCGTTATAAACAAATCGACAACCATACCACCTACACAATGCCATGGCATCCATATAACATTCTTTGCATGTACCTTGGTCCGCCATGAAAGAAGAAGGCAAATGACAGCTTTCCAACCGTGGACGGGTCGGTATTTCACGATGGGACGCTTTGACGCACATTTGAATACGTATCACACCTTAGTTTAGATTGTTTGGAACGATGAAAACATACGCTCTCTCAACCATGGCGAACCCATCCACAAGAAATTGATGGAACAAACGACCTCCACGTATGAATAAATTCTCTGTATTCCGGCGGTCCTGTATCTGATAGGCAAACCACTCACGCATAGTAACTGTTCTTTCATTCTTTTCGATTCTTTGGTTGTCCTGATTTATTTTTCTGTGGTATTCCTAAATAATACCCATCTTGCGCAGAAGGCATCAACAAAGGGTATTGCAAGGGAAGGTACATAGGATGAAAAATGTTTATACGCTGCAAACCTTCACCAAACTTTTCTATCACAATGTCCCTATCTTCTGCGCATGCATCCAAGTCGCCTACGATAAGTCCAACAACCTCGCTCGGCAGTTGGAAGATTGTATTGTCGTCCACTCTTGCCTCGCTTTGCCATGAGCTTTATTCTAATATTCTCGCTCGTGTCTTCTGTAGCGGTCACGTGCCTTCTAAATGTTTTAACCAAATCACTTGATGTATCCAAAATACCTTTCACTTCATTGATAATGTTTCGATCAATAGGTGTCTTTGAATTGGAAGTGCCAAACGAAGCGATTTTGAACCATTTGTTAATAGAGTAACGGACAAACATTAGGTAAGAGATAATGTTTAGCAATCCTTTTTGTTAAAAATGCAAAGGACAATAATAAACGTTAATCACCACTTACCTTAAAGCACCGCTTCTATTGTCGGTTTCGTTTTGTGTGTCATATATATACAATCGTGCGAACTTTGGAGGAGTCTCGGTTTAAAGTAAGCTACCAATACTATGGTACGCTTGACCATGTAAACGAAAACATAGGGACCTCGTCCTTTCCTCGCTGATTGTGTCATCAACCTTGCCACCCATTGAAGTAAACTCAAACATGTCGTTGTATGCGCTCTAATGTTCTTTCCGAAATTTTCACTTTTGATGTCGTCATTGCGTAATAAATCAACTAACTGCTTGGAGCAGAGGTGCTTGTGGAATAGAAATTTTTCCTTGGAACAAAGATATGGAATAAGCTTTTCCTCCGGATTAGCATTCCCTTGTTTTGCTTCGCTTCCATAACAGGCACGGCATTCTTTACACTTTCGAACGTAGGATCGCCAATGTCATAGTACTGCACTCACGTAAAATAATATATTTTAATTAATTTTACTCTAAGAAACACCATGAAAATTGTGCAATTATAGAATAATATTACCGACTTATACCTTCGGATATACCGACGTATTTGTCGTAAACTTTCTGACAGTCCATCTTCATCAAGATTGAAAACAATCGGAGTGTGAGATCAGTAACGTTGGTCCGTAGACCTTTTTGTCTTCTTGAAGATTCTCCTTGTTCGAATGTTGATTTTTGTTGCTAAACCACGAATGCCATTTGAAACCCTGAAGATTCAAGACCTCTTGACGTGCGATCGTTGACGGATGACGGTGTTTGAAAAGTAATCGTGAAAACAAAATAGTACAACCATGGTTAAATTATATGGGTCAAACAAATGCATGAAAACAAGATTCTAATTTTGAAACGCACCGTTGAAACGTTAGTAAGTGGAGTCATCGCTTTGCGTAGTGTGCCAACAGGAGTTAATTGAGGAGTGTTTTTGTTCACGAATTGGTGCCTATTTATATAGAAATTTATTATAACAGCTTCCTCAAAACATAATGGAAAAACAAAGTAAAAAGCGAAACAAAGAAGAAAAAAACAAATAAGATTCTCTACGGTTGGTCGTGAATCGTATAATATGTACCTTGTTTATGCGTTGACAATGGTGAAGTGTTTCTTTGCGTAGTATCTATCAAGTAGTGATACGTTGTGGTGTTATTTGAGTGTTTTGCATAACGTGAGATCTAGCCGTAATGCTTTTCGCACAAAACACTCATTAACCAAACAAACTACTTTTAAACATAAAATAACAAAACTAAATATTCTATTTATAGTTTACCATGTTTGTAAAGGAGTTGAGAGAATATTGTAAGCGACATCGTTGCATCTATTGTGACCATTGCCGCCACGTTTGACATTCAACATAGTATATCGTGCGCTTATATTTTCAAACCGTTGGATAAGTATAGTGGAAGAATATCGGTGACCATATAATGAAATTTTCTTATGTGTTACATATGTATAATATGTACGTTGGTTATTGTTTGAAAATGCGCTTGTTTTTTTCCAAACTATTCATTGGTCGAGTAAGCTTCACCGATATTTCAAGAGATGTTGCAACATAACATATACGTCTAAGATCATATCAAAATAAATAGACAAGAATTTAAGTAATCTACATACATAAGCGTAAAGCAATGAATTGATATTGTAGCTTATAGTTTACCATTTTGTAAAGGACTTTCTTGACTATTGTAGGATGATAAGGTGCTTCTATTTTGTACCCGCTTCCTAAATCAAGGTTGGAAAATTAAATGAGGCGACCATGTCGAATTACACTTGAACAAAGTTTATAAACAAACTTATATAAGCAAAATAAGCAAACCTTGATGAATGTGTAAAGGTAAGTGATAAGGTTTTAAAAGGTACCATTTTGAGGGTCGTTTAGTCCTTATTTGATCACTTTTGTATCCGCTATTGCTTAATATCGCTCCTTTTCACTTTTAGGTCTCTTGAAGGCAAAATGTTTGGAATGGCACTTATTTGGACGAAAAGGCGAATATATGAAGAAAATGGCCAAAGTCAAAATCGAGACACTCACAACTTGGAAATTAGAAGGCGGCGTCGGTGCAAAAGGCGACGCCGTCCCAAGATTTTTGTGACGGTCGTAACCCAAAACTCGATTTTCAAGTGACGACGCCTAGTTGTAAAAGAGTAGGTCGTCGCCACTCGCATCGCCTAGATGCAATCCGACAACGCCGGTCAAGAGGACGGCGCACACGGACATAAGGTGACGCCGTCGCAAGGTTAACGTGCCAAGACGAAACCCTAATGACGCGACACACGGCGTCACAAAACATAAGGTGACGCCGCGCATATGTAATCTTATATATAGAATCCGAATTTTTCGGTTTTGAGGAGAGTCTTTTGGGTGAAAACCTAAAACCGAACCTAAGGTGTCTTGTACAAGATTTTAGGGTTTTAAACCCTATCTTACATCAAGATAAGTCTTTACTTCATTAATTCAATTATGTCTTTGATTATTTGTGTGTATGCTTGCATGTTCTCCATGTCCGCTAATTTATTTGTGTGTTTGCTTAGGAAGTATGAAACTTAATTATTGAATATTGATTGGTTGTTTCTTATCTTAGTTGATTAATGATCTAGTAATGCGATAGGTCATTCGTTGTGTACTTAATGCTTGATTCATCTTTGTGAACCTTAGAATATAATTACCCGAGTAGTTGTAGGCTAAACCATCCAAAGAGCGCCTTAGAGTAGGAGTTTATCATCCCTAGTGGGTTTGTAGACGAGACCCTTTGGTAAGTTCAAAGAGTTAGGGAGAAACGCATACCCTACAACCTTAGACACACAACGCAACTAGGAATAAGGACGTGACAACTCAACCATCAATAGGAGATAATTAAGGAGTAATACAACCTAAGTAAACACATCTTTAAACTATCATATGAGCACACATTAATTAGACATAGACTCCTACAACCTTAGTTTAGATAATTAGATAATAGTAGAGTAATCGGTAGAAATACCAACCCCCAAATCCAATACCCGAGATTCAGTACCTTTCCATTTCATAAAATATAAAAGATAAAAATAATCTTCCTCAACCTTAACCTTAGCGTAGTAACTCCTTACTAGCATTCCTATTCCCTAGAGAACGATATCAATACCCGTGGCTTACCCTAATTACTACACTACAACGATTAGGTTCAACGCCTGGTGTTATAAAACTTGCTCAAGAAAAGGAAGTTTCCTTGACCCCGAACGACGCGTAGCGTTATCGAGAAGCTTCTAGTGGCCATTGGTGACAGAGATGATGTATTTAGTCGGTGTGGATGACCCGTGTCAAATAGCAAAGTTAGTGGTAAAGCATGACTATCGAATAGTTTAAAGTAACAACACGGTAGTAGTAAACCGAATTTTGTTATCGCATATAATTTATAAGAAACTAACAATTAGTCAAGTCGGTTAAAGGTTGCCTTTCATGACTCAACACCGATGGTGGTCTCGCCACATTTTTGGTCGATGATGTTGGGTCATGTCTGGAAACGATATCTACATGTGAGGATTATCTAATGCATGAAGAAGAAATAGTTACAAAGGTACCATAGATAGAAAAATGTTATGAATAAAAAGTGTAATTCTTTATTGAAGATAATCTTACAATTCAACAATTCTGTCAGCGATACTCTTCTGTTTGTTGAACCGGAATGCACAATCATATTTTGTGCAAAAGTCTCACTTGAAAATTGAGTTGGATCTCCAGACGATTTGAAAATCTTGTTGGACATGGACGAACTTTGTCCATTTTTTGGTTTCCTATTCTCAGGATGAGCTGAAGAACGTTTTCTGTTGTTTGGTGGAGTGTTTTCATCATCCATGATGATAATAGATTACAATCGTTTCTCGTGTTAGAGAAATTATACAATGATATGTTTTTCCTAAACTGTTGTATGAAAATATGTTATAGATATGAAGTTGTAAAGACATTCATTCAAAAGATACTACATACACTTTGAAAAGATATAATTTAGCTAATGATATGAAGAGTAAATTTTCCAAATCATTTAAATGGAGTAAGAAATGTGTCATTATTTCGCTTATAGTAAATCATTTAATATGTCGATATTTTGAACTTAAAAAGACTTGCTATATGGAAGATAATAATGAAGTTATGACAAATTCACACAAGTAACAAGCTTACAAAAATCATCAACTTAAAATCTTATTAATAATATTAATTATAAGAATGACATAAGCAACTCATAATCTAAATGATCATGTGTTGACAAATGATCATGTTTTAGGAAGCTAAAATATTTAAAATCATCTGCGTGATGTTAATGCCCGGTATAATATCTTCCCATCGATTCATCATCATCGGACACGTAAGGTTGTTGTAACTTTTTTCGGCATCTTCATGAATGTAGTTGTTATGAATATCTAAAGAGCGAAAAGGTTCATGTGGAATATCGCTGATATTAACCCACACACCATCGCCGCTTGTGTTGTTATTGTTTTGAATATGTGCATCCGCTTCTTCATCAATAAGCGCAAACTTGTGATCTTTTGTACTAAACAAACTGCCTTGTTTATCAAGTAAATGTTCATCATCGCTAAAATCGTCCGGATGGTATACATGATCATTAGAATGAACAAATATTTTGTCATCCTCTTTAGCGACTTGTTTAGACTTAGAGTAAACCGAATTGTGGAATAGTCCACAATCATCATTCGCTTCTTCTTTCTCTTCATCCTTTTACCACGCCTTTGTACAGACTTGGTTTTGCGCTTTATCCTCGCCGTTTCTCGTCATCGATTCCTATCAAGATGTTTAACCATGAATCATATAAGTTGGTACTATGTAAACACAATTTAGTAGAAGTGTTTGATATATGTTCATACCTTTTCTAATAGGTTTGCAAATCAGAATCGTTATCGAAGTAACACGTCCGACAAATAGGGTTGCCATCTTTGAGTAGTCTTCGTTGCTTTTTGTGACGAAATCTGTTGAAATGAATGAAACAACAAAAGTTAGTTTGTAAATGTAAATGTCTTAAACGTTTGAATTGTATATAATAAGAACTGAATACAACATTCAATGATGATTTGCCATTGAACATGGTTTCATACTCGTATATGTTTTATGTTAATGAATTGTATGAATCAGTATGGGATTTATGTAGTTTCAATATTTTATGTAATATAGGAAAGTATATCAAGATATATTGTAAACAAATATGTTTGATTATGAGAATATTTTTTCGATTCTAGCGTTTGTAATAAAATTTGTGTATATCTCAGATTATTGGAAGTTTTAAAGTATCTATTTGGAAAGGATAGTAGAAATAACATATTTTAGTTGTAAATTTGATATGCTTTCAAGGTTATGTTCATTCTCTAAAACAAAATGTGTAAATGTATTTGTTTATGAATTCATGTTAATATTTGTTACTTACATTTGCAAATGCGATAAATCCTTAAATGTTGCATGTTCTTTCCGAATGGTAATACGCATCATTATTTTTAATGAATCCTTATTTCAAATAAAATTTAGAAAGTCAACATGAATGATGAAAATATTGTAATGGGTAGTGTACTTAAAAATGAAATGGAATGCTAATTAACGTGATGAATTCTTTCTTCACGTGACAACCGAAAGCACCTTCAATTCGCTTCAACATGTCCACTTATCCACCGCTTGTTTCCCATCTTCTTAGTAGCCATCTTTGACGATTTGGGTCAATAAGGGTAGGATAACAATAATGTGCTAAGTATATATCCAAGGCTTGACCAAGTTGAATGTTGTGTAGCCACCATCGATATACCATTCATGTTCTATCTTACGAAGACTATCTCGCTTCTTCCATTTGAACAATGGAACACGCAAGTAGTAAGCAACGACATCGGTAATCGATTTAGATGGTGACGAACTAATCGCCTAACGTTGTCAGTAGGTTAAATTGTGTGTTGACACATTGCATATCATAATTTCATCTCCGCCTCAATAATCATAAAAAACGTTTGTAGTTACAACTCTACCTCCATGATGAATGCATATGTCAATTGTAGGAGGAGCAACACCCCATTCACTATTAGAATGTAAAAGTAAACGATTAGATATGATGTACATTACGACAATGTTGGGAAATAAACAGAAAAACTTACGTGTAAGCTCTAATCCTACGATTACCATTGTTGAATCGTAGAGGCATTGTAGTGTGTAATGTGGCGAGAATGTAATGTTGAACATCTTTTATAGCGTATTTGACTATACTAATTTTAGAAACGATTTATGGGCATTAAAGTGTCAGTTTTTTAGACAATGTTTTGATTGTTGAAAAGTAAAAAAATGATTCAGCATAATTTGTATCATAATAATAATCATAAATAGATTTCAAAAGATAAAGACAATTATTCTCATTTGAAAAATTGAATGCAAATTATGGCATTGGAGGCGAGCAATATGAGCATTCGTGATTTTCCGTGAGGGCATTTGCAAGTTCCCGAACAAACAGGCAATGACAGCTTCTCCTCAATTATACTTTTAAGTATATATGGATCACAGTTATCATATGGATCTACGGAATCATAGTATGTACTATTTCCGTGTTCAAATGGTTGTGGTATTTGATCTTCGCTTCCCACCTTAGGATCGCATACAAAATCGTTCTCCAAGATGGTTGATGTTTCATTTTCTTGTCATGAACGATCGATGCTTCAAAAACCAATAATATCCGCTTTGTCTCGCACCATGTTCATTGGCGATAATGTGTTTCTTGGTGCAACACTTTCTTTAACATATGCAAATTTTTGTCCTATAATACATTCAAAGGAATAGATCAGATTATTGTTTAGGCAAATAAATGTTTCGTAAACTAAATTTATACAAATTCGGAAAAAATTTTAAAAATATCGATTATGATTGTAACATACCTTCGTCGTGATGGTTTGAGTTTGACATTTTTTCCTCCTTTACTCCGTAATATGTTAACAATTATGGTTTAAAGAATTTCTCATACATACATTTATAGAATATGAAGGTGACAATATATTAGGAAATGATTTGTTGTATAATTTATTTATTTGTATACAACTTATTTGAAAGTTGATTACACGAAATATTTGTTTGTATACATATTGTTAATTAAAATAAAGTTACTTTAAAATGTATTTGTGGCGGATATACATGGAGGATATATGTAAACAATGATACAATAACGATTAAACAAATTAGTTCCATAAGTATTGTGGAAAGAAAATTGACGTGCTTGTGTAAATGTATAAGTACTAATTACAATTTAAGTGCTAAAGCGGCAATGTTGGATTACTTGTTGGTTGAATGTGTAAAAGAAACATAGGAAGTGATGAGTGTAAATACTCATCATTTTAATCAACTGAATCGCAAAACGCCTAAAATGCTCGAAATGCATCAAAATGTCGAAAATATTCCAAAATTGCATTTTATATGTTTCGGATGCAAAATGTTTAAAATCGATGAAAATGAGTAAAGTTTGCATAATTGGCGCTTTACCCCCAAGTTTCTAAAATTGTCAAAATAGTCCCCGAGCCTTAATTTCAAAGTAAAATCACCAAAGGTCCTTTTAAATCATAAGTTGTCAAATTTAGTCCTTTGGTGAAAAATATAAAAGTTTGAGAAAATTACAAGTTTGGTCCTCCAAATTTCAAAATTGGCAAAATGGCCCTGAAATTGGAAAATGGCAAGTTTGGTCCTTGTACTTTTTGAGATTGTCGGTTTAGTCCTTGGAGCAACTTTGCTTAATTGATGCCTTGGCCTTGATTTTTCGTGAAATTACACAACTAGTCCTTGTGTTTTAAACCCTTTACAAACCCTTTGGCCTTGTCAATCCATGTGACCCCGCCATAGCCCAAATGGACCCTTCACTTTTGACCCCTTCTATTATTAGCACCAACAAACTCGTCAAAATCACAAACGCGCAACACTTTCTTCTCCTTCTCACACTCTTTCTCGCAACAAGCTTCCACCCCATCCCTCCACTTCAACATATCACCCTCCTTGTCCCTCCACATCAAAACAAAACAAGAATCATTAAATGCACCCTTCACCCCTTTACTCAACCCCTCCAACTGCAAAAACCAATTCCCGCTAAAACCAATCAAAGGCCAAGATGACTTCAATTCATCCAATGGCTAAAAGAAAAGGGATCTTCGTAAACAAGTGGGAAGGTGTTTGGCATATAAAAGGAAGCAAGAGGAGAGATAGAGTAGTAGAATTTAGTTTTAACTTTTCTTAATGTCGTTTTCTTATCCATGTATTAGTTTAGCTTAAAATAGGTAATCTTTTGTTTCTATGATCAAACTAAAGTTACTTTATCATTGTAATCGCTTTAAGAATCCATTTCAAGGTTTGGTTAAAATTTATGTGCTTGTGATTATCATGGAATTTTCAAACTCATGTTCTTATATTTAAGCTCCAATTAGCTTATTTGCTCATTCAACCAAATTAACTTAAGTTATTTATAGCTTTTGAAAAGCTTTTGAATCGCTTCAAACAATTTTGCTACATGGTCAACAAAAGTCAACTGTGAGCTCATATGGGTTTGAAATGGTTAATGTGTTGCAGAGCCTTGGATGGGGTTTAAATAGATTAGGTTAGAGTGGTTTTGTGTTTGGTTTAGCTCTGCAACAACAGTTGGACACATGTAAGTGAGTATCTCAATTTTAGTTTTCAAGCCATTTTGCATTTTTATGCTGTCTATGTATCTCGTGGTTTAGAATGGTTTAATTTTGTTTATTTAGTGTTAACTATAGCATATGAACTTAATTTGATCAATATGGCATCTTTGGTTCGATAGATGGTGTAGGTTTAAGCTTATATCACCCAATAAGTGGTGTTTGGTTTAGCCGCATTATCCGTGTTATAGGCTAGTGCAAGGTAGTTTCTGTTGCTTCATGCTTGTTAAGATCCTTTGTATTCATATCTGTCACCACATTGCGACTTATAACATAAAAAGTCAAAATTATTTTTAATTATCTTAACTGTTAACTGTTGATTTTTGTTAAAGCAAACACTTGTTTTGTGTTCCAAATTCATAAACAAAGCTTGCATTAGATATATTTCATCAATAAACATCATATTCAGTCCTTGAATTTGATCCAAACCTCAAATTAGTCAACATTTCAGTTTTGTGAAAAAGTCAAAATATTGAAATTCTCAGTTTTTGCTCAACTGAAAGGATTTTTCATGGGCTCATTTTGAGTCAAATTCAATGAAATTTGTGGTTTTAAAAAATCCTACTGGTCTATTTTCTTATGTCCATTTTAGTATATTTTGTGAATTTTGTTTAAGCCCAAATGAGCTTGTCAAAACAAGCTTATGTGCCTGTCAGGCAGAGCACTTAGCTGCATGTGGATTATGTAGATTTTGCACCCTTGCAGGGCTTAGTTTAGCTTATCAAGGTCTCGAGCTTTGGATATTAGATAGCCAACCAGGTCTAGTTCAAGTTCCATTTGTTGGTTTTCTGCTTCCGGCTTATTTAAGTGCTTGTTTTAAGTCGCAACTGGTACCCCTTAACTGCTTTTTAGCTTATAGCTCAAACATCAAATCTGTGCTAGCTTCCAATCCAGAGGTTATAGCTTGTTGATTCTTGTTGCATTTTAGCTCTTTTAGCATTATATAGCTTGTGTTTTCATTTGGTAGCTTTGGTGCCCATTTGCTTATTCAAGTGCTTATTTCAATAAGCACTTGTACATCGCTTCACATTCCTCCACACAACCACTTGTTTTCCATTTCTCTAGCTTCCTAATATAATTTTAGAGTTTTCCTGAAATTTTCAGATTTTTCCAAGTTGGTTTGCTATTTTTACGCATTAAAATTGATTTTAGGCCTTTTTAATTAGCTTTAAATACAATTAATTAAGAAAAGCTTCAAAAAATAATTTTCATTTTCTTAAGTTAAGATAAATATAAAAAGACAAAAAAAATATTTTTCTAAATTTTTCTTAGTTAAATTTGTATTTTTAAATAATTTAAGTAGTTTTAAATAGTTTTTAATTCATAGAAAATAGAAAAATATTCAGAAAAATACAAAAATAGTTTTGAAAATTCTATTTTGATATTTTAGATTTTTCTAAGTCTTAATTTTATTTTTCTAGCTTTATTTCCTATTTTCTTGTAATTTAGGTTATTATTAAATAGTTAAAATAGTTTTTAATTAATAATAATTAATTAAATAGTTATAAAAATGATTTTATTTTTCTATAAATTTTCTTTTATCGTTAGGTTTGTAAAAATGTCATTTTCATATTTTTAGGACTTTTATTTCTTAGATTTCACTTTTTGTTTTGTACGTTTACGTAATTTTATTTAAACGTAAGTTTTAAGTTTTAAACGTTCATCAATTTTAAAAATAGTGATAGCGTTTATTTAATATATTTTAGCTTTTTAATTTTCTTTAATTTGCATTTAAGTCGCTGTAATTTATTAATTTTTCCTTTAGGTATAGTTATTCATCCTAATCCTTGCTGATCACTATCATTAGTGATCATTCTATCATCTGATCAAGTGTTTACACACCATTGAGTCTCCGTGGGACTTAACGACCCGGAATTCATTATATTCTCGATCTTCATTGTATTTGTGTTTTGAGCGCTTTTAAGCTTCTTTACGGTTAGCCATTCACAGTGGCTAGTTTGTGTGAGGTAGCTTGACTGCTTTCAAAGACAGATCAAATTTTAGCGCCACGCCGGGAGGCTTTAGCGTGTGTTAAACCTTTTCGCACCCATTCTTGCACATACCCCACCTTTTGTAAAAGTCTTTGTAAAGTTATCGGAAAATCCTAAAAGTTCATTAACACTTTTCCCAAGTGTTAGCAACACCAAAAATATTTTCATTCTCACGTTTTTTATAGCATATTTTCAAAAATCCAAAATATCCATCCTTTATCCTCCAACTGCTTAATTCTACATTTCTTTATCCTCAAACCTGCTTAATTCTCCACCCTTATCCTCTATAACCGCTTAATTCTTCATCTCTTATCCTCTTATCCGCTTAATTCTTCATGTCATGGTTTCGACATGTTCCTGGTGTGGAGGTCCATTTAACGGTGGAAATTGTCGTGATGTACCAATGTGAGTTTCGAGACAAGTTTGTCGGTAATCCCGATCCCATTTCAAATAATGAAACACCCGATTTTCCTACCTACCTCCACAACCCTAATCGAATCCTACTCATGCGAGTTTTGTGGGAATGATTCTCATTACGGTTTTGATTGTCCACCACGGGTCCCGCTTGTCTATGAGCGGAACCATGTTACAATCGAACTTTGGTGAAAGTTATTTTCCCAATTATCTCTTGTGAGAATCATGGGGTCCTCATGCGACTTTTGAATGTCAATCGATGAATCAAAATTTTCAAAATTCCAATTCTCCGGCTTTGAAAATTTCCAACCCCACAAGATTCCATCATTCATCAATATCCTTCACAAGATTTCAATGATCACGAGGAGTGTAATCTTCCTCAAAGTTCAAGAAATACGTATTCGAAAGAAACTACAAATGAAAAGAATGGTATGTAAGCTTCAGCAGATGAACATAAGAACTGATATGATGACGATGATGATGAGGATAGTATTCAAATGAGGAATATTATGAGGACGACGAGGAGAGTGTTATTCTTTTGAAAGATATCATTTCTCAACTCCCTCGCCTATTGCTATCACACCTATCTTACCTATTATTGCTTCCAAAGACTCTCTCATAATGGAGGATGATCATCTCAAGACTATTTCGAAACGGAATCATCAAGTGTCGAGGATCTTGTCCTAATCCCATGTGAGTCTCGAGGATATATCCGATAGTGATTGTGATTTGCCTTTTGTGATTCTCTTGACATTTCGAGGTTACTTCCGGATTTTCTCAAATCCTCTTTTGAATTTCATAATGACTACACTTTGGGAAAGTAAATCCTCTTTTCGATGAAATGTCCGAGGTCGATACAGAGACCATCACGGAAGTGGTGGAAATTGCTAGCTCCCGCAGCACACCACTTGTCCCACCTCAGTATTCTAACTTATCTCTTCCATCATGTGATGACGATTCTATCCTCATCGATGAGATTCATGATCCAAAATCATGAATTCCCTTCGATAATGAGGAGTTAGTCATGATTTTTATCATGATTTTCTTTCTTTTCTTCACATATGGTGTGACTTCTCGCTCCCTTTTCTCCTTCGGAATGAGGACACTATTTTGATCCCGGCATTTTCATTTATCATTTTGAGCCGGTTCTATCTATATCTCGTCGGTGTGGAACTTTCATGTGCTTCAAATGTTTATACAAACATCTTGAATGAAAGTCCGATGAAGATTGTTTCTTCCACTTTGCTTCCCATGAACCAATGAATACGGGTCGAGTCAAGTTAGCGACTCGGGAACCAAAAATAAGAGCACCATATGGGTTTTCACCCATATTTATGTCTTCTTACCCTTTCCACCACCTAAGTGTGGGGTGATGCCCCATGTTATATATATATATATATATATATATATATATATATATATATATATATATATATATATATATATATATATATATATATATATATATATATATATATCTCTAAAAAAAAAAAAAAAATTCTTTTAAAATAATGGCCGTAATATTTCCTTTTACGTTCTTTGTTTCGCATAACCGCAGGTACTTTGAATATTGAGGGCAATATTCATTTCTAAGTGGGGGAATTCTCACGAATTTTATCATATAATTATAACAATTCCCGCTTTGGCCAAAATTTTTTTTGGAGTAAGTGTCTTGCACTTACTCATTTGGTTATCGTCCGCCTTGTCTAATAAACAAAAGGATTGGCTAATCCAGAGCAAACGGCTCTTGGTAAAGATACCTCAACCGTTGACGGCTTGCAATTTGCCCAAAATTGTATGGTATTCATTTCACCATATCCTAAAAGTGAAGAGTTGGCTAGCAAAGTTTATGGCTTGTGGTAAAGGCGATGGAAAACCATAATTGGTAATCACTCACCAAAGATAATATCGATAATTTATCTAAGAGTTGGCTAGTCCAGAGCAAACGGCTTCGGTAAAGACAAAATCAAATCCGTTGAAAGTCGGTGGTTTGCTCAAAATCACATGGTTATCGATGTACCATGGTTCTTACTTGAACTCAAACATTTGGCTACCCGTAAGTAATGGCTTTTGGTAAAGAGATTCAAATCCATTAAGTTTTTTCTCAAAAGATTGCTAGGGACTAGCAATAGTTTAGTGTGGGGATTGATGAGTAAATACTCATCATTTTTAGTCAATCTGAATCGCAAAACGCCTAAAATGCTCGAAATGCATCAAAATGTCGAAAATATTCCAAAATTGCATTTTATATGTTTCGGATGCAAAATGTTTAAAATCGGATGAAAATGAGTAAAGTTTGCATAATTGCGGTTCCAATCCCCAAGTTTCTAAAATTGTCAAAATAGTCCCCGAGCCTTAATTTCAAAAGTAAAATCACCAAAGGTCCTTTTTAAATCATAAGTTGTCAAATTTAGTCCTTTGGTGAAAAATATAAAAGTTTGAGAAAATTACAAGTTTGGTCCTCCAAATTTCAAAATTGGCAAAAATGGCCCTAAAATTGGAAAATGGCAAGTTTGGTCCTTGTACTTTTTGAGATTGTCAGTTTTAGTCCTTGGAGCAACTTTGCTTAATTGACAGCCTTGGCCCTTGATTTTTCAGAAATTACACAACTAGTCCTTGTGTTTTAAACCCTTTACAAACCCTTTGGCCCTTGTCAATCCATGTGACCCCTGCCATAGCCCAAATGGACCCTTCACTTTTGACCCCCTTCTATTATTAGCACCAGTCAAACTCTGGTCAAAAATCACAAACGCGCCAACACTTTCTTCTCCTTCCTCACACTCTTTCTCTGCAACAAGCTTCCACCCCATCCCTCCACTTCAACATATCACCCTCCTTGTCCCCTCCACATCAAAACAAAACAAGAATCATTAAATGCACCCTTCACCCCCTTTACTCAACCCCTCCAACTGTCAAAACCAATTCCCCGCCAAAACCAATCAAAGGCCAAGATGACTTCAATTCATCCAATGGCTAAAAGAAAAGGTGGGATCTGCTCGTAAACAAGTGGGAAGGTGTTTGGCATATAAAGGAAGCAAGAGAGAGAGAGTAGTAGAATTTAGTTTTAACTTTTCTTAATGTCGTTTTTCTTATCCATGTATTAGTTTAGCTTAAAATAGGTAATCTTTTGTTTCTATGATCAAAACTAAAGTTACTTTATCATTGTAATCAGTTTTAAGAATCCATTTCAAGGTTTGGTTAAAATTTATGTGCTTGTGATTACTGTTGGAATTTTCAAACTCATGTTCTTATATTTAAGCTCCAATTAGCTTATTTGCTCATTCAACCAAATTAACTTAAGTTATTTATAGCTTTTGAAAAGCTTTTGAATCAGTTTCAAACAATTTTGCTACATGGTCAACAAAAGTCAACTGTGAGCTCATATGGGTTTGAAATGGTTACCGTGTTGCGAGCCTTGGATGGGGTTTAAATAGATTAGGTTAGAGTGGTTTTGTGTTTGGTTTAGCACCGCAACAACAGTTGGACACATGTGGTTAGTATCTCAATTTTAGTTTTCAAGCCATTTTGCATTTTTATGCTGTCTATGTATCGATATGTGTCTAAATACACATATATTTTACAATGTTTAAACCCACAAAACAACCAAAACACTTTGAAAAGCCATAAAATGTTACAAATATCATTGGAATGTGTTTTATTTGATTCAGTACAAAAAGTTTAAACAGTTTGATTACGCTAATGCGATGATGGTTTCTGCTTGAAGCCTATTTGGTTTCTCTGAAGTTATCTTGAATCAATGGTTTCTGCCAAGATATAATGTCTTGATGGGTTCAATAAGGCTCACGTTTCACAGATACTTTCACTAAAATATCTGGTCAAACCTTGAGTCAAACTCATCTTACTTTTCTCCTTCTCTTTCCACCTCACCCCACATACCCTGCTTTTGTTACCCACTCTTCCACTTGACCTCTGAACCTACTAAACATGTCCCCTCCACCTCTACAAGCAACCAATAAGCATTAATTGCAGCAGAACTGCCTCACATTAACTTTAGGACTTTTTGGCGTCAAAAGTCACTTAAACGGCTAGATGATTTCGCTATCCAATGGACATGAATTAAAGTGGGATTTGATTGAAATGCTAGTGGAACTCGTAAGGTTATAAAAGAGAAGAGAAGGCAAAGAGAAGAGTACTTTTGGGCTAGCCAATGGTCACGTAGTTAAATACCTTTGGACTAGCCATTGGTCTCGTAGTGTAACTTTTAAAGCTTTCTTTAAATTAAATGTCTTTACGGTTTCAATGTTGTAATCTTCTTTAAACTAGTGTAATGAATCTTTAATTTCGCTTTAATTTCGGTTTAAATTTCGTTTCAAGTTTTGCTTAATTTCCTTTAATTTTCAAGTCATTTCAATTTAATGTTAAGTAGTTGTTTGATGGACTCTATAAGCTCTCGTAAGCTCTTGACAAAAGCTTTAAGACTTTTAGATTCATTAAATCGATTATAGTCTTTAAATTGTAAAAGTACTAAAAATCAAAAATAGTGTGATCATGAAGAAGATGATGAAGCGAGGTTGAATTTGGAGTGCTATGGGTATTAGGAGCTTATTGGTAAGCTAATAGGTGTAACCTTGTCCATTTGCTCTATGTCTCATCTCCTATTCTCATTTGTAAGCCACTTTTACAATTTTTGCAATTTATGTTTCCTTTAATATATGCTTTGATTCCATATGTTTCGAGTTTATTTATTGTTTGTTTATAATGTTAAAGTTTAACCTTAGGTTGTTATGCTTTGATTGGTTTGTGGTTCGATATTGCATTTAGACCGCCAATATGCTTGTTTTGATGTTCATAGGCTTAGACATTTGTGACTACTTGTTTGTCTTGAAAAGGTCCATCTTGACACTTTGGTACCTCCGAATTGATGGAATAGGTTTATACTCTCTTTGCTTTGAAAACTTCGCTTTGGTCCATTAAAGGGTTGTTTGGATTTAATAATGAAACTGTGAAAATGGTTGTGAATGGTGTAGTTCCTTTTGATTTACACTATATGGAACCTATTTGACTCAATGAAATACTAACCAAAGGGTGTAGCATGGTAGAAAGTCAATTTGACACTGACAATCTCATTATGAGCACTTGTGAGGTTGTTAGATCTAATAATCTTGCATACATGTTTAATTGTTGTTTATCTTTGTTTAATTCATGTTTATGTTGTTTAATATTCCATATTCATCATTAGATTCGGATCAAAGTTCGCCTTAGTCAACTTTGATCATAAATTTAAAAAGTCAAAATTTCTAGTTTTCCTGTTTTTGATTTAATTGTTTATTTTCTCATGTCTTTGTTACTTAGTTTCATGTTTAGTACTTTTAGGATGTTTTAGTTTTGTTGCTAATCTTGCTTATTCTATTTTGTTAATTTTATATGTCATGTTTAATAACTTATTTATGTGCTTATTTTGATTCTCATTGATTCACTTATTTGGATTCTCACGAATCATAGCCTTTGTTTATTCTTAGTTGTTTTACCTTTTCCGCTTATTTGTTATGTATGCTTGCTTTTACGTTTGTAGCTTATTAGATAGCTTAATCACCCATTTTTTGTCCCATCTTACTCACTACATAGAAGCAAACTGTAGTTGGAGTTGTTTTCCTAAGTTCATGAAAAGTCCCTCATTGACCTTGAGCTTGTGATTTTGGCCCGATGTGAGGCTAATCATCATACTCGTGTTTCAATTTGTTGAGCTCTCATGAGCTAATTAGATAAGTCCTATAGAGTTTGTTGTTTGCCCACTCATAACAGCTTAACCGAGAAATCGGTGAACTTACACCATTACCAATACTCCTCGCAGTACCTTATAAAGGTTCAAAGAAGATTCGGATTCTTTGAATGACTTATTAGCTTATACCAAGCTTATTTGATAAAATCCAAGACACATGCTTGTTTATACTTGTTCATATTACTTGTGCATATATTATTATTATTTTTTACTTTCTGTGTGGAGCTTATACTAAGCTTTTACAAGCTTCCATTCCATCCAAGTTAAGCTCAAAAGCTTAACCGACTAAACCATAAGCTCACACCGCCCAAATCCATTTTCTTGTTTATATTCATTCATTGGACTTGTATACATCTTAGTTTACCTTTTGTTTCATCTCAGATAGCTTATTTCAAGCTTATTCTGCTTGAGTTCCAACGACCAAGCCAAGAGCTTAACGATTGGACTCATAAGCTTTCAATGTGCTTATTTTCAAGTTTGTAAAGTTTTGTTTTCATTAATCATGTATAATATCAAGATAAATTTAGTTTCGAAAAGAAAACTAAAAGAACCACTTTAATGGTAAATAATTAATAATATGTTTCTCCCATCGCTATTACATTGGAATCACGGTTTAGCGACAATTACCGCAATGTAAATAATGTTGCTAATGATTTGGGAGGAAGGAGAATGCAAATAGAATAATTATGTATAAAATCCATTTTCGTTTCTTAATTCATTTTATAATATTTTAGATTTTTGATTCTTTATTTCATTTATTTAAGTTAATTTTAGATTTTCTTATTATCTAATTCATTATTAAATACATTTAATTCATTTTAATTAATATTAATTAATTTAATAGTGTAAAATTTATTTTCCAATAATATCGTGAATCGCTTTAGGTTTCGATTGCACGCTTTTAACGACATAGCCGTGACGAGCTATCACTATTCACATTCCTAGTGTTAGTCAATCGATTCTGCTTTTTGTATATTCTATATCATTTCAAAGACACACAATCGTTGTATTCGTGGATATCACGCCGCCAGACATAAACGATCCAAGGATATTTTAATCTTTGGTAAACTTGCATTCTCTCCCGGTCATCACCCTTTTATCATCTCATTACGGTTGACCGCTCACAAGCGGTTGATAAGTGTGACAGAAATAAAGAAGGTGGTTCGGAAGGAATCAAATTTTGGCGCCGTTCGGGAGGTGTGTCACAGAACGTACTTGTGTTTTATATCTATCCCTTGTATATATTATATATAATATATTTCGATTTCAAAACAATATAAAATACAAAACATTTTTTCCATTACACACAACTTGCCGCTTGATAAGTCCCTCGCCACAACATTTGGTTGTTGGTCATTTACGCTTCTCGAGCTCTGTCGCACCAGATTCCCTTTCGAGGGGCGGTTGTAAGGAATTTTCTTTCTTTGTACATATATATATAAAATCTAAAAATACAAAAATATTTTCCATTTCTTTTATAAAATCAAAATCAAAAGATTCTTCTCACTCTTTCTAAGTTTCTTTCTAAGATTCTTAGACTCATCTTAAGTGATGAATATTCATAATTCCGTGAGTGGCAATCCCACCCAATTTCTCACCCAATCTTTGAGTGGCATTCCCACCCGCCCCCATGAACAATTTAATTCGGGGTCAAGTCAAGCTAGTGACTTGGTTATCAAAACAAGCCACACAATATGGGTTTCACCCATATTTCGCATCTTTTCCCTTTCTACCATCTAAGTGTGGGGTAATAACCCACCGTTGTATATATAAAACTTTGAAAATTGTAAATACGAAAAAATAAAATAATTGTTGTGTTACCCCACTTAGTTTTGAATATTGAGGACAATATTCATTTCTAAGTGCTGGGGAAATTCAGCGAATTTGATCATAAATGTACCCTTTAGTCCCTTTTTCCCCAAAATGGCCAAATTTAAAAAAAAATTTTAGTGGAAGTACTATGTACTAAACACAACAAATGGTAATCATCCACCATGTCTAACCCACATAAGGATTGGCTAATCCAGAGCAAACGGCTCTTGGTAAAGATATCTCAAATCCGTTGACGGCTTGCAATTTGCCCAAAATTGTATGGTATTCAACTCACCATATCCTAAAAAGTAAAGAGTTGGCTAGCCCGCAAGTTTATGGCTTGTGGTAAAGGCGAGGAAAAACCATAATTGGTAATCACCACCAAAGATAATATCGATAATTTATCTAAGAGTTGGCTAGTCCGAGCAAACGGCTTCGGTAAAGACACAACAAATCCGTTATATGGTTTATGATTTGCCTATAAATCATTTGGTTATCGTTGTACCAAGGTTCTTACTTGAACCAAAACAATTGGCTACTCCGGAAGTGATGGCTTTTGGTAAAGAGTTCTTTAAAATCCATTAAAACTTCATAAAAGATTGCTAGGGACTAGCAATAGTTTAGTGTGGGGGATTTGATATGTGTCTAAATACACATATATTTTACAATGTTTAAACCCACAAAACAACCAAAAACACTTTGAAAAGCCATAAAATGTTACAAATATCATTGGAATGTGTTTTTATTTGATTCAGGTACAAAAAGAGCTGAAACAGTTTGATTCTGCTAATGCGATGATGGTTTCTGCTGAAGCCTATTTGGTTTCTGCTGAAGTTATGCTAAATCAATGGTTTCGCCAAGATATAATGTCTCGATGGGTTCTCACTGAAGGCCTACGTTTCACAGATACTTTCACTAAAATATCTGGTCAAACCTTGAGTCAAACTCATCTTACTTTTCTCCTTCTCTTTCCACCTCACCCCACATACCCTGCTTTTGTTACCCACTCTTCCACTTGACCTCTGAACCTACTAAACATGTCCCCTCCACCTCTACAAGCAACCAATAAGCATTAATTGCAGCAGAACTGCCTCACATTAACTTTAGGACTTTTTGGCGTCAAAAGTCACTTAAACGGCTAGGATGATTTCTGCTTATCCAATGGACATGAATTAAAGTGGGATTTGATTGAAATGCTAGTGGGAACTCAGAAGGTTATAAAAGAGAAGAGAAGGCAAAGAGAAGAGTACTTTTAGGGCTAGCCAATGGTCACGTAGTTAAATACCTTTGGACTAGCCATTGGTCTCGTAGTGTAACTTTTTAAAGCTTTCTTTAAATTAAATGTCTTTTACAGTTTCAATGTTGTAATCTTCTTTAAACTAGTGTAATGAATCTTTAATTTCGCTTTAATTTCGCTTTAAATTTCGGCTTCAAGTTTTGCTTAATTTCCTTTAATTTTCAAGTCATTTCAATTTAATGTTAAGTAGTTGTTTGATGGACTCTATAAGCTCTCGTAAGCTCTTGACAAAAGCTTTAAGACTTTTAGATTCATTAAATCGCTTATAGTCTTTAAATTCGAAAAGTACTAAAAATCAAAAATAGTGTGATCATGAAGAAGATGATGAAGCGAGGTTGAATTTGGAGTGCTATGGGTATTAGGAGCTTATTGGTAAGCTAATAGGTGTAACCTTGTCCATTTGCTCTATGTCTCACTCCTATTCTCATTTGTAAGCCACTTTTACAATTTTTGCAATTTCATCGTTTCCTTTAATATATGCTTTGATTCCATATGTTTCTGAGTTTATTTATTGTTTGTTTATAATGTTAAAGTTTAACCTTAGGTTGTTATGCTTTGGATTGGTTTGTGGTTTGATATTGCATTTAGACTGCCAATATGCTTGTTTTTGATGTTCATAGGCTTAGACATTTGTGACTACTTGTTTGTCTTGAAAAGGTCCATCTTGACACTTTGGTACCTCCGAATTGATGGAATAGGTTTATACTCTCTTTGCTTTGAAAACTTCGCTTTGGTCCATTAAAGGGTTGTTTGGATTTAATAATGAAACCGTGAAAATGGTTGTGAATGGTGTAGTTCCTTTTGATTTACACTATATGGAACCTATTTGACTCAAGAAATACTAACCAAAGGGTGTAGCATGGTAGAAAGTCAATTTGACACTTGACAATCTCATTATGAGCAATCGTGAGGTTGTTAGATCTAATAATCTTGCATACATGTTTAATTGTTGTTTATCTTTGTTTAATTCATGTTTATGTTGTTTAATATTCCATATTCATTATTAGATTCGGATCAAAGTTCGCCTTAGTCAACTTTGATCATAAATTTAAAAAGTCAAAATTTCTAGTTTTCCTGTTTTTGATTTAATTGTTTATTTTCTCATGTCTTTGTTACTTAGTTTCATGTTTAGTACTTTTAGGATGTTTTAGTTTTGTTGCTAATCTTGCTTATTCTATTTTTGTTAATTTTTATATGTCATGTTTAATAACTTATTTATGTGCTTATTTTGATTCTGCTGATTCACTTATTTGGATTCTGCTGAATCTGTTAGCCTTTGTTTATTCTTAGTTGTTTTTACCTTTTCTGGCTTATTTGTTATGTATGCTTGCTTTTACGTTTGTAGCTTATTAGATAGCTTAATCACCCATTTTTTTTGTCCCATCTTACTCACTACATAGAAGCAAACCGTAGTTGGAGTTGTTTTCCTAAGTTCATGAAAAGTCCTCATTGACCTTGAGCTTGTGATTTTGGCCCGATGTGAGGCTAATCATACTCGGTGTTTCAATTTGTTGAGCTCTCATGAGCTAATTAGATAAGTCCTATAGGAGTTTGTTGTTTGCCCACTCATAACAGTTAACTGAGAAATCAGTGAACTTACACCATTACCAACAGCTCCTCAAGAAGACCTTATAAAGGTTCAGAAGATTCGGATTCTCATTGAATGACTTATTAGCTTATACCAAGCTTATTTGATAAAATCCAGTACACATGCTTGTTTATACTTGTTCATATTACTTGTGCATATATTATTATTATTTTTTTACTTTCCTGTGTGGAGCTTATACTAAGCTTTTACAAGCTTCCATTCCATCCAAGTTAAGCTCAAAAAGCTTAACTGACTAAACCATAAGCTCACACTGCTCCAGTCCATTTTCTTGTTTATATTCATTCATTGGACTTGTATACATCTTAGTTTACCTTTTGTTTCATCTGTATAGCTTATTTCAAGCTTATTCCAAGCTTGAGTTCCAACAGTCAAGCCAAGAGCTTAACTGATTGGACTCATAAGCTTTCAATGTGCTTATTTTCAAGTTTGTAAAGTTTTGTTTTCATTAATCATGTATAATATCAAGATAAATTTAGTTTCGTAAAAGAAAACTAAAAGAACCACTTTAATGGTAAATAATTAATAATATGTTTCTCCCATCGCTATTACATTGGAATCATTGGTTTAGCGACAATTCCGCAATGTAAATAATGTTGCTAACAGATTTGGGAGGAAGGAGAATGCAAATAGAATAATTATGTATAAAATCCATTTTCAGTTTCTTAATTCATTTTATAATATTTTAGATTTTTCATTCTTTATTTCATTTATTTAAGTTAATTTTAGATTTTCTTATTATCTAATTCATTATTAAATACATTTAATTCATTTTAATTAATATTAATTAATTTAATAGTGTAAAATTTATTTTCCAATAATATCGTAATCGCTTTTAGGTTTCGATTGCACGCTTTTAACGACATAGTCGTGATGAGCTATCACTATTCACATTCCTAGTGTTAGTCAATCGATTCTGCTTTTTGTATATTCTATATCATTTCAAAGACACACAATGTTGTATTCGGATATCACGCCTCGCCAGACATAAACGATCCAAGGATATTTTAATCTTTGGTAAACTTGCATTCTCTCCCGGGCTGTCGCCCTTTTATCATCTGTTACGGTTGACCGTTCACAAGCGGTTGATAAGTGTGACAGAGAAATAAAAGAAGGTGGTTCGGGAAGGAATCAGTATCTGTGGTTTAGAATGGTTTAATTTTGTTTATTTAGTGTTAACTATAGCATATGAACTTAATTTGATCAATATGGCATGCTGGTGCAGTAGATGGTGTAGGTTTAAGCTTATATCAGTCCAATAAGTGGTGTTTGGTTTAATGCATTATCTCGTGTTATAGGCTAGTGCAAAGGTAGTTTCTCGTTGCTTCATGCTTGTTAAGATCCTTTGTATTCATATCTGCCACCACATTGCACTTATAACATAAAAAGTCAAAATTATTTTTAATTATCTTAACTGTTAACTGTTGGATTTTTGTTAAAGCAAACACTTGTTTTGTGTTCCAAATTCATAAACAAAGCTTGCATTAGATATATTTCATCAATAAACATCATATTCGGTCCTTGAATTTGATCCAAACCTCAAATTAGTCAACATTTCGCTTTGTGAAAAGTCAAATATTGAAATTTCGCCATTTCAACCGAAAGGATTTTTCATGGGCTCATTTTGAGTCAAATTCAATGAAATTTGTGGTTTTAAAAATCCTCTTGGTCTATTTTCTTATGTCCATTTTAGTATATTTTTGTGAATTTTGTTTAAGCCCCAAATGAGCTTGTCAAAACAAGCTTATGTGCCTGTCAGAGCACTTAGCCGCATTGTGGATTATGTGATTTTTGGCCCTTGCACAGGCTTAGTTTAGCTTATCAAGGTCCGAGCTTTGGATATTAGATAGCCAACCAGGTCTAGTTCAAGTTCCATTTGTTGGTTTTCTGTTTCCACTTATTTAAGTGCTTGTTTTAAGTCGCAACTGGTACCCTTAACTTGTTTTAAATTATAGCTCAAACATCAAATCTGTGCTAGCTTCCAATCCAGAGGTTATAGCTTGTTGATTCTTGTTGCATTTTAGCTCTTTTAGCATTATATAGCTTGTGTTTTCATTTGGTAGCTTTTGGTGCCCATTTGCTTATTCAAGTGCTTATTTCAATAAGCACTTGTACATCAGTTTCACATTCCTCCACACAACCACTTGTTTTTCCATTTCTCCTAGCTTCCTAATATAATTTTAGAGTTTTCCTGAAATTTTCAGATTTTTCCAAGTTGGTTTGCTATTTTTCTGCATTAAAATTGATTTTTAGGCCTTTTTAATTAGCTTTAAATACAATTAATTAAGAAAAGCTTCAAAAAAATAATTTTTCATTTTTCTTAAGTTAAGATAAATATAAAAAGACAAAAAAAATATTTTTCTAAATTTTTCTTAGTTAAATTTGTATTTTTAAATAATTTAAGTAGTTTTAAATAGTTTTTAATTCATAGAAAATAGAAAAATATTCAGAAAAATACAAAAATAGTTTTGAAAATTCTATTTTGATATTTTAGATTTTTCTAAGTCTTAATTTTATTTTTCTAGCTTTATTTCCTATTTTCTTGTAATTTAGGTTATTATTAAATAGTTAAAATAGTTTTAATTAATAATAATTAATTAAATAGTTATAAAAATAATTTTCTTTTCTATAAATTTTCTTTTATCATTAGGTTTGTAAAATGTCATTTTCATATTTTTAGGACTTTTATTTCTTAGATTTCACTTTTTGTTTTTATGCGCCACGTAATTTTATTTAAACGTAAGTTTTAAGTTTTAAACGCTCATCAATTTTAAAAATAGTGATAGCGTTTATTTAATATATTTTAGCTTTTTAATTTTCTTTAATTTGCATTTAAGTCGCTGTAATTTATTAATTTTTCCTTTAGGTATAGTTATTCATCCTAATCCTTGCTGATCACTATCATTAGTGATCATTCTATCATCTGGTCAAGTGTTTACACACCATTGAGTCTCCGTGGGACTTAACGACCCGGGAATTCATTCTATTCTCTGATCTTCATTGTATTTGTGTTTTGAGCAGTTTTAAGCTTCTTACGGTTAGCCATTCACAAGTGGCTAGTTTGTGTGAGGTAGCTTGACTGTTTTCAAAGACAGATCAAATTTTATGCGCACGGGAGGCTTTAGCGTGTGTTAAACCTTTTCGACCCATTCTTGCACATACCCCACCTTTTGTAAAAGTCTTTTGTAAAGTTATCGAAAATCCTAAAAGTTCATTAACACTTTTCACAAGTGTTAGCAACACCAAAAATATTTTCATTCTCGTTTTTATAGCATATTTTCAAAAATCCAAAAATATCCATCCTTTATCCTCCAACTGCTTAATTCTACATTTCTTTATCCTCAAACCTGTTTAATTCTCCACCCTTATCCTCTATAACCGCTTAATTCTTCATCTCTTATCCTCTTATCCGCTTAATTCTTCATGTCATGGTTTTCGACATGTTCTCGGTGTGGAGGTCCATTTAACGGTGGAAATTGTCGCGATGTACCAATGTGAGTTTCGAGACAAGTTTGTCGGTAATCCCGATCCCATTTCAAATAATGAAACACCGATTTTTCCTACCTACCTCTACAACCCCAATACGAATCCTACTCATGCGAGTTTTGTGGAATGATTCTCATTACGGTTTTGATTGTCCACCACGGGTCCCGCTTGTCTATGAGCCGGAACCATGTTACAATCGTAACTTTGGTGAAAGTTATTTTCCCAATTATCTCATGTGAGAATCGGGGGTCCTCATGCGACTTTTGAATGTCAACCGATGAATCAAAATTTTCAAAATTCCACCTCTCCGGTTTTGACAATTTCCAACCCCACAAAGATTCCATCATTCATCAATATCCTTCACAAGATTTCAATGATCACGAGGAGTGTAATCTTCCTCAAAGTTCAAGAAATACGCATTCAAAAGAAACTACAAATGAAAAGAATGGTATGTAAGCTTCACGAGATGAACATAAGAATCTGATATGATGACGATGATGATGAGGATAGTATTCAAATGAGGGAATATTATGAGGACGACGAGGAGAGTGTTATTCTTTGAAAGATATCATTTCTCAACTCCCCGCTTTATTGCTATCACACCTATCTTACCTATTATTGCTTCCAAAGACTCTCTCATAATGGAGGATGATCATCTCAAGACTATTTCGAAATGGAATCATCAAGTGTTGAGGATCTTGTCCTAATCCCAGTGAGTCCGAGGATATATCCGATAGTGATTGTGATTTGCCTTTTGTGATTCTCTTGACATTTCGAGGTTACTTCCGGATTTTCTCAAATCCTCTTTTGAATTTCATAATGACTACACTTTTGGGAAAGTAAATCCTCTTTCGATGAAATGTCCGAGGCGATCTGAGACCATCACGGAAGTGGTGGAAATTGCTAGCTCCGAGCACACCACTTGTCCCACCTCTCGTATTCTAACTTATCTCTTCCATCATGTGATGACGATTCTATCCTCATCGATGAGATTCATGATCCAAAAATCATGAATTCCCCTTCGATAATGAGGAGTTAGTCATGATTTTTATCATGATTTTCTTTCTTTTCTTCACATATGGTGTGACTTCTCGTTCCCTTTTCTCCTTCGGAACGAGGACACTATTTTGATCCCGCATTTTCATTTATCATTTTTGAGCCGGTTCTATCTATATCTCGTCGGTGTGGAACTTTCATGTGCTTCAAATGTTTATACAAACATCTTGAATGAAAGTCCGATGAAGATTGTTTCTTCCACTTTGCTTCCCATGAACCAATGAATACGGGTCGAGTCAAGCTAGCGACTGGGAACCAAAAACAAGAGCACCATATGGGTTTTCACCCATATTTCATCTTCTTATCCCTTTCTACCACCTAAGTGTGGGGTGATGCCCCACATGTTATATATATATATATATATATATATATATATATATATATATATATATATATATATATATATATATATATATATATATATATATCTAAAAAAAAAAAAAAATTCTTTTAAAATAATGGCCGTAATATTTCCTTTTACGTTTTTTGTTTCGCATAACTCACGGTACTTTGAATATTGAGGGCAATATTCATTTCTAAGTGTGGGGAATTCTCACGAATTTTATCATATAATTATAACAATTCCCGTTTTTGGCCAAATTTTTTTTGGAGTAAGTGTCTTGCACTTACTCATTTGGTTATCGATCCGCCTTGTCTAATAAACAAAAGGATTGGCTAATCCAGAGCAAACGGCTCTTGGTAAAGATACCTCAAATCCGTTGACGGCTTGCAATTTGCCCAAAATTGTATGGTATTCACCACCATATCCTAAAAAGTGAAGAGTTGGCTAGCCCAAGTTTATGGCTTGTGGTAAAGGCGATGGAAAAACCATAATTGGTAATCACCACCAAAGATAATAATCGATAATTTATCTAAGAGTTGGCTAGTCCGAGCAAACGGCTTCGGTAAAGACAAAATCAAATCCGCTGAAAGTCGGTGGTTTGCTCAAAATCACATGGTTATCGATGTACCATGGTTCTTACTTGAACCGAAACATTTGGCTACTCCGTAAGTAATGGCTTTTGGTAAAGAGATTCAAATCCATTAAGTTTTCTCAAAATATTGCTAGGACTAGCAATAGTTTAGTGTGGGGATTGATGAGTGTGTAAATACTCATCATTTTTAGTCAACTGAATCGCAAAACGCCTAAAATGCTCGAAATGCATCAAATGTCAAAATATTCCAAAATTGTATTTTATATGTTTCGGATGCAAAATGTTTAAAATCGATGAAAAATGAGTAAAGTTTGCATAATTGGCGCTTCGGCCCCCAAGTTTCTAAAATTGTCAAAATAGTCCCCGAGCCTTAATTTCAAAAGTAAAATCACCAAAGGTCCTTTTAAATCATAAGTTGTCAAATTTAGTCCTTTGGTGAAAAATATAAAAAGTTTGAGAAAATTACAAGTTTGGTCCTCCAAATTTCAAAATTGGCAAAAATGGCCCCTAGAAATTGGAAAATGGCAAGTTTGGTCCTTGTACTTTTTGAGATTGTCAGTTTTAGTCCTTGGAGCAACTTTGCTTAATTGACAGCCTTGGCCCTTGATTTTTCAGAAATTACACAACTAGTCCTTGTGTTTTAAACCCTTTACAAACCCTTTGGCCCTTGTCAATCCATGTGACCCCTGCCATAGCCCAAATGGACCCTTCACTTTTGACCCCCTTCTATTATTAGCACCACCAAACTCGTCAAAATCACAAACGCGCCAACACTTTCTTCTCCTTCCTCACACTCTTTCTCTCGCAACAAGCTTCCACCCCATCCCTCCACTTCAACATATCACCCTCCTTGTCCCTCCACATCAAAACAAAACAAGAATCATTAAATGCACCTTCACCCCTTTACTCAACCCTCCAACTGCCAAAACCAATTCCCGCCAAAAACCAATCAAAGGCCAAGATGACTTCAATTCATCCAATGGCTAAAAGAAAAGGTGGGATCTGCTCAGAAACAAGTGGGAAGGTGTTTGGCATATAATAGGAAGCAAGAGGAGAGATAGAGAGTAGTAGAATTTAGTTTTAACTTTTCTTAATGTCGTTTTTCTTATCCATGTATTAGTTTAGCTTAAAATAGGTAATCTTTTGTTTCTATGATCAAAACTAGTTACTTTATCATTATAATCAGCTTTAAGAATCCATTTCAAGGTTTGGTTAAAATTTATGTGCTTGTGATTATCGTTGGAATTTTCAAACTCATGTTCTTATATTTAAGCTCCAATTAGCTTATTTGCTCATTCAACCAAATTAACTTAAGTTATTTATAGCTTTTGAAAAGCTTTTGAATCGCTTTCAAACAATTTTGCTACATGGTCAACAAAAGTCAACTGTGAGCTCATATGGGTTTGGAAATGGTTACCGGTGTTGCGAGCCTTGGATGGGGTTTAAATAGATTAGGTTAGAGTGGTTTTGTGTTTGGTTTAGCTCGCAACAACAGTTGGACACATGTAAGTGAGTATCTCAATTTTAGTTTTCAAGCCATTTTGCATTTTTATGCTGTCTATGTATCCGTGGTTTAGAATGGTTTAATTTTGTTTATTTAGTGTTAACTATAGCATATGAACTTAATTTGATCAATATGGCATCTTTGGTTCGGTAGATGGTGTAGGTTTAAGCTTATATCACCAATAAGTGGTGTTTGGTTTAATGCATTATCGTGTTATAGGCTAGTGCGAGGGTAGTTTCTGTTGCTTCATGCTTGTTAAGATCCTTTGTATTCATATCTCACACCACATTGCAGACTTATAACATAAAAAGTCAAAATTATTTTTTAATTATCTTAATCTGTTAACTGTTGGATTTTTGTTAAAGCAAACACTTGTTTTGTGTTCCAAATTCATAAACAAAGCTTGCATTAGATCTATTTCATCAATAAACATCATATTCAGTCCTTGAATTTGATCCAAACCTCAAATTAGTCAACATTTCAGTTTTGTGAAAAAGTCAAAATATTGAAATTCTCAGTTTTTGCTCAACTGAAAGGATTTTTCATGGGCTCATTTTTGAGTCAAATTCAATGAAATTTGTGGTTTTAAAAATCCTACTTGGTCTATTTTCTTATGTCCATTTTAGTATATTTTGTGAATTTTGTTTAAGCCACAAATGAGCTTGTCAAAACAAGCTTATGTGCCTGTCAGAGAGCACTTAGCTTCTGCATGGGATTATCACGATTTTGCGACCCTTGCACAGGGGCTTAGTTTAGCTTATCAAGGTCCGAGCTTTGGATATTAGATAGCCAACCAGGTCTAGTTCAAGTTCCATTTGTTGGTTTTCGTTTCCACTTATTTATGTGCTTGTTTTAAGTCGCAACTCGGTACCCCTTAACTGCTTTTAGTTTTATAGCTCAAACATCAAATCGTGCTAGCTTCCAATCCAGAGGTTATAGCTTGTTGATTCTTGTTGCATTTTAGCTCTTTTAGCATTATATAGCTTGTGTTTTCATTTGGTAGCTTTTGGTGCCCATTTGCTTATTCAAGTGCTTATTTCAATAAGCACTTGTACATCAGTTTCACATTCCTCTACACAACCACTTGTTTTTCCATTTCTCCTAGCTTCCTAATATAATTTTAGAGTTTTCCTGAAATTTTCAGATTTTTCCAAGTTGGTTTGCTATTTTTCTGCATTAAAATTGATTTTTAGGCCTTTTTAATTAGCTTTAAATACAATTAATTAAGAAAAGCTTCAAAAAAATAATTTTTCATTTTTCTTAAGTTAAGATAAATATAAAAAGACAAAAAAAATATTTTTCTAAATTTTTCTTAGTTAAATTTGTATTTTAAATAATTTAAGTAGTTTTAAATAGTTTTTAATTCATAGAAAATAGAAAAATATTCAGAAAAATACAAAAATAGTTTTGAAAATTCTATTTTGATATTTTAGATTTTTCTAAGTCTTAATTTTATTTTTCTAGCTTTATTTCCTATTTTCTTGTAATTTAGGTTATTATTAAATAGTTAAAATAGTTTTTAATTAATAATAATTAATTAAATAGTTATAAAAATAATTTTCTTTTTCTATAAATTTTCTTTTATCATTAGGTTTGTAAAAATGTCATTTTCATATTTTTAGGACTTTTATTTCTTAGATTTCACTTTTTGTTTTGTACGTTTACGTAATTTTATTTAAACGTAAGTTTTAAGTTTTAAACGTTCATCAATTTTAAAAATAGTGATAGCGTTTATTTAATATATTTTAGCTTTTTAATTTTCTTTAATTTGCATTTAAGTCGCTGTAATTTATTAATTTTTCCTTTAGGTATAGTTATTCATCCTAATCCTTGCTGATCACTATCATTAGTGATCATTCTATCATCTGATCAAGTGTTTACACACCATTGAGTCTCCGTGGGACTTAACGACCCGGGAATTCATTCTATTCTCTGATCTTCATTGTATTTGTGTTTTGAGCGGTTTAAGCTTCTACGGTTAGCCATTCACAAGTGGCTAGTTTGTGTGAGTAGCTTGACTGCTTTTCAAAGACGCATCGTGAAGCTATCATTTAAAAGAATAAAGCATAATGTATCTTTTACCATGGGATGAATGTAAAAATAAATTATTCGTTTACATAAAGATGAATATACTGAACATCGGTTCCGAACATTCTCTAAACAAACAAAAGGATCTTTGTGAAAGGATATTTAATTGTAACTAAATGTGTTAGTTACTACAAATTTTGTATACATATTGTTATTAAGTAAACTATAGTTACTTAAAAATGTATTTGAGATCCTATAGATGGAGGATATATGCAAAACAATTATACAATAGCATAGTGTAGATGAAACGCAAATAGTTGCTTAAGTATTATGAAAAAACATCTACATGGTTGTGTAAATGTATAAGTACTAATTACAATTTAAGTTCGAAAGCGGCAATGTTGGATTAGTTGTTGGTTGAATGTGTGTAAAAGAGACAGATGCACCTATCATTTAAAATAATAAATTATAATTTTTGATTTACCATGGAACGAATGTAAAAAATAAATTATTCGTTTAGATAAAGATGAATATACGAACATGGTGCCGGAACATTGTCTAAAAGAAACAAAATAATATGGGTCAAACGAACTTTAATTGTAACTAAAGGTCTTAGTTACTACAAATTTTGTATACATATTGTTGTATACAAAATTTGTAGTATCATATTTTTTTTTGCATTGACTTTAAAGTAAACCGACTAATGTATGTGAGTTGCTTTGGTTGGATTATACTTTAGTAAATAATATGACTCATCCGTAGAATATGAAATATTACATAAAAAATCTTGTAAAGTAATGGCATATTCGTGATCAGTAACTTGCTAAAATCTATTGCTAATATAAGTCACAAATTCTAAATAACATTATGAGGTCATCATGTGTGTGTTGGTGACCGGACATTCATTTTATCAGGATCTCATTAGATTTTTGTTGGCAAGAGCAAAAACAACGTCGCATAATCATCACAAATGCTTCCTATCTTGAATGTCATGATTGTTGACATTGCTTAGTAAATGTATATAATTAACCGGAGATATAGACAATTAAATTGTTTAGCGTTCATCTTCATTGATTGGCTACACTAACAAAACCTTTTAAAAATTGGGTTACCTTGTTTTTTAATTGTATATGACAAAAAGCAATGTTTGCATGTCAAATGTATTAAGTCCAAATGTGAATACAAATTACTTATACACATCAGTTTGTGCAAATGTATGTATTACACACATCACTTGGTCGTCAAACATGTAAGTGATAAAATGTTACTAAACAAACCTTGTGTGCTTTTGTGAAAATATAATTTAATTACTTATACAAACTTATACAAAAAATGGTAATTAAATCTACAATATAACGCTTCACGGCTTGAGTGATGATGCATCGAAAAATTCAACAAAACCATCATGACTATGACTAACGTGTATAGATAGGTGTGATGTTAACGCGGTGCTATAATTAACGTTTAACTACCCCAATAATTTCAAAACACACATTCAACTGATCTCCTCCATCTCTCTTGAAGAATACGGAGTTCTCCAAATTATTTTATTTTATTTTTTTTCTTGAATGATTTTGTGTTAATAATGCAGAGATTAAGCACCGATCAAACTATTTTTAATGTTATTGATTATTGTTAGATTGCAAAACAAAGGAAAAACACAGTTCTGTTAAAGTGAAATACCGATTGACACTGCATGTGAGGTTAGATGATATGAAACATATAAAAAATACAAGATACTACTTTTAAAGATATGTATGAGTTATGTTAGAATCATTTTAGTAGGACTTTGTTAGATAGTTAAGCAAGATCTTCCTAAGAATCTTAATATAGGTATTAACATTGTATGCAATTATGGGGATAAGTTTGGCTAAGATTAGTATAGTATAGATTAGTTGTTGCATATGAAAAGGGTGTGATCTTTGTATCAAAGGTGCAAGAGCTAAACAAACATATCTTGTAACATGGAGATATGATTACACAATATGAGGAACAATTTCGAATGGATGTGTAGTTAAATTGTATGAAAATATGCTGCAGTTGAAGTTAGTACTTTTAAATAATTATATGGGTTAAGATATTATCGATTTACTAAGACTTTGTTTTAAACTTACTGAATATGTAATTATGCACTGAGTATCGGTATGAACATTGTTTGCAACTATGGCGGGAAGGTAGTTTGGGTAGATTGTCGTTTAAGTTTTCCATATGAAAAAGCGCGTGATATGATATAATATGGTGAACGGACAAAAATAGGTATTCGTACGGTCAAATGGTTAAATGATTATAGATGTGTGCAACAGTTTAGTATGTAGTAACATATACGAATGTGCATATATTTGTTGATGTGAACACTTGTTGACCCTTTGAACGTATGTTGTTTTATGAAACAGAATGATGATGCAGTTTCTGGTTGAGGCAAACCAAATTAACATTCGAACATTACAGGTATTTTGTGGTACGATCAAGTTATTTAATTGAGTTGTTTATTGAAACTCTTGACATTAATACATGCAACATGTATTTCAATTACGACTTCTTCCTACTCATTTACGGGACCACCGAAACCCAAGAACAATTGGATTTACTTAATTCATAATGGCGGAACGAAACATAAAGTTTACATAAAGATGGTGGTGGGAGCGTTTTAAGTTGTTTGAGCGTGAGTGGCGAATATTTTAGATGACAGCAAGTACACGAATGTCGGGACATTTCATTTTATTAGGCAAGAAGAGGACTGTTACTACGTTACAGCGTATACCAATGATGGATCTGAGTGCAATGGATACTGTCTGGATGTCGTAGGTTACAGACAGCGAAGATGCTTGCTAACTTTGCAACACCTTGAACAATCACCGGTAATTACTAAACTCTAATCATTAAATTGAATAACTTGATTACAAATCTCATGAAAATCCATTTAGTAAATAACATTTTATTTTGTATAAACTCTGTTACGCAGGACATTCCTAGCGGTTTCTTTACTTCATTTGATAATGATCGCTTTCGCGTTCTTGTGGGTGGAGTGGTTGTAGCAATGTAGCTCATCGTAGGATTGTCTTCTTTGGATGAAGATAGGCATGTCCATCTATTCGGTGGTCAGGGATGGGATATTTTAGTTCACGTAGAAAACCTGACTGTTGGCAGAAGATTTGTCTTGACAAACTTGCTAAACAATGCTGTTTCATTGATGCCATTTGACGCAGCTGGTGTCGAGATGCGTCATGATGTTGTAGAACGTATGTACCTGAACTGCAGAAACCCTTTCATGAGAAATCCGATTGACAATGGTATGTTACTGAAACTGTTGGAATAATATATGTACTTATTTCTCAAGATAAAAACATTTCAATATGATAATTATTTAACGTAATTTTGTTTTTGTATATTTGAAATTTAGATAAGAGGATGAAACATATGTGTGCATGGGAAGGACACACCGCTGAACATGACAATGAGAGGGAGTGTTTCTACGCACCGATATTGGCGTACGTTACGGACATAAGGCGGTTGGTAAGTGGCTGATTGATATTAATATATAATTTATTGGAACTTGTAAATCTAAGGTTATTCCTTACATTAAGTCTCGTGTTACGCGAACATTCCTCATGACTTTGTGAAGGCGCATGCAATGTGGCGATACCACAATGTTGTTGCAATACTGAAGAAGAGGAGTTCTATGTTGACGTTGATTTGGAACATACAATGACAGGCCAAAAGCAAAAATCATGTTACAATCAATTGCAACCGGACGAGATTGTTAGAGATTGTGATTGGGAAGATAACAAAATGGTCCGGTTCAAGCTTGTTAAAAAGTTCCGACGTCGGCGTCTCTTTGCCTTCGTGTAACAAAGTTGAAATTCGATTATTCCACATGTGTTAAGACATCCGCAATCGTCGCGTCAAGAAACTTTGTGTGTGTGTTAATGACTGAACTTGTTATGTCTAACTGAAGCATCATAAATTACGTTTGGATTGCTTATGTCGTATGTTTTGTGTTTTGGAGTGGTTATGAAGGCTGGCCGTATATGGCATGAACACTTATTTTCTATAATGATATGCTATGTATGTAATGGTAAATAGATCAATGTTATGAACTTATGTGTAAGCGTTTGTAATATATTTCATCGTATGTTCTATTTTATTGTCAACGTTTATTTTAACTTGTATGAAAATAAGTGTGCATAGCTTAATATGTTCGATTTGTTTCATCAAACTTAATAGCGTAACAACTGTATTGGGCTAATATAAGAGAATAAGAGCTTTTACATGGGCCTTGTTTTGTTCCAGTTTTTACTTCTACTGCATTGATTACTTTTTAAAGGATATGATATGTTGGTTAAATGGCGATTTGAAATTTGATTTGTCATTTGGAAACGCTATTAGAATATGACATTAATTGACACACCTATCATCTTCCCCTTCATAAACAGATCTGATTATATTAATTGACGTATTCAATGACATTAAGACATGATTATCATCCAGTTAATTTTGATACTATTGATGATAAATATGTAGACAAATAATTATTTGAACCTCAAACACTTTTATAACAATAGACATAATATTCATCACAGAAATGGTGTTATATGAAGATAAATTGTAAGGCCTTGAACTTCAAATAATTTTATTAATAAAAGTGACATAACATAAACATGAGAAGAAAACTTTGATGATGAGAGTTCAATCCTCGTCGAAGAAGTTTAAATCGACAACGTAGTCATCAGTCAAATCGTGACCCATTGCCCGTAATTCATTGATCATAGCTTCTGTTTTTAGCACCTTCGACTTAACGGCATTTAGAATCTTGGCTTGTTCTTCAGGATCCCCACCATTTACTTTAAGCCAATCAAGAAAAACAGATGTGTCTAACTCACCTGCATATAGAAAATTAAATTAGCCACTATAAAGGAAATATATATGATGATTTTATTTATAAGATGGTAACGCTAGTTATATGACATACCTTTATCATGTTGAGAAGACGATCCTTCTTCAAAAAGCGATGCAAGAAATCTCATTGCATCATCAACTTTGTTATTTGATGGTTTCCTCTGCCCATCATGCAGTGCAGGTTCAACAGTAGGTTGCGTTGCAGGATCAACATCAGCAACGGTTGGAGGATTAACCTTTGCACTTGTTTTAGCCGTATTTGAGTTTTCATGCTCTCTGTTTTTAGGGTTTGATGATGCCATGTGTAAACTCGTATTGGAAGATGTATGTGAATTAGGAGTATTTATAGATATTTTGTGAGTATAATTATGTATTTTACACATGTGATCCTTCATGATTGAGTAATATTCTAAATAAGCTTTCAAAATCAGTGACATATATAAAGTTGCTAAAAAACTATAAATAGAAATTGTATCATCAGAAAATATATATGATCTCATTTAGAATCCTTCCTAGTTACCCCAAATGACAATGACAACGTGAATAAGAATATCAATGCATATTTTCTCATTAAAATGCATGTACTTTTAAAACTTAACATAGTGAATAAGAATATCAAGAGTGAAACATGTCTTATTGATAAAAGAACATTTTTTTGCAATTACATTTCTTATTCAATCAAACATCGTCGTCATAACTGTCATCATCCGTAGGAAACGGAGTTGCATCATCATCCTCAATAAAATCGGCCAAATCATCATCAATATCATCGAGAGATTCATCAATATCGGTATCAAGATCGCCTAAACTAATTCCATCATCATCTTCATTATCAGTACCATTAGTAATCGTATCGTTAATGGGAATGGAATTATCTTCAAAGGTAACGTTATCAAAATCATCATCCGTTTCTACGTCCATGAGCCTTGATGGAAGTACATTTGATGAGAAAGTCCTTTGTCTTTTTTGTGATCGACTAAACGTTACAGGTCCATCGTCATCATCTTCCTATGTAAAAGGTAGTGGAACATGATATTAGTCATATCTTGTATATGTGTAAACTGAACAATTGTAATAGCAAAACAAATCTATTATAGATGATCAATTCGTACCACATTATAATTGTGTACAGTGTCATGAACGGTTTCTTTTTTTTGTGTTATTGGCTGAACATTTTCATCATCAGAAGAAACAATGTGAACAACATTGTTATTCACAGAAACATCTTTTTTCAACAATCTTCCACGTTTGCGAGATACGGGGCACTCCTTGAGAATGTAATAATCGGTTAAAATTGTACAAATTGTTTGTTGAATTTGTTTGTAAAAATATAATATTCATCTTTATTAACGATGACATATGCACGTTCAAATTCTTACCTCATTGTCATCTGATATGTCGATAAAAGATACAGGTTTATCGGATGGATCGAATGTATTTAACACTTTACTGGCTTCCTCTTTTTTGAGAGCCTACATAGAAACAAAGATGTAAGATAAAAGTAAAATGAACAAATTTGACTATTTCAAATGTATCGAAAAGTTTATTTAAGTTTAATCACTTGGTTTGTCTATGAATATCATAAAATACATACGAACCTTGGGTGAGTCGTTATTCACCATAATGTGATTGTAGGAGATTAGTTGTGTGTTTATGTCCTACATTGGTGGCACCTTTTATACACAATGTATACAAAGTTAAGTTAAGAATTGATCTCTAACATACTCTAATTTACTTTTGAAATTACATAGAATTTGTGAGTTGATTACATGAAATAATTTAATTGTATAAACAAATCTTATGCGTATATAGAGTTGACTAACTTGATGGGTCATTTGTTATTTAGTACGAATACAAATATTACAAATATACTTTTAAAAATAGCATTTATATTAAACGTGTATTTACAAAAGGTAATGATTGTTCTTGGTTAAAAATATCAAACTTACCTTGATAAATGACCCGGTGGTAGATGAATTCTCACACACACCTCATTCATTAATCAAGCAACACTGTAGCGATTTCTAACCAAGAACAGGTAATCATCTTGAACAAAATACAAATCTAGTAAATTTATTGTTAGTTTTATGATGATCTGCATGTAAGTAAGAATGACAACTATAATATATTCAACACCAACTGTGTATGGTTTAGGTTGATTCTTAACCCTTAAGATGGTAGTGATTTATAGTATGTTGATACATAGATACTTGCTTGGGGTATGCGGTTTCATATTTGATGAAATAGGTTTAACTTGAAAGACTATTTGTTTTGTAGTTTCTATAAACTGTAATAGATATGAAGATTAGTCTTCAAGTATATAGGTTAGTTAATTTTATATGGTGTATGTTTTGTTTAAAAGTTAGTTAACAGAATAACATATTATGTGGTCCATTATTTTGTTACATGGTATGTATGATATGATTATAGAGTGAAATCATATAATCGAAAGGTTACGCAAAGGACAAAGTGTAGTAATACTGTATAAGTTTTATAAAGGTGTTGTGTTTTTAGTGTATTCGAAATAAGTAGTATGTATAAAGTATCCACGTAAGACATACAGTGTGTCGATTAAAACGATTTGCGCTTTTGCAATATATATGACATGTGAATGTATACTTATGATATTCATTATTAGTTTGTTTCTAAAGGAAACATAAATTACTATTAGTTATAACGTAATCACTTATGACTGTCGTGAATAAACGTAAACCATTTGTTTATTTATCATATAGGATATGCGAATTTATATTTGTAAAGTGATTCATATGTTTTAAAATGAATACTTGTTTTGATAATTGTGTACAAATCTGATCGATTGCTTATATTTGTTTCCAATGTTGTTGCAAAACGAATCATTTAGCTAATCTATATGTTACTCATAATTTGACAGGATGAGTGTTCAATTTGTGTTTCTTTGTAAACAAAGCAAAGTTTGCGAAAAGTCGGTATCTTGCGTAAGGTGATAATTTAAACATTAATACTCATGTTTATAATTGAATATTTGTTTTATTTTGTTTGTGTTGTCGGCGTTTACCATCTCGTTCACAAAAGCTTCTACGATGGAACACCATGGTCAGTACTTAATACATAATCGGGAACAAAACACAAAGTCCGGATAAAACAAAGCTCGAAAACCATTACAAATTGTACGGCGATGAGTGGGTCAAGTTTACGGAGAAGAGTAGGTATCTGAGACGTGAAATGTTGCACTTTATAAAGGAGGAGGAAGACACGTATTACGTAATCGCCTACAATCGTCTTTGGCGAATGCGGTGGATATGACAACTGATAGGCGTGAGTGAGATGAGATGCTTAGTGTTTCAGGGCGAGAATCTTGGACATTCTCCGGTAAGCACACATGAACTATTATCTATTTTTTTTTAAGTTCAAATATGAAGTTTATAAATCTGTGAGTATGTTGATTATTTTTAATTGTATGTAGTTGCTTCCCGGAGATTTCCTGCAAGATATAGTGACAAACGAATTTGATATTCGGATGGGAGGAATGAATTTAGAAACTGTGAATCATCGTCGTGTTCATATTCGAGGAACATCAAATCCAAAAGTTTATGCAAACTTGTTTTACGGAGATGGATGGAATCTCGTTGTTGACGATCAACACACAGTACCCGGAAACCAATGGTTTTCACAAATCTTGGTGGTGCAGTGCTTAATATGATTACTTTCGGAAGGGATGGACTTGGTTTAGGCTTTGAGGACATCCCGAGAACAGAATTGGATTTAGCTTTTCCTATCTGTCGAGGTCCCCTGGACAAAGGTATCATACGATATTTATGTTACACATCTATACTATATGATTGCATAACTCTAATATTTTGTGTTCACAAATTGCAATATAGATCCAAGAATGTTTCACATATGCGACTGGGAAGGGCATGATCAGCATAGAAATGAAGATGCATGTTTTTACACACCAATGCTGGCCTATGTCCTTGATAGGAACCGTTTGGTAAGTAGATACTACGTATAATTGTTAGTGCATGTCAGTTTCTGTGTATTTAATTTTGGTTATGTCTACTTAAAAATGAGAGCTTATTGAGGTTTTATATTTCATATACAGACTGTACCTGCCAAGTTTGTTGATAAGAGTGAACTGCACACATTTGACAACGCAATTGTTAGACACGGTGGGATGGAGTTTGCGGTTGACCTGGTGACTGTAAGGCACAAACAGACACGGAAGAGGAAGCCGAGAAAGAACCATCTAACAATGATTGCAAAGGACAAATGGAAACATGTCAAAAGGCAATGCCGTTTCAGGAAGGACAAAATGATTCGATTTCAGCTTGTTGACGTGATGACTGATTTGGCGGAGACAGTTGATCCGGAGTTTCCTGTGCTTGTTCCAATATTTGATATGTGCTGAATGAAGGTGTTCAAGTGGATTTGACTTTTGTTATCGGGATTGTCAGTGGGTGTGTGTCTTTTGAAACAATGTTTAGGTGGCAAGACTTTAGTAGTTTAGTTATATGTTAAGTTGAATAATGGCTGGATACATGACTTGTTCATCCAGTCTATTATCCTACTACGTTTAAGGTGTTATCCTACTACGTTTCGTATGTTGACAGTCAGTTCTTATTTATATATTGTTGAATCAACTACTTTAGACTAATGCAGTCATCTGTTAATTAGCTTACTTCCCTTTAGGAGTGTGTGTTATTGTTTAAAGTATGCTTGCTTGTCTATGTAGTAAGAATTTTAGTTGGGTTACAATCTGCTATAAAACTGAATGATAGTATGTGGGTTAGTACCTTTTTATAATGTTTGTTATACTGACATGTTTATATAGCAGATTGAGTAAGTAGGCATCCAAGTTCATCTCGATACCTTTTTTGTAATTTGACTTTTTAGAATGACAATGTGGACCAATGTATATATTGACATATTAATGGTATGACACAATAAAACATGTGGTTTCATCTTCATCTGAATCAAAAAGAACATACATTTGTTGTCATTTAAAACAGCTTTCGATGTAGACTACTTCCATGATCCTTAAATATGTCCTACACACATGTTTTATTGTGATACAAAAATGTTTGTGGCAAAAATAGACCTTTTTTTGGTAGACTTGGTTGAATGCTTCAATTAATAAGTTACACATAATTAGGCTTATAAATGAGCCCATTAAATCCAAACAGCCCAATAGATTAATATCTCATGTTCCGGTCAACTGCAAAAGTCCAAAAGCTCAAGAGATTTTTTGCGTGTTTAGATATAGAAAGATTACGTTTTCCAAGCACAAAACATCTTGAATCTTAGTTCAAACACTATCAAGTCGTTAGGTGTTCCACTTATCAAAACAGTGCATGATGATAGTGGTTAGATTATCCAACTTCATGTAAGATAGTGTACACAAAATACGTTAACGATGATAATTGATCACTGCAAAAATGCATGATATTTGTCTACTTGATGATCTATGTTACTGTTAAACATGTATAATACCCTAATCATGTTGAATCTGTAGATGTACGATAAAATGGTTTGTTGATGCTTATATGAATCTATCTGTAATTACATTTTTAATGGTGGTAGCATGATAACTTGGTGATGACTTGAATGGCAGTGTTCTATCAGATATATAAGTGTTGTCCAATATGTGATATGATGGGAGTATGCATCTTGTTTTCAGATATAACATATATGTGACAATGAGTATATATCATATAACAAATTGGTTGTCCCAAAAAGGGTAATTACACATCATTATCAAGAAGTGAATATTTGTATTATGCTTCAGAGACAAAAAGAACTGAATTGATAGTTAGCCAAAAATACAAATGCTCAATACAACTGCGTTGATAGTTAGGAAAAAATACAAATGTCACTAAATAAAAATGGGATAGTATCATAAATTTTTCATTAGAACATATAAATAATACACTCAATGTGCAAGTATACATTTGTTTTGTATGAATACAGAATTTGAAGTATAAAAAAAGGTCTTAACAGCCAAAGTGCCAGGTGATTAGGACTGTAGGTAATACATAAACTTGATCAAGCGATATAGGTTCCATAGAATATAGCACACCGTTACCTGCAAAATGAACAAAACAGCCAAAAACAGGTATATAATGGTAGCTGTCAAAACCTACAAACAACTTTAAGCACAAAACTTATTTCCAATAATTAACCAAAGTACTGATTGGTTATTCTTAATAAGACATTGTCCACAACGTAAAATCAGATCAAACAGTATCGCATAAGTGAGGAAAATAAAATGAAAGACCAAGATAATGGTACGGACAAAGTATTGTTTACGTGGATATCCATCCACAGCTTCCGCTTATTTCAAAATTAAAAACTCCAATAAACACTACATTCACGGCTTCTCAACTTTAATCTCCTTGTCAAGAACCAACTTTGTCCTTTTGGTAGCACTATTCTCTTCGCCTTGGAGCAAGTCAGTCTTATCCAATGGATCAACCTTCCTTTTTTCTTGAGACGTAGTATCAGAAGACGATTGCTCGGCATTCACAACATCATTCTTTAGGGCGGCGATCGGCGTTGTGTTCTCATCGGTCTGTGACTCCAAATCCTGCGTAAAATCACCCAAAGGGTAGGTTAATCATTGTAAAAAGGTATAAAACGTCGCAACTCACAGTAGAAGATGTGCCATAAAAATGTGTACAGTAGCATAAATGAAAAATACTTACAAATGGCGTCACATCAGCAACCTTTAAGCTGGTGGCTTCGTTTTCAGGCTGAGATCCAAATGAAATAAAGAAATTATATGGCTAAATTTTTGTTGGTAATGTCTTAGTACATGAAGTTTGGTTAAAACCGTTTAACAATTTAAATTCATTCGTCACCTTTCCCGGTGTAGCGGTAGCACAAACAGATTTAATGATATCGGGATCATTAGACAAACGCAATACATTGAAGACAGGCATCAGCTTTTCTTTGTTTTTGGCATCAACAGCCACCTTAAAAACAAATTTCTTATCAACAATTTCCATAATCTCCGTCGGGAAGACAGCATCAGACTACATAAGGACATGTAAATGAGTGGACAATTTAGAATGTACAAAGTGTTTAAAACAATTAGCACTGTTGATGAACAATTTATACCTTGCCATACTTATCCACCAACTGATAAGCAGTTAAGTTATTCAGAATAGCCTGCACCTCATCATTAAATAGACAAAGCGATCGATGCGGTTTCATCTTGAACCCTCACCTGTAAGCGGAACCTAAATGCAAAAAAGTACACAGGCACTGAGGCACTAACAACTGAAAACAAATGCCATATCAAAGCCAGTTTAAGGGAAAGCATATACTCACTGGGTTTTGATTGACGTAGCAGCAGCATTGCATTTTGAGCACCACCATTCATTAGGACCAGCAGCCGGTTTTGGTGTGGTATCGGATTCAAGGTCAACAATATCAGAAGACTTAACCAACTTCTTTCTACACACCCTGCATCCGAGGTACCACCAACCTTCCTCCTCTTGGATAGCACAAATTGTAGCGACGATAACGGATGGAACACCCTGCATATATGTCCGGATAAGTTGGTGTTATTTTTGTACAATCGTTTTAAACATGAAACATCAAATTGGTATGCTACATTTCATTACATAACCCAACAAAAATGTATTGTTTGGAACAGTTTCATTGTACATTTATGTATTGCCGAGTATACTATATGTAAATGCTGGGATTGTGAATGAATTTACCTGTTCAACATCAAAAATTTCCGCAATGTTTCTATACATGTATTTGGTGACGAAATCATCTTTTGTAGAATTCTTTGAAGCAGTTGAGATACGTGATGCAGTTTGTTGAGAATCCTCCGTACCTTGAGCAGCCACCAAACTACGTATGGTTAAAAAGACAGAAGTTAGTATGGACCATATCAACGCTAATATATTAATCAATTTAAAAAACATATACAAATATTGGTTTAAGATACCTTTTCCTAAAAGATTCTACATCTTTAAATTCATTGCCAGGTATACAGTCTTTGCCGTTGAAGAGGAACAACCTTGTTCCATTGAAACCATTTTGGATGGCCATTTTTCCTGTTTATTCAAAAACATGTACAAAATATTTAAATGATTTCGGATTTATACCCATTGTCAAAAGTGCACAGATAAATAGACTGAATGTAAACAGAATATAAACGTACCATCCCAGACTTTCATCATGGCCAGCTGGAGGACAGCAATGATCTTACCATGTTCATCGAGTTTATTCAAAAAATCAGCGAATTGTTGAGCAAAACTACCCCACAACGTACACGGCAACTCATTGCCCCTGTATATATGATTGTTATCAATTCAGTAAATACATTGTAAATGTAAATGCAACTGTAAAAAGTTTGTTAGAATGACCTACTCAGCATCAATGATTGTGATGGGTTTCTTCTTTCCAGACCTGCCGTTTTTGTCATAAGTATCCAGGTCATCACAAGCAACAACCTGGCCTATCACATCTGCATAATGTTGAAACACAAACAGTTTCAATTCATTGCCATATCATGTACTAAAGAAAAGACAAATGTATAGAAATAAATAAAACGATTCTACATACCAAACTGGCCAACTTCCTCATTCTTAAGAGATGTAATGTTTCCATATGGACGAAAGTCAAATCCATATCGAGAACCGGTGAAATCTGTGCACTTTTCTATGACAGTGTTCGAAAGAAAGCTTAGGCGGAGTGGTTTTTTAACTATGCGGAACTTTGGTTGAATCTCCCCAAGACTATATCGTTGAAGGATGACAGCATTGCCTCTTCTAATTGATGTTTGAAACCACCGACCAACGCCATCCGGACGGTTGCTTGCATCCTAGTGTTCTGGAAGAAAAAATGTGAATATTTTAAAGTTTAGTACATAAAGCAAAACTTCTATACAAAATAACAATTCATATCTAAAATGCCAAAAATCAACAAACAATGCTACTTAAAAAGACACAAATAAAAAGTATAATTTGAAGCATAACATAAGTAGATGCTTGCCTGTTCATCAAAAACGATCATCTCCATATTAACAATATTTGGCTTGCTAAACATAGGTTGCATCCAAGTGCGAAGAATACGCACTCGTAACTTGATGTTGTCCTTAACAGGTGATAAATCGTTGATATACCCAGAAACAAAGGTTGCCATTGCTTGATTTGATATTCAACGCTTAGGTAAGAAAATGAGGTGTGCATCTTTATCAACACGGACATCCTTAATTTATACAATGTGTGTCGCCCTGAAAATTAGGGATCATATGAATCAGAAAACTTATTTTGCATACTCATATTCCCAAAATTAAGATCATTACCAAAAAGAATAAAAAAGGCCCAAATTTTTTTTAGGGTTCTTGTTGGACATTATATAAAATCATTAAAATCACTACAAAAATTAACATAAACCAAATAACAATTAAAACGCAAAACGTATTAAACCAAAATAACAATTAAACCAAATAACAATTAAACCAAAATCAAGATACTTACCAAATAAAAATGATGCCAGCGATTCAACTATTTTGAGAGGTGATATATGCATTGAAACGCCAAACGTATTGGGCAAGAAAATTTGACAGATTCAAATTTTGATTGAATGGATGAAACGCATAATTAAAAGTATTAATTAGTTGCCAGATTTGTGAGGAACAAAACTCGGTGGATATGAATGTGTGTTGACCGGTTATAATGAAACTTGAGAAAGAAGGTTGGGAAAAATAAGTCACATGATCAGCACATGTTTTTTTTAGGATGCATTTGGGTGTTGTACATTTGTGCTAAATATGGAAGTGTTTTTAATAATAAAATTTAATGTTGTGCTTTATGAAGGTGGTACAGTATTTTGGTATATTAGATAGTATAGATATTTGAGTATTTCAAAGAAATTGTTAGTGTTTCATAACGAATACTATTTGAATTTGTGAACCAAAAGTGAATTATTGTTTTTATTTTTTCGAATCACTCCTCCACTTCAAAAAAGAAAAGAAAAAAAAAATGGATGGATATGCGATATAATTGTGAATCACTAATAATCTATATCTATAATAATATTAAAAGTTACTTATTATAAAAGCCATCACCTAAATAAATACGATAATAAAAAGGTTGGAGTAACTTTAAGTGTATAGAATAGGGCCCTATAAAATATTCCTTGAGATAGCACACGAACGTGATGAACACAAGAAACATCCGAATTAAAAAGTGAATCGGTTAGTGAAATTAGAATTTATATTTGAAGGAGGAGAACATAAATGCACACATTAAAATAGGCTTAATGAAAGCATTAAAGTAGGCTTAGTTACAAGAAAATATAAATTGTGAATACACATGATACCCTTATATTAATTTAGTGAGATGAATGATCAAGATTGCTTCTCAATCTTCTTAATCTAAAACTCTTCTCAATCGATCCGACTCTCTCTCTCTCTCTCTCTCTCTCTCTCTATATATATATATATATATATATATATATATATATATATATATATATATATATATATATATATATATATATAGTATATAGTTATATTCATAACCAAGAAAAATGCACGAGAACTGCGAGAACCACGTTTGTACTACTAATAATGCATAATGTATATCATGACAATGCAAGATGGCATTTTGAAAATATCTATAACTTATTTTAAAAGAAAATATTAAATTAAGGGCAAAGTGGTAATTTAATATCTCCATAAAAATAGCATCCCATCTCCATAACAGCTTACTCGGGGGTGTTTGGCTAAGCTTATTTAGTGGGCTTATCGACATTAGCTTATATAAGCTCATAAGCCCGCACAAGTGTTTGGCTAAGCTTATTTAAGCGGGCTTATGAGCTTATTTATGGGTGTTTTAATAAGCCAAGAACCGAGGCTTTTTATGAGGTCTTGGGCTTATTTATATTCACCCTTTGTCATTGTACATTTTGCCCTCTTCTCTCGCACTTCTTCTTTCTCAACTATGTTTTCATTTCTACAATGGCAGCAGCCACCATTACCAAACCCCTCATCCTCACTCTCACAATCCTCCTCCTTCTCACCTTCAAAATCACTTCCAAACAAACACAAACCAATCTCCAAGAATTAGAATAAGATGAAGATCTACCCAAGTATTCCTCTCTACCATTTACCAATAACAACAATCGCAACACGTGTCTCAAATGTAAATCATCAGAAGCCACATTCTTCACCGGCGACGACGGTAGCGGTAGATTCTGTGCAGATTGTTTCCGGAGTAATTTATATGGAAAGTTTAAGCTTGTTGTTACTTCTAATGCCATGATTTCGCCTGTCGATAAAGTCCTCGTGGCATTTTCCGATGGCTCATAAGCCAAGTAAGCTCATAAGCCCAAACATAAGCTTAACCAGTCACCTCCTAACTCTAATATTTATCGAGATGGACTTGGTTATTAGGATTAGCTTCTTGTGCATAGGTGTAGGGAAAAAAATGGAACTACTAACAAAGGTGAACAAAGACCTACCGACAATATTACTGTTTTTTTGGGGTTATTAGTCAAACAACCTAAAGGCATCATTTAATTCTTCATTATAATGTTGACATGGGAATTTAAAGGCATTTGAACTGGTTCAAGAATTAAGAAAGCTAAGTATAATGATTGAAACTTGCATTTTAGGAGGTATAAGATCTGTTCTAGCAGCTGGTACTCTTGAATCAATGACCATGTCCTTTTTAGTCATTTACTAACATAAACCAACATAAGCCAAACCAAACACTTTTGAGCTTATTAGCTTATTTACCATGAGCTAATCCAAACACTAACATGGGCTTATAAGCTTAGCTTATATAAGCCATAAGCCAATAAGCCTAAGCCCACTAAATAAGCTTAGCCAAACAAGGCCTCATTTTATTTTTTTCATCTGCTTCTTCTTCACCCCAAACCCTAGCTGCCTCTTCTAAGCCGCCACCCCTTATTAATTGGATATTACTCTCACACAAATTTGTCACTTTGCTCCCAAGATAAAAGAATGATCGTCTCTAAAATTAAGTTATTAAGTATACAATATACTTAATATTTTCGTCCTTCTCAATTAAGGATGCACACTTCTACGAAAATTTTCGTCTCCAAATATAATATTCGTTTGTAGATCCAAATCTCGTATCCACTTATAACCAAAGTAATATTCTATTGCTTTTTCTTTCAATTGTATCAAATCTGATATTTGTTTGTATACCATGTCATGAACCAAATGCAACTTTGTAATAAGGATTTCGATCTCGTATTTTACGATTACGTAATTGGTAAACGTTGTTGTTTTTATTTAATTCTCTTAATTTATATTATGTTATTGAATTTTTATGGATTATTTGATAATGTTAATTGTGGAGAGTATTATGATGATGACTTTATGATAGCGAGTGACTCGAGTGTGATTATATAATAAGTTCATGGCAAGCCTGGGTAAGGGTTTATTTTTTTTATTATTTTTTTTAATGTGTGTTATTAGTTATGTGAATTTGATGATATGATGACCGTTTTTGTTGTCGTTCACGTATCCGACCAAGATCTTTTTCATAGGTGCAATCAAGATGAAAAAAACTAATGCAAGCAAGTTTTTTTTGATTTTGTTTAAGCAGCAGTGCATATAAATCACTTGAAGTGTGTGTGTATGTGTTTTAAATTGTGCAAATGTTTTTGCTAGTTGATTATGCACATGTATTTTCAAATATTATTGCATATAAATGATTATACACATGTATTTTCTTTATTTATTTTATTTTAATTTCATGATTTTGTAAAGTTTGAATGTGTTTAAATGGTTTCTTATGGATAATGAATAAATCTGAATATTGTGGAATACTATGTAGTTTATAGCTTTAATGATGATGTCATTAGATTATACATGTGCAACAGTACTATCTTTTTTTCGTGTGCTTGTTTCAGGTTATTGAAGATGATAATAGCATTGAAGACCAACAAGTGGATGCACATATAGATGCATGAAGAAAATTTGCTGTATAATGTTTATCTTCTTTATTAAGATGAGCGAGACGATAAAAACACATGTGCACAAGGATTAAAAACACATGTGTAGATTTCATGGGTTCTTGAACCAAGCGAGGAATACATGTGTACGCCTAAAAGAAGAACCAATCATTAAAGACATTGTAGTATGCACGTGTACGCTTCATATATTTGTAATAAAACATATTTATGTAATATTTTTTAATAAAGTTTTGTTGTTTGTATAAAATTACATCAATCTATTAATAAATTCTTGTTGTTTATATATATTTATTTATGTAATATTTTTAAAGATACATGTGCAAATACAAAACACCTATGCATAAAAAAAAATCTAATTTTACGCAATGCAAAACACATGTGCATATTGATTTTTAAACGGTATAATTAAAAAAAAAAAAAAAAAAAAATCTAAAATTTCTAGGAAAAACGTTTTTGTAAAAAAAAAAAAAAGATAAAAGTAAAAGTATTTTACCAAAATACCCTTTTGAATTAAATATTAAAACTAAATATCCAAAAAATATGATTGGTTGATGGTGGTTCTCATGATTCTCGCATTTTTCATGGTTCGAAAATAACCCTTCCATATATATATATATATATATATATATATATATATATATATATAATCTTTTTTTTTTTCATGTGGGTATTGTAATATGATAATTTTTGTTTTGTTTTATGTGTTGGGTATCTTTCTTTTTTTATAGATTGTTTCTTGATTGTTTTTGCAATCTTTTGCGAGTTTTTAAGCATCCGATTAAAACTAATTTACCCCTTCTCAGATTAGGGGATGTGATATGGCCACGATGGACGATAACCTTTCAATATGGTCATTACACAAAAAGCTACACCGTCAAGATGGGGACAATTAGTTTTGTTTGGCGGTTGTTTTGATTTTCGAATTTATAATGATCATACTGAATTGATTTTTTTATTAGAGTCGATAGCAAATTATGTTAACAAATAGATTAATACACTGCTGTAAAGGTTGTCCGATATTAGGGAAAGTGATACGATTAGTTTTCAAATTTTCGAATCAATTGCTTAAAGCATTCAATGCTATAATTGCTACTCGATAATTAGAAATTAACTAATTGTATCTATCTTAAGTTAAACTAATTTTGATTTCATGGATTTGTTGAATAAGCGATGCGGTGTATCAAAACATTCCCTCAACAAGCTGGTACTATTCGTAAGAATGGTTACTTTGTCATCAACAACCGTGCTTGCAAGGTACTAACTACTACTTTATTTGTATTTCTAATTCTATAGTTTAGTATGTTAATGTTCGAATTTTGTATTGTTTTAATATATAAATATGATTTGGTATAAGTTACATAACGTAGTATTTTTTCGATATATTTGAAGTTTGATGGAATACTTTGTGAAACGGTTGGACTTACAGCGGTGTTGTGTTTAGCAGCTTATATAATGTAATTGCGTACTATTACGCGGTGTTGTGTTTTATTCTGTTGCGATCGGCTTGGATGGAGGTTTTGTTGACGAATGGTAATAAGCGAATACAAGGTAAATGATTCACTGTTGTTGTATGTTCTTGCACACTTTATGTGGAAAGGTACATGAGTTAGTTTATTGTCCACCTTCCAAACGGAGTCATAAGTTATGATGGTTTGAGACATGCATCCTACAAAACTGCACATACCATTGGCGATATACCAACAACTGTGGCGTCCTTAGACACTTGCGCTTCCACGACTTTTAATATATTCACACATAGAATGGTGTACGACCGCAATTACTAATTGTAGCCACTCACCGAGCATTGGGGGATCTCAAAAGGAAGTTTAATCACATGTATGAAGGTGGTTCAAATATTAAGACATTCAATTCACAGTTTTTAAAGCAAGCTCGATTATCGGTTTCTTAATCATTTTATGTCTTTATCATTATAGGTACTGATTTCTCGGGAGGTTGTGGCTCAACAGCAAATGATGGATCATCAAGTTCATCAATGTTGGCACAACAACGTTAGTCATGTTCCTTTATGCTTTTATCGGTTTCATATACCTAATTTAAGGAGGGTTACTTTAGTTACCAAAGTTGTTACTTGGGTAGGTAAGGGATTAGGAATTAGGATTCGTTTCTTGCCGGTGTTCCATCCCGTGATCCAAATTGTTTGGAAATCACTTTTACACTAGCATCACTTTCTATTAAGTTCTTTTTTTTTTAATCTTGGTGTTGGCATACCCAGGACATGTTGACTGAAATTCGATAACAAACTGGTGGGGATCGACAGTGACGCTGCAAGTGTTGCCTCCACAAAACGCTATTGCTAAAGGCTCTGCAACAATATCTGCCCGCATAGGTTAGTTCTGAGGTTGTCGATTGTCTATTTTGCATCTTTGTAACTCCCTATTTATTTATTCGTTACAAACAAGTCGGGGTGAACATAGATTGGAAAATTTCGATTGCAATATCGAATGGCTCTTTACTAAAAAGAGACCCGAAGGTATTTTAACTTGATGTATAAGATTATTTAGGAACAAAATGACCTACAATATTTTGTGTTCACATGTTCTTTGTAATTGGTAGGCTTTCTCATGGAATAAATGATGCGGTCGAGAAGCTATAGTTGCTCAAACGAACAAAGGCAGCTTCCTTAAGAATGATATAAATAGGAATAAAGACTTTGTCTTTAGGTCCATGGTGGTTAGATTGTAGGCTGCCATCGGATGTCTTCAAATAACAATGACCGAATGTATGCAAATATATTATTGATTTGAACTCGCTTATATATAGTTTTTTTTGTATAATTTTGTATCTACAGTCATATGAGGTCAGGGACGGAACTAGGGGGTGTTCCGGAGGGTCCCAGGACACCCATGAATTTTTGTCTCGTAGTGTTAATTTTGTTAAAAAACCTCTATTTTTATAAATGCACCGGTCCAAAATGCTCCGCATGTAGTCTTGTTTGATTTCTCATAAATGCACTTGGTGACTTTGTCTTACGGTTTAGTCCTTGTATGAGGTAGGGCATTAGTTCACAAAATAATGTATCAAAACTCTCCCGTTCTTGACGGGGTTTTTTTTTTATAGAAACTACTATTCAGTGAACAACATGAAAATTATTTATATTTAAAACTAAATATCATTATTATTATTATTTTATTTAATTCAACATATATAGCCCAAGTCGTCCATTTGAAATTCTAAAAAATGAGAACTTTGAAAGATAAACACACCAGATACGTATTTGATTATATATAAAAAGAAACACGAGTTATGAGTGGTATATATAATACCTAGCTTCATAGCCCGCCCAATGGGCGGGCTAGCTCCATGATATTTCTTGATAAGAATATAGATATGTAGCGCGTATGAAGCACTTCTTTATAAACAAAATAGTTCACCTTGTTATTAAAAAAAAAAAAAAAAAAATAATAATTTATATGAATTTCAATTATATAAGAAACCTTAACTACCAAATGATCACCATTTCATCCATTCTAGCAAACTTTATCATATAGCTCCAATGACAAGTCTGTGAATAAATAAAAATAAAGTGTAGAAATTAATATCTAAGATCAAGGCAACAAAGATCACATATGTTAGTAGTATGGGTTGTGAATGACATAGCTCCAAATCACATAGATCTTTTGATTTGGAATATGTATACAATAGTTATTGTACTTCTATGAATAAAATCTTGTATTTGTTTGTTCAAATTACCAATGGGGTGTTTTGGAATATGCACAAACTATGTAAAACTCTTGTTTATTAATACCAATGTCTTTACCAAATAAATTAAACTTGATTAATACTTCAACATAGGTCACAAGAACTACAACTTGAGAAGTATGGATGAATTTATGTGGCTTTTTGAGCATTAACATGTCCACCAACCAATTCAATTATTTGTGTATGGATATCATGTATATACCAATTGCTTAATCAATAAAGTTTGCATTTTGGCACAATTGAACTTTATAACGCTAAATGACCCATACTAAATTTGATATATATAAATACTCTAGTAATTACATTCATGAATCTTAAAATAATTTCAATACCTGTATTCACAATCTCGTCATCTCGAACATCATTGTTTCCAATTGCTATTGAGCTTAAATTCTTGCAAGTTTTAACTAATCAAACGAAACAAAATCTTAATCAGGCAACCAAAAAAAACTTATTTCGAGTTCCAATTTTTTAGTTTGACCAGCATTTAATTTCTTATTTTTTTTATTTGCATACATTAATAGAAACTTGATTATCACCTTGAGTGAAAGATACTTACAGCAAGTTGAAGTGAGGATATTCCAGCTTCCATACTGGCAGCAAATGCCATAGCTGTAATAGTTATCCAATGGTATAGTCCAATCTTGGGTATCGCCGTCACAATCATAGTGGCATATTTCTATCTTTACGTCTTATATAATACTACCGATAAATCACCAAACCAAGATAGTGGCATATCACAATCATAGTGGCACGCTCTAAGATGTCGTTGATGCCGGCTTTTCAAGCCCTCCGAATTAGTATAGTGCAAGGAAGATGTCTTGGTGACAAAAGAGTTATAGATGAAGCATCCATGAGTTAACTCTTCACATTCGAAATGACTACTAATATCATTATCATGATAGCTCCATCAATGGACACATGAAGCCTTCATTTTTGGTCAATGTACTATTGAACATTGATGCCATGGATCCTAACCTAAAAAATGTGATTAAAATATATTGAATGATAATGTCCAAAATTAAAGAAGCATAAAGGATGTTCTTTGCCACAAAACTATTAACTTACCCAAACACTCCTAGACCCGCATGTCGGTGTTCTCTTGTGTTCTTCCGGATGTTGGTGTACTACTCACCGATGATGTGCTAAATCACGAAACAAAACAAAAGAACACTCACAAACACGGATGACTTATGCACTTCGGTATCCTTTCGCTTTTAAAAATGAATTTGTCAATAGTGACATGATAAATAAATTTTTGTGGACCAAATCAACGTCATTGATATTTATACTGTGATCATTTAAAGATTTGTCACGCCAACTATATACGACATCTACATGCATGCCAAGTAACTAATCAATGTTAATCAAATGTAACCTATTACATGAAAGTATGATCCTCCTAGCACAAATATTTTTGCCTTTCTAGAACAATGAACCGTTGATGCGTGCACTATCAAAGCTAATATATGTCAACAGTCCAAATCTAGTACTTTTTGTTGGCGAGGCATTGGTCGGTAATGATGCCGTTGATCAACTATTAAAGTTCAATCAGGTCTTGACGAAGTACCACCTTTTCACATTATCATCATACATGTAGATTAAGTTTATACAGTTGGTTAACAACTTAATGTAATTTCTTACAGAAATTAGCTGACCTCTCATCATCACCGAGCCCTAGGTTGATCGATGGAATCTTGCTAACCAAGTTTGATACCATTGATGATAAGGTAAAATTCAAACATATCAGACATAATCTTTTACCTTATTTTTTTTCGAAAAATTGGTTAATTGTGTTTGTCTAATATGGCGGTGTAGGTTGGAGCAGCACTTTCGATGGTTTACATATCTGGAGCGCCTGTGATGTTTCTTGGATGTGGACAGTCTTATACTGATCTGAAGAAGCCGAACGTCAAGTCTATTGTGAAGACTTTGCTTAAATTAGCTTGCATGAAGTCGTCCTGGGTCAGTTGTGTGTCCTGGATCCGCTTGACCGCTTTACTTTCGGTTTGTCTGTGTTAAATGTTGTTGGTACACATCTTTGTGAAAAATACTCTATCCATGTCTTGTGATTCGACTTGTCATTGATGAAATCCAGTTTATTCTTAATAGCTTGATTTTACAACTGGGCCAGTGTAAATTCTCTTAATCGACTGTCATCTACGTGCTTGCTTTTTCTTATGCATCCTATTGCATTACTGTCATCGAAAATCTTGTATTTGTCGACTAGAAATATGCTTGAAGTTTTATGTAAAAGGGTAACTTGCATAAACACTGCATTTTCTATTCACACTTATTTGTATACATCTCTGTAAATTATAGACCTTCCGGAGCTACATAGTTTGTTGATACCCCTTAGCGAAGATGTCTCACGACTTTATTCGACAAACCAGCATAAGCGTCACACCTTAATCATTTGAACACATAAATGACGACATACGACTATTGCTGATAACTTTCTGCAAAAATGCATCTTCAGATGACGGTAAATAAATATAAAAAACAATCGAATTGTAGCTGGTTTGGTACAAATTGAGATGGTTCTATTAGGACTTGCAAATTGAGTCATGGACTAAAACTTTCTTTGTAAGTACAAACATGTTACTACTCACTCCGTCTCAAAATAACGCCCACTTTTGTTATCTTCTAAACATCTGATCTGACCTTGGATATTGGCAATTGATGGTTACTCTAAGCAGATATTACAAATTTCAAAATTAGATAGCAACAAATGTTAACAATTTCGATGTAAGTATGTAACGGTAATAGTTTGACGAACCATTTGGATTTGCAATGGGTTTGACCTCAAAATTTCAACTCTCTTTGAAAAACTTATCGAAAGTTTTAGAATGTTTCATGATATTATATGTAACACCCCAACCCGACAAGGGTAAAGATATCATAAATACGGTTTCATATCGAACTTTAAAAACTATACAATAGCGGAAGCCTTTACAAAATATTCAAAAAGAAAACATAAATAGCTAAACTTCAAAATAAATCTAAGATCTCTAAAGGTCAAGTCTTGCTCTCGGCTCTATTCTCAACCCAGATCAGCTATCCCATAAGCTCATCTTGAATGCTTAAAATACCGCCGCAGAAAAGAAAATGCGGTGAGCTTACAAAGCCAGTGAGCAGATATAACAAAACAAAAACTAAACAAAAACATAAATACGAATTGAACAAAGCGAATAATAAAATCGTGGCGGAGCGAGAATAATGAATCATTGAGGATTACGAAACACAATTGCGTAAACCGGAACAACAATTAGCAATTAAGGAGAAACACATAGCATATTGATGACTCCAACGCAAACACATCAAAATAACCGGACACTTAACATATCAAGAAGAAGCAGTTACATATAAACCAAGCGAAAAGTCTAAGGCTAACGGAAACACTTTCTCGAAAAATAAACATGGCATTCAACAAATTAATTAACCTTCACTTAACACACTTAATTCAATATTGCGGCGGTGAAATAGCGAGTTCAAATCATGGCGGTCTCACAAACAAATAGAAACATAGTAGACAAACTATAATTAAAAGACCAAACAAAACATAGCATAACCATTAGCAATTATCAAAGCAGATATCATAAGCTAAACCGTTCTCGGATCAAATCCTAACATCAACAGAGTTAAAGCATGGCGGTCACATAGGGATAAAACACTAGCGATAAGCAAAGTTCACAAAATTAATCGAACAATTTATACATACCAAACTTATAGAATACTCACTTTCACACTAGCACATTCATCTCACAGATCAACGAATTCACATAACGATAAACTAACATAACATCAGATGACAGCATGCAAATCATATTTAAACATATTAATCATAACCTAGCATAGTAGACGGTAGTCACATAAACATACAAAAGCATAACCACATATAATAACATATAATATGCCGAGCACATAATTATTAACACTTGAACATACCGAATCATAATCAGAATACTTAACATAGAAATAACAAATAAAGATTTAGTTAACTACCACGAGCCCAAAACATATCATATCAAAACATCATAACTATATAGAAACAATCTCAAAATAATACAGATGGCGAGCTCGAGTTTTATGAAGATGCGTGTGCACACGACATCATTCACCTAGACAAATCATATCGGATAACGGATCGGATCTAGGATGCATCCATACGCCCACAAACATATATTGATAATATAATATAAGTTGAGCTCATAACAAATAATAGATAAGGGACGTGGCGAACTTCACTCATCGCCTAGAGTCATGTCAATGGTGCATCAACGACGGACATGGAACCCCATGACTAGTTAATAATTGGCTCGGGTGTCAAACTATCTTAGGTCAAATTAGAATGTCAAACCGACATAGATCATACTTTATCAAAGATTAAATCATGTTTTCAAAATCAAAGTTTTCATATCATATAGTTCAAAATCAAATATTCGAAGTCAAAGTTCATATAATATCACAAATCATACATTCATAATTAGAAGTTCATAATTAAACATAGTAGAGTTCAACAACGTGCATATCAAAGTCTTCCTAACATAAAGTTCAAATCGGACATTGCATGGTTCAATAAAACATAAGTTCGGATAAGCAGCAGTTCAAACAATCGGGAAAGGGTTCATAGCAATGGCATGAAACCCTAATAAGTAAAATAGGAAAGCTAACGAAAAGAACATCATAAGGAACCTTTACTAAAAGGTCGAATATCTGTACTTTAACGCAAATGAGAGAAAAGCAAGCGAGCAGTGAATCACGAAGATATAAGGTCGCGTCTCCTTCAACGAATCTACACGGAGTATGATTTATTTAATACTTATTAGCATCATTAAAGTTATAACAGTTCATCGCATTAACATTCTTAGAGTTATAAGTATATTCTCATTTTATAAGCTTCTTATGCATTTGTAAGTGTGTTACCTATTGATATCATATTTTATCTTTCGGTTTCTTAAACTCATATTCGGACCAGAATTTAACGATTTTTATAAAATACTTACTTAACTCAAATGAAATCAAGCAAAATCCCGAGGTTCCATATGAGTTAAAAGAGTCTCCAAAAATTGGTGGGTTCTATATCTATGCCAAATGGCCTATGGAAAATCACAAGTCGGACACATCCAAAAGTAATCGAAAATACACCTTAAAAGTTTACGCTTATTGGACCTGTTTAGACACCTTGGAAAAATCCCGAGAACTCTCGAAATTCATTTATGTCCTAAATATCACTCCAGTAAAAGGAGAGCTCCCAATTCTTTATGGTTTGAAAATGAAAATCAAACAATACAACTAAATTTCGACCCGTTTTCTCGGCTTTGACACTTGATTTTGTAAAATTCAAAAATACGACTTAGACAACTCCAAATCCGACCAAACCACTTGGAAAACTTAACTAAGACATAAAATAAACTTTTCCAACAAAAACCCAGATTATTGCCCTTATAAAATTGGATCTATAACACACCCAAATTCGACATATGATGCTGTCCAGTTTTAGGGTTTATTAAAACCATCATAATTACATGTTTAGACCATTAATTACACTTGGGTTCCATTCAATTAGGGTTTCGAATTTATTAGGCATGATAACATTTATATATGTGGTTCGGTTCTCTTGTGCTCGACATACCTATGATCCGATTCAAACAATACGAATTACATACATGTTCTCTTAATATTACAAGGTTCAATTCATATGGTTTGTTTTGTTTGGTTTCATATGGTTCGCCACAAAAGAAAACACAACTCGACTAATACAAACATGATACAACATATACTAACGTAAGGTGTATTAAAGGAAGACGAATAAAACATGTTATACCTTAGCTTGTTGGAACAAAATCTCGACTCAATGGTTTAGGGTTTCGACCGAATGGGAAGAAAAAAGAAGAAGAGGCAAAACTAGGGTTCCAAATTAGAGTTAATGTTTTGTATTTATAGCTAGTAAAATTTCGGTTTAGGGCTTTGAGTGGGTTGGGTTTCGGCTTGGTCCAACCGAACACAACAAAACCCACGCCTTTGGGCTCTTCCTGGACTCTCGGCTCCATACAAACAACGAACGCTTAATTGGTTCACCATTAAAGAAAATGAGGCCCAACATATTAGCGAAGCGTTTAAATCTCTCGTCGTACCAAAATCGATCACGTAACATATTCGTTAAGTTTTAATTATTCGTAAATTAGTTTTAATTTCGTTAAATGATTATAAACGTATTGTACGTATTTTATAATTTTTGATTTCGGTATTTTAGTCTTTATCTATGTTTCGTATTTTTAGGGTTTACAACTCTCCCTTCTAAAAGAAAATTTCGTCCTCGAAATTGGACAAGACGGAACGAACGCCAACAATTGTGGATTTGAAACTTCAAGGAATAAATGACGCTAAACTTATCTCGAAAGAAACGGTTTACTATCGAAATCCTCAAACTCATATTTTCCAGAAATTAAAACAATAATCAAATATATACAACAGACTATCCTATATCATCAAGTAATGGCAGATAACGGATGAGATGCAGAAAATCAAACGACAATTCTAACTTATCAGGTATCTAATGATGAGGTCAATCATATGCATAGACGGAACTAATCCTAATGGTCTTACTAATCACAGATAATCAAACTAAAAGGATCTAATGTTCCTCAAACACTACACGAAATATCCTATGATCACAATAAGGGTACGGAGCGTACACATTTAGAGCAAACATAGCAATCCATAGTTCACACAAATCATAACAATTTTGGTCCAAAGCGTACAAAACTTACACATAATGATATCGACAAAATCTCACAAATAGGTACAAAATTTCAAACAAACATGAGGTGCCAAATAACGGATACAAGTCAAGTCCATTCACGTATCAACCACAGGCATTTCCCAGACGTTATATAATTTCAATAAGTTCAAATTATATGATCTCGGTATTATCACGTTGATCAAAGCGTCATAATACTTGCATCACATAACAAGTTCTTATTGTCATCATATTCATCCCGGTCATGGCAAACACATAACTAATATCGAACAAAACATATCATATACGAGATAACATCTGAGATAGCAAGTAACATACTATAACAGACTGGTACACATTCATGCGGCATATAACACATCGGACAACTTACCATATCACAATGAAAGGAGACCACCAACTAGCATAAAGCGGTTCCTCGTGACTCATTTCATCGGTCCAAAAGCGGGATAGTAACAAAATGCTGAGCGATAAACTTCATGATTCGAACCGAGTTCGAACAAATCAAAGAAAAGTAATGCCGATCAAAATCATGTAGTAAGATATCAAACCGCTTCAAAGCAGCGTGACAAACGAATCGAGTAACACACGTCGCGCCCAAATCATATGAAGTAGATGAACCTTCCGACCACCGGTTGAATCATGTCTTCGTCGTTGCGTCTTTGGTTGATTCGTCCGACTTCCTCGGCGAAGATCCGATGTCTCCAACGACATGGCGATGGGTGTGGCTTACGCTACGAACCTCTCCGGCCACGACAGAACATTGCGACAACGCAGGTCGGCACCATCTTCTTCGGCTCCACGGGTAGTCTCCATCTAACGATCGACAAGCGGACGAGCGAAACAAAATAACAAAATTCGATCGCGAAAGAGGAGGGCCAACTCGGAGAAGACAAAAGAATATCAAGTCAAATCGAGCGACCATCAAAAGGAATCGAAGATATCCGAGCAGGGCGTAAACCTAATGTCTACCCAATCCTCACGGTCATAGCCTAAGCTCTAAGGGTCCTAAAACCTAGAGCTCGATACCATAATTGTAACACCCCAACCCGACAAGGGTAAAGATATCGCAAATACGGTTTCATATCGAACTTTAAAAACTATACAATAGCGGAAGCCTTTACAAAATATTCAAAAGAAAACATAAATAGCTAAACTTCAAAATAAATCTAAGATCTCTAAAGGTCAAGTCTTGCTCTCACTCTATTCTCAACCCGGATCGGTTATCCCATAAGCTCATCTTGAATGCTTAAAATACACCGCAGGAAAAGAAAATGCAATTTGAGCTTACAAAGCCAGTGAGCAGAGATATAACAAAACAAAAACTAAACAAAAACATAAATCTGAATTGAACAAAGAAACGAATAATAAAATCGTGGCGGAGCGAGAATAATGAATCATTGAGGATTCTGCGAAACACAATTGCACACAAATCCGGAACAACAATTAGCAATTAAGGACAAACACATAGCATATTGATGACTCCAACGCAAACACATCAAAATAACGGACACTTAACATATCAAGAAGAAAGCAGTTACATATAAACCAAGCGAAAAGTCTAAGGCTAACGAAACACTTTCTTAGAAAAATAAACATGGCATTCAATAAATTAATTAACCTTCACTTAACACACTTAATTCAATATTACGCGTGAAATAGCGAGTTCAAATCATGGCGATCTCACAAACAAATAGAAACATAGTAGACAAACTATAATTAAAAAGACCAAACAAAACATAGCATAACCATTAGCAATTATCAAAGCAGATATCATAAGCTAAACCGGTTCTCGGATCAAATCCTAACATCAACGAGTTAAAGCATGGCGGTCACATAGGCGGATAAAACACTAACGTATAAGCAAAGTTCACAAAATTAATCGAACAATTTATACATACCAAACTTATAGAATACTCACTTTCACACTAGCACATTTATCTCACGGATCAGCGAATTCACATAACGATAAACTAACATAACATCGGATGACAGCATGCAAATCATATTTAAACATATTAATCATAACCTAGCATAGTAGACGGTAGTCACATAAACATACAAAAGCATAACCATATAATAACATATAATATGCGAGCACATAATTATTAACACTTGAACATACCGAATCATAATCGAATACTTAACATAGAAATAACAAATAAAATTTAGTTAACTACCACGAGCCCAAAACATATCATATCAAAACATCATAACTATATAGAAACAATCTCAAAATAATACAGAGTGGCGAGCTCGAGAGTTTTATGAAGATGCGTGTGCACACGACATCATTCACCTAGACAAATCATATCGGATAACAGATCAGATCTAGGATGCATCCATACGCCCCACAAACATATATTGATAATATAATATAACTTGAGCTCATAACAAATAATAGATAAGGGACGTGGCAGAACTTCACTCTATCGCCCTAAGTCATGTCAATGGTGCATCATCGACACGGACATGGAACCCCATGACTAGTTAATAATTGGCTCGGGTGTCAAACTATCTTAGGTCAAATTAGAATGTCAAACCGACATAGATCATACTTTATCAAAGATTAAATCATGTTTTCAAAATCAAAGTTTTCATATCATATAGTTCAAAATCAAATATTCAAGTCAAAGTTCATATAACAAGTCACAAATCATACATTCATAATTAGAAGTTCATAATTAAACATAGTAGAGTTCAACAACGTGCATATCAAAGTCTTCCTAACATAAAGTTCAAATCGGACATTGCATGGTTCAATAAAACATAAGTTCGATAAGCAACAGTTCAAACAATCAGGAAAGGGTTCATAGCAATGGCATGGAAACCCTAATAAGTAAAATAGGAAAGCTAACGAAAAGAACATCATAAGGAACCTTTACTAAAAAGGTCGAATATCTGTACCTTAACGCAAATGAGAGAAAAGCAAGCGAGCAGTGAATCACGAAGATATAAGGTCGCGTCTCCTTCAACGAATCTACACGAGTATGATTTATTTAATACTTATTAGCATCATTAAAGTTATAACGGATTCATCGCATTAACATTCTTAGAGTTATAAGTATATTCTCATTTTATAAGCTTCATGCATTTGTAAGTGTGTTACCTATTGATATCATATTTTATCTTTCGGTTTCTTAAACTCATATTCGGACCAGACTTTAACGATTTTTATAAAATACTTACTTAACTCAAATGAAATCAAGCAAAATCCCAGAGGTTTCCATATGAGTTAAAAGAGTCTCCAAAATTGGTGGGTTCTATATCTATGCCAAATGGCCTATGGAAAATCACAAGTCCGACACATCCGTAAAGTAATCGAAAATACACCTTAAAAGTTTACGCTTATTGGACCTGTTTAGACACCTTGGAAAATCCCAGAACTCCCGAAATTCATTTATGTCCTAAATATCACTCCCGTAAAGGAGAGCTCCCAATTCTTTATGGTTTGAAAATGAAAAATCAAACAATACAACTAAATTTCGCACCCGTTTTCTCGGCTTTGACACTTGATTTTGTAAAATTCAAAAATACGACTTAGACAACTCCAAATCCGACCAAACCACTTGAAAAACTTAACTAAGACATAAAATAAACTTTTCCAACAAAACCCAGATTATTGCCCTTATAAAATTGGATCTATAACACACCCAAATTCGACATATGATGCTGTCCAGTTTTAGGGTTTATTAAAACCATCATAATTACATGTTTAGACCATTAATTACACTTAGGGTTCCATTCAATTAGGGTTTCAATTTATTAGGCATGATAACATTTATATATGTGGTTCGGTTCTCTTGTGCTCGACATACCTATGATCCGATTCAAACAATACGAATTACATACATGTTCTCTTAATATTACAAGGTTCAATTCATATGGTTTGTTTTGTTTGGTTTCATATGGTTCGCCACAAAAGAAAACACAACTCGACTAATACAAACATGATACAACATATACTAACGTAAGGTGTATTAAAGGAAGCGTATAAAACATGTTATACCTTAGCTTGTTGGAACAAAATCTAGACTCAATGGTTTAGGGTTTCGGCCGAATGGGAAGAAAAGAAAGAAGAGGCAAAACTAGGGTTCCAAATTAGAGTTAATGTTTTGTATTTATAGCTAGTAAAATTTCGGTTTAGGGCTTTGAGTGGGTTGGGTTTCGGCTTGGTCCAACCGAACACAACAAAACCCACGCCCCTTTGGGCTCTTCCTTGGACTCTCGGCTCCATACAAACAACGAACGGCTTAATTGGTTCACCATTAAAGCGAGGCCCAACATATTAGCGAAACGTTTAAATCTCTCGTCGTACCAAAATCGATCACGTAACATATTCGTTAAGTTTTAATTATTAAGTAAATTAGTTTTAATTTCGTTAAATGATTATAAACGTATTGTACGTATTTTATAATTTTTGATTTCAAGGGTATTTTAGTCTTTATCTATGTTTCGTATTTTTAGGGTTTTACATTATATGCACGTAGGTAAAAGTTAAACAAGATTTAACTTTTTTGTCAAATTATATGTGAAACTGAGATCCCTTGCTTATCATTTGACATTTTGACCCTCTTTCGAGCAACATGATGGGTCTTACCCCATCGAGGTTGCATCGACTAGATGTTGCGTGTTTGATGAAATAATGCTATTCGTTTGAACCAAGTGATATTTTCATTCTCGCATTGATCATTAGTATAGTTGGCGAAATGGGTAGGTCGTGCGAGTTAGGTTGTGGGTCAAAATGGGTCATGTTGACCCATAACTTTTATGCTAATTTTTAAGCATGAGAAAACCAACATGTTCTTTTGTTTGTTTGTTTCTATACCGATGCACGTACATACATTTTCTAACATACAAATACAATCCTCAATATGGGAGTTATAATAGAATATACATATGTAGGTATATAGTTATAATAGAATGTAACCTATTACATGAAAGTATGATCCTCTAGCACAAATATTTTCAAAAGTTTCTTCTATCATAAGGGGAGGATAAAATGAAGCTAAAAGCTAACATATCAATAAGTGGACCAAAGATCAATTTCATAGTATACTAGGATCCACATAAAGGGTTAAAACTTACTCTATTCGCCTTGATCATTAACTTCAAATCAAAACTCCTTATATGACCTTATTATCTAGTAACAAACACAATAAAGAGTGGACAAAGATTAAACTTGTCAAACACAGCTCTAATCTTGATTCAAATATTCTGCAAAACTAAGTGATATAATAACACATTCAAAATAAAATCAAAACATCATTTGAAATTGAAATGGACAATAAAAACCATCATTATTAATGGTTAAAAAACAATAAAATTAGTAATTGAATTTACCCATAAACTGTGATCATCTATATTGTGGCGATTGTTTTGATGTGGATGGAGGCGATTGATTGTTTTGTGATAAACATGATATAGATACAATAAATCACGATTTGAATTAGGGATTGTGTTTTGTTATTAGGGGAGTTTGAATTTGGAAATATCGATTGTGTAGGGAGGTGGTTTTAAATTTGATAATGCCAAGATATTTGGTGATTTAATTTAGGTTGAATTAGGAAACTCATAATGGTTTGAGAAGCTGGTAATGGTTTTGTTAGTATATCAAATTAGGTTTGCAATGGTATATAACAGATGGTTGCTTGGTCTAATGGTTGAGTGACTTCTTTGTGAAAGACACAACCAGGGTTCGATCCCTGCCAATTACTATTATTTTCGTATCGTTAGGAAATAGTGCCAAGTCATCATTTCCATGTCATCATTATATTTTCATGTAAGCATTAATGATGTGTCATAGTTAGTCTCATATATGTATAGATATATATCATGTGTCAATGCCCCTATATCCGCCTAATCTCCAACGTCGAATGGGAAACTCAGGAGGAACCTTTTACAATGGGAACTAGTGAGTTTCTAGCGCGTGGGCATGTGGTTAGCGAATTCTATAACTATAGATGAAACTTAGGTAAATTTATTGAAAAGATCGAGTGTTATATCTAAAATTTAGAAAATCAAAATTGTATTTCCTTTAATCAAGTATAAATAAAACTTTAAAGTTTTGGGAAGGCCGTAGCCTTACCCGGTCTCCGTTAAGGTTCGTCAATGCTAGTAGCCCACTTGCACCAAAATTTGAGTGATATTTTTTGTGACGGAAGTTAATATTATAATGTATTTATTTGTTCTTTGTAATATTAGCTTTTGGCTTTAATGTCAACTAAAAGTTATATACGCCTAATGAAAATATTGTCCTTAGATAAATTAAACGGAGATTAGAAGATACTATTCAGTATAATGAGTGACAATTTGCATAACGGTCATCGACTGCTCCAATACATAGCACAAACCGAATGGTTATACAATGACAGAGCAAAATCGATTTTAAGTTAAGAGAGACCGAATTTAACGTAAAATAATAGCAACATATATCACATCAAAAGTAACTTTTTCTTAACTCATCGTAACCTAACACCATAATAATCACAAGTAAATAAGCTAATTAGAAAAGAATATTTTGATAGGTAAAGTATTTTAGTGTTATATCATATTGGTTAAGTAATGAGTTTTTTAATTTTTAACAAAATATTGTTATGAATAAGAGATGTTAGGTGCAAACACTATTAGAAAAATAACTACTGCGCTTAATAATTATTTAACAAAGTGAGCTAATTACGGGTGACTCAACACTTACCGTTCATCCTATTAGTTTCAGCTCGTGTATTATGGTAACGCAAAATAATAAGTTAATCTCATCTATTGTAATTATCAAGGTTGCAAAATAGCTAAGCGGTAGTCGGAGGCAGGTGCCGACTAGCGATTTATCGGTTAAGCGAGGATTAATCGGTTTGACTTTTTATATATAAAATTATAAAATTTTGAAACTATATGCCCGATTTGGTGATCTAGCCAAAGTTTTTTCGATTGGCCGATTTATGCTTGATTTGACCGATTTTAATCAGAATCGAGTTGGCGATTTATCCGATTTTTATGCGGTTAATGCCCGATTTGACCCATTTTATCCGATTAATCGGTATGTTAAGTGATTTTTTACCAAAACGATTAATAAGACCGATTAGTGAAAATCGAGCGGTTAATCTCCACCTAACGATTAATCGGCCGCGAATTTTGCAACTGGTGATTATTATTGTTATCATTAAATGATACTCATTTACTTTATCAACAATAATTCCATATAAAATTGTAATCTTTAAATGATTTAATAAGATGATAAACAAAATAGGTAATGAATGGTTATGTGACTTTATACTTTAGAGTACTTTTATATTAAAAGCGCGTTGTAAAAATCGATCGAATCGGCCGATTATTTGATGTCGACCATATACCTTGTAGAACTTTGAAAATCGGTCAAAAATCGGTCGGGTAAAAAAATCGGCCGAATCGTTCAAAAATCGGCCGAATCGATCAAAAATCAGTCGAATCAGTCAACTTTAAAAAATTGTAATTTCACTTATGACGCGCAATAGGGATCGTTTATTTCACTTATAACGCATAATGGGCCTCATAATCGAATTGGAGCCTTTTATTGAGGTTTGGAAACATATTAGGCATGTAATCGGTTAAGATATTTAGTTTGGTCTTGAAATACCCAAAACTTACAGAAATGCCAATCCGATTAATCACCGATTAATCCCGCCTTGACCGATTACATATTGCAAGGTGGTCATTGCCTGACTACCGATTCGCGATTTTTGCAACATTGTTAAAAGAATGTTTATGACAATGAAGTTGCTTCTACAGACAAGATACTTGATATCAAACTAAACAAAAGAAGTTTGCTTAATAAGTTATGAGGGGTCAAATTCAATTCTTTATGTGACATGATTCTAGCGTGTTAAGTTTGAGCATGGTTGTCTTATAATAGATATATGGGCAATCGCGTAAAAAATGATTCATCTTATGTCCAATTTCAATTAAAGTGCTTTTTTTTTTTTTTTTTCTCAATTTAAGGTGCCGATTTTTTTTTTAGGCGATTAGGTTTTTATAACTTCCGTTAACTATTTCGTTAGTAAATTACATGTTTGGTCCTTGAGTTTGTATATGCATTTCATGTTTGGTCCGTTAACTTTTTTGCATGTTTCATCCGTTTTGCACATTTTTTTCCGTTTTACGTTTAGTCCATTTTACGTTTCCGTCCATTTTTTGAAATATTTTTTTCCAAATTTTTTCAAAAAACTTTTCGAAATATTTTTTTCAAATTTTTTCAAAAAAAATTTTCAATATTTTTTCCAAATTTTTCAAAAAAATTTTCGAAATATTTTTTCCCAAATTTTTTCAAAAACTTTTTCGAAATATTTTTTCCAAATTTTTTCAAAATAACTTTTCGAAATATTTTTTAAAAAATTTGGAAAAGAATGTTTAGAAAAAAATTGAAAAATTTTATTTGAAAATTTTCAATTTTTTTAAATATTTTATTTGAAAATATTGAAAATTTTGAAAAAAATCAAAATTTTTTAAAATTTTTGTGTGGTGATTGGTGGTGTTGGGTGGTGGTGGTTAGTGGCGGTGGTGATTGGTTGTGGTGGAAGCGTGCAAAACAGACTGAAACGTGCAAAAGCGGACGGCGTGTAAAAGCAGAAACAAAACGTGCAAAAAAGCAGACAAAACAGACGGCGTGTAAACGGACGAAAACATATAAAACGAGCAGCGTTTGCGGCGTGTAAAGCGGACGAAAATAGACCAAACGTGAAATCTTATACTGACTCAAGGACCAAACATGTAATTTACTAACGAAATAGTTAACGAAAGTTAGAAAAACCTAAATCGCCCAAAAAAAGTGGTCTTTAAATTGAGAAAAAAAAAATTGTACACTTTAATTGAAATTGGACGTAAGATGAAGACTTTTATCGATTTGCACTAGATATATAAGAAGACCAAATTAAATGTATAATTTTAGAAATTAGACAACCGAATTAGTGTATAATAAGACCAAAATTAAATTATTGATGCCAAAATCATGTTTGTCACGTTAAAGGTTTTAGCTGCGATAACGGATACGGTAAGAAAAAAATGACATTTCGTGATTTTGAGATTAAATCAAATTAGTAACTTATACTCACTAAATTGCAACAAGATTTACTTGTGTTCTTAGATGTTGACCGAAATGCACCAATACTTTGTTGTTGTGAGATAGCACTATTTCCGGTCTCGTTTGTAATGGGAAATAGTGATGGAAAGGTGTAATGTGAACGTCCCCCGCCACCATCATGTATGTATTGCATGATGAATCTTTCTATATTTGTACCTTGTTAGTAAAAAAATTGTTTGTCAGATCAAAATGACTGATCTTGGTTGTTAATCCGATTTTACTCTGGGTTCGATAAACTTGAGTTGTAGCTGATAATCAAGTATGAACGACAATTTTGAGAATCTTAAAGTATAAAGTGTGGGCGTCTCATAGAAAGGTGCTATCACCATACCGGACTGGCACTTGGCTAGGTGCCATCATCACCACCAATGATGTTAATTAGTTTTGCCATTATTTTATTTTAACCTAATTTTAGAATTCGAGCTTTGCATAACCGTTGTGTTTTAGTCTAATTAATCTTGCTAATTGTTTAATATAATTGTCGTTAGGAAAAAAAACCTTTTAAACATGCTTTTAACACTATCAATTTACATACGCTTCGTTATTCTATCTCTACTTCCAATCGTACTTCACCAAAATGAATAATGATAGACTCATTAACATGCTCGAGATTTCTGTCAATACAAATTCATGCATCAACGTCGCAATCCCCAAAGCCAACACCCTCAATTTGGCAATTCATACAATCTTCGAACGATGAAACAAGAACATCTCGACCAACTCCAACAGTCCAACACCTTCATGTTTCAAACCTACAATCAAATGACACCACCAAAATCAAGCCTCTCACAACTACTACTTTCACAACCAACAGAAGAAACACAAATAAGTCGTGAGTCATCTTTCTCACGTAGAAAAGGAAAGAAACCAGCCAATCCCAGGAAACCACAACCACCCTTACACAAACGACTCCCTCAAAAGAGCTAATGTTGGGTAAAAAATTTATGAGGAACCGACTAAATGACCAGGAGGCATCTACATTTTGGAAAAAGATTCTCACGGGGTACAACAAAGACGCTCCATTTCACCATGCCAATGATTTGAAAGTGGACAACATTGCATTGAATCTTAATTGCAATTAGTTCAACACCATTTATAAACGTGTAAATTATCAAGATCAAAGTTAAGTTGATATACACAATATATTGACATCTTGATGACGAAAAAAACTTTCACCCAATAGTTAGCATGGACTTTCTTGAAAAAGAAAAGAAAATGGTTGGGTCTCGACCCGTTGTCTCCAGAAGAAGAAACAAATCACAACAAAGATGATGAATAAGTGAATGAGTTAATGATCCGGTAACACGTCCCTCCGCTAAACTCGTAAAACTGGAAATGATCAAAGAATTATTATGACTAAAGCGGGAGAAGAAAATGAAATTGATTAATGTCCAAAATACGAATTAAATTAAGTTAATGAAGTTGGAAAATTAAAGTTTCTTGCCACTGGCATCGGATGTCAAAAGGAATGCAACTTTGATCATGGTAAGTTAGTAACCAAACAAGATATCCGAGAATAATTTGGACGTTAATGTGGTATTTATTTATTTTGCTTTTGTTTTATGTAATGTTCTTTGTTTTGTTTTAATTAATGAAAATGTTGGTGATTTTAATGTCATAAAGCTATTTTAAGTAATTGTGATTTTTAGAGACTAACATGGTTCATATCATACTAAGTTGTGAGTTAGAAATTGTGAAGTCTTGACACTGTTTGGTTGATATGTTTCCACCACGACAAAACGTAAGGTAAGGGTCAGGGGATGCGACCCTTGTAGGGTCAGGGTGGCGCCTCTTGCGAGGTTAAGGCGCGCTGTTGAGGTTCCGCTCCCAAGTTAGCGGCGGTCGGAGGAACAACCCTCACCGGAGTCTGGGAGGAGGCGTCTGAGTAGGGATGAGCAAGCGACCCGACCGGACCGGACCGACCGACGAACGACCGAGACGGACCGGACCGACCACATTTGGTCCGGTCCTCGATCTGAGCTTTTAAGCTAATTATTTCGGTCCGGTCCGGTCCGGACAAAACCGACTATTTTGCCTTGTTGGACCGGACCGACCGACGGATCGATCCGAGACCGGACGGACGAACCACATTCGGTCCGGTCCTCGGTCTAAGGTTTTAGCTAATTCGGTCCTCGATCTTGGAGGTCCGGTCCGGTCAGTCCGGAATCGATGCTCACCCCTAGTCACGAGTAAGGTTCGGGCGGCACCTCAACTCACACGGTATATTTGGTGCTCCAAATTAGTTACCAACCATTGCATCTGTTGAGACCCAAATGTCATTAAGCGTCTTTTACCACCTTTTGTTATTAGTATAAGTTTTTGGTGTCATTTTACATTAGGAAAAAAAAAAAAAAAAAAAGCGCGATAGAGATTTCGCGTCTAGAAACAGATTTGATTGTCTTATTTCTATATAGATTTCGTGTAACCTTGACCACAAGGGTCAAAATAATGTATCTGAAAATTAGATTATATACGATTCCGTCATACTATTATCATCATACTCACCTCGGTTTATAACAAAAAATATGCTGGTTTAAGAGAAGTGGATAATAAACTAAAACTCTGAGGCTTAGAATATCATGGCACAATGTTATGAGATCAAGGTTATAAGTAGCGCGAGACGCGGTGTGGCGGCATGACCAAGCCTCATGCCTTAACAGCGAAGACAAAGCTTTTGCGTTTACAAGACGTAATAACATAAGGCGGCACAAAATATAAAAATATTTATATATATTTATATTATATTTCATATATATTGAGTTTTAAAAAAAGTGTCATAAGACGACATAACATGTGATGTGGCGGCATAACACGCCTCACATTTTTGTGAAGCTTTTGCGCTCTTTTTAAAACCATGTATGAGAGTCCCATGGCTTCATGCTACGTGAAATAATGTTTTTTTTTTAGTGTTATATGACATGTTATATAATAGTAGCCGAGTAATATCATTTTTTATCGTAGGTTGAGCCAGTATATTTGATGTTCTCAACCATAAAATAGACACATGTATAATCATTCTTAGAAAAATAACTTTATGTTATGATTGCTTCTAAACTTGGAATTCTATCATTTATAAAGGGAATTTAGAAAATCTTCAAGTTGCAAAGAACAAGATCATAACCCAATATTACAAAAGTCATTGATCGATCTGCTCACGTAAACAAAAGAGTATCCTAATCAATGACTACAACCGCTTAAATATACAAATCAAGCTGAATTTATATAATAAATCGTGGTGGTTGTGTTTTGAGCACAAATTGTACGTTTTAGACTTTTGGATAATGAGAATAGATAATTGATTGCAACAAATCAATGGTGCAAGAATTTTGTTGTGGTGAAAATTAATTAATATTCTAGATATTTTGCAGATCAGATTATTAAAATAATTAAGAAGATTATTGCTATATGTTATTAAACTCAATGATACCCGCTATAGCGGCACTTGTGTATATTTACTAGTTTTATACCTTTATACACGTACATGAATTTGGGTTTAATTTTTGTTAGATTAGTTTGGTTTAATAAGGAACATAAATAAGATTATATGAGAAAAGTATGCGAAACTATATAGATAAATGTATTGAGTGCATTTGTTATATTAGTTTTAGGTTAGAAAATATTTTCATTTAAATTAATGTATCATATTATAATAACATTTACTATGTAACTTTGTGTAACTTCTAATTATAATGATGGCTTTCCAATAAATTGTTAAATCATTTATTTATTTTGCATTTATAAATTGCCATCAATTTCAAGTTAAATAGCAACAACTTGAGTCATTCATTTAGTTCTATTACACTAACAAAAATTTCTTTTTATTTAAATATCGCGTACCATCTATTATTGAATCAACCCATTTTCTATAATGCAAATCGACATATGGTTATTAGAAAAAGATATTGTAAAAAAAAAGAATCAGATGTTTGTACAAAATGGTGTTAAAACTGCTTTTGATTTACTCAAATTTTCAAGTTCATCATGTTCCATCGAGATGGACAATATTGCCTTGGTGGACAAGATTGCCCTTTTAATTTGTCTAATCCCATAAGGTGTATATATACGAGGTGGAGAGCCCGCGCGTTGCCGCGGTGTGTTTTCTTAAAGACGGGTGCAGACATAATAGGTTTAAAGTACATGTACAATCTGTGCTTTTCTTTTGTATATCATTTTAACATTCATGGGGTCTTGTTTGTATTTGTAAACCACGATCATGAAAGCAAAGTTTGAACAATCACATTTCACCAAAGATCAACATAAAAACTAAAGTCTTGTGCAGAATGACATCATTCGGTGGAAGTGGTACCGAAAACCTCGATGTGAGCCCAACATAAAAACAAATGCTCGCGTGTAATAGCAACATAAAACAAAAGCCACACTAACGGAAGAGTTAATTTGCAGAAAAATTCATGATAGCCCAATGGAAGTGGTACCTGAAAAACACCATGGCTGCAACCATATGGTCACCCCGCCAAGGTATGTTTTTCAGCAAACTTCAGTTACCAAGACAAACAAAAACTATCAAATATTATGGTTCCTTAGCCTTACAACAGTTTTATTGAAGGGCATTTAAGCATAGAGAAATCACCAACATACATCATTCATGACTAACCGCTAGTTTTTTTCCCCTTCCCTTTTGACCCATCTTTGGCAAATGGTTTCATACCTTTCTCTTCACAAAAATGAGCATTGGGAAGGCCAAGAACCTTGACCCTGGCATTAAAAGCCTCTTTGGCAATCTGTCTTGGAGTTTTATCCATGATATCATCAGTTTTTTGGGCAAGCTGTTTTGGAGCTTTAATCCTCATGACATCTTTTTTTTAGAGCCTGAGCCATAGTAATCAATTGGAAGGTAGTCTTCCCATGGCATAGGAAGTTCGGAACCTTCTGAGCCTGGTTCACTGCTTGAAATGCAGATGATTTCTTCACATAAAAATAAAAATAAAAAGTCAGTGTATGTGCTCATGGTGTGCCCTTCTGATATAAAGATAGAAATGAAAAAGAGAAACCTTTTTTCTTGTTGGAATTCATGGTGTGGTTTGTTTCAGATTATTGTTTGTTGAAAGAATGTTTGGTGGAGAGGCTTTTTATAGATGAAATTTCAGATGAGTGTTTGGTTTATGAATGGAATATGTGCAGACAATGTCCAGCCATGAAGAAAAAAATAGTGAATTAAAGCGGTCAATGTATACAGTCTTGATGTGATTAAAGCAGACAGTATACATGCTTCAGTTGAGTGTTTTTGTATGATCAAATTTCAGTAATGGAATATGTACAGATGTGCAGTGCATGCTTGAAGATAAAAATAGTGAATCAAAGATTCTCATTTCATCAAAAGAAGCAGTCAATGTACTATGTAGTGAAAAAAAGAGTGAATACAAATTGTGCAGTGCAGGCTTGAGAGCAATCAATGTGGCATGACAGATTATGAATTGCATATTGCATGCACATATTCTCAAGCACATAGTTACCACATATGAATGGTGGTCACACAAAACATTTTGCAACAACAAATAATGGAGTAAATTTTACTGCGAACACTTTGGTACAAACAATAGAGCCAGGTGAGTTCTTTCATCATCGCTTCCAACCTTACATGGGTGTATGTATAAAAGTGACTTCGGACTGAAGTGAGAGCGATATTCTTGAACTCGTGAGAAATATAGTGATTAGATCGAATCACAATTAGAATGACCATACAGTTTTATCCCTACAACTATCATGATTACCTCAATTGCAACCTAAGCGACGCAGGCCTCTCCTAGATGATCTGCGATTCCAGTACACACCTCAGAAGCTGCCTGAAGTTGACCAAAAAGCAAACCAAAATCTAAACACAAATTTAGAACCCCAAATTAGATTTTCCAACCATAATGCTATTACCGATAGGCCAAAAATATAAGAGTAAGACCAATATTAAAATGGGTGGACAATCTTGTAATCACCGGGTGTATTTGTTGTAGTTGCAAACTGCATTATCAGCTCTTTTCCTATCTTTTTGGGCTTCCTTCTCTCGCTCATTTCAACTTTCATATTCATGCTAATCAGTTAGCAAATGATGTTGACATACTGGGAAAGAATTATGCTGATCCTGCCACACAAGCACCACTATTCTCAGACATTGGATTTAATTAAATGTCGTCTAAAAATGAAATATTAAGAAGTATGTAAAACAGAACACACCTTGTTCCTGATGGAGTAGAACATAGGTTGTTCCTCATGGCATACAAAGATTATAAGTATATCCAACAAAACATTTATTGAAATCCATAACTTTTAACCGATAAAATCTTAAATAAGTAATTCGACTGTTTAAAAAATACTCATTATAAACAATTATTAAGCTAACGGATAAGCAAGCAACAATTAAACAAAAAAATGGCCATTAAGTGAATGTGGGTAAAAAATGGAACAAATAGAGTTTACAGTTTCGTTACTGTAAAAGAGGCTTCTAAATAAGAGCATTTGATGACCCGAAAGAATATAATGACGCATATCAAGTAACCCATCAGATCGTTTGTTCAATGCAATCGGGTTTGTTGATTGAATGGCATGCCGGATCTAGGATGATCGTAAATTGTACAAATGATCCCGTGTTTGGCGTGCCATTCAACCAACAAAGCCGGATTGTAAGTAAACAAATGATCCAGACCGGTTCGACTCGTGCATTTAAGATATATTGTGTTGGTTCTCTATCTACAATGGTTAAATTCTGCAACTATCATGTTTCTAGTTTTTTGTTTTTTTTTTTTTTTTTTTTTTTTTTTTTTTTTTTTTCGGTTTATATATTTTTATCCGGTTTCTGTATCTTTTTTCTTCATAAGAGCAGGTTCTTTTTTTAAGGGAGTGCATTTGAAAAAAAAGGAAAAGTATGTGAAAGGTTGCCTAATTAATGGTTGTTTATAGGGAAGGCAAACCCATCATTACTTTCTATTGCATTTGGTGGCTCTAGGGTGGCAGTCAAATCAAAGGCCTCATAAGTCATGTACTATCACACTATAGCATCTATAAATTAACCAAAATCTGCTCTTTAAAACACACGCATAGCAAAGAAGATCTATTTTTTTTAAACAGAAAAAAGATGAAAACAACAATGCCTTTCTGTGAAGAGCTTGCTGCTGCTAGTTCTAGTCTTGTTAGGGATATGATGGTTGTTCGATTTCAGAGGGAGGTGACTGTGATTATGGTGGACGAAGGAGAATTAATGAAAAAAGCCCAAGACATTAGGTCTCGTGTGGCTGAGAGGGACTATGTCATTCGAGAGTTGGAGCTTTTGTACCCTTCTGATTCTTGTGTGCAAAGTATTTCAGAGTTGACCAAGTTGCAAACTGAAGATTTGAGCGAAGCCTCAGTGCTGTTGGTGAATGTTATGAAGAAGCAGAAGCGAGCACAGGAGCTTCGATCATTCATTGAGAAGCTGAAGGGGATGGTGTATTGATATGGTGTTTCTGAAATCTATTTTGGGTATAAGCAATGTTGCCAATGGGTAAGGTTGTTGGGATATGTTTTCTAAGACTTGTTAATGTTTATGTTTTTGGATCTTTAAACATGTTTTTTTTTTTTTTTTTTTTTTTTTTTTAAAGTAATTAATGAATTTAAGTTTTATGGTGCCATATTAATTTTGTTGGAACATACTGCTTTTGATATATGTTGTAGCTTGTTGTCTTGCTATGATGGCGCGGTGTCTGATGTTAAATTGATCTTGGGAGCCTTTGGTTTGTTCCATAAGTAGTTCTCCACTGGCAGTGCAATGCGCAACCTGTTACAATAAGTTTATTGTTACTATGTAAGGAGTAAAATTAAATCTTAAAGGTTTCAGAATCATGATAACTGAAATTCTAGTTTAAATGTAAAGGACGATTCAAATGGGAACTTCGAACTTTAATGTAACAACAAAGAATGAGATAATCAGTTTTAGAGAGGCAGCTACTTAAATATGTTAAATGTAAGTCTTTGCTGTTGTAGATTGATGATCAGGTATATACGGCAAAAAAAAAAAAAAAAAAAAAAATTGCATTAGTAGTGATGGTAGACAAAAAAGAAAGTATCATACATAGTTGTATAACCATTTGAAATTTCTAAAGTAATTCTAGGACAATTGTGAGTCATATTATCGGCGATTTTTGTTGACACTGCTTATTTTATGTTGGTAAAGTGTAGGTGCATGGACATGCTTTAGAAGTGCATATATTTATTGTGCAACACTATCATCATAAGTAAATGTGCGTAGGTTACATTTTTTGAGTAATCTTTCCATCTGGTGGAAAGCTTAGTATATAGTTGAACATAAAAATAGATAAAAGTTATACCATTTGAGAGAGAATCTGCGATATCTTTTCCATTGTCTTCAACCACCAAAGCGAAAAAATCAGAATGACACACGATGGTCGCTTGAGTGAGTCCAACGAGAGTAAGAAACAAAAATGAGCATATGTAATAATACATGGAAACACAGTGCAGTGTTTGTAGTGAACTAAAAGGACATATGCAAATAGTAAAAAACTTGGCTTTTAGTTTTGAATGATAAGGTCAGATATTGCATAATTAAATGCATGTATTGACAACAACACATGCGACCAAAACTGTTTTCATCTGTGGAGGAGGAGTTGATGTAAAAAAAATAGTATTTGGTTTATTGTGTGTTTTAAAAATGGTTTACTTAGATGGTATCACATGAAAACGACATCATTTATCATGCCTTTTAATATATATAGAGGCCCAGCTCTGCGAGTATGGAATCGGTACCAGAGACCCAGTATGGCTGCAACCACAATGTGGATGTGGGTGCCTTGCCAACACATAGGAGTTGATAAAGCACACCGACCAAAGACATAAATGCAGAAAACTACCGCCATCGCCCTAGTGACCTTACCATACATACCTAATCATCACAACATCAACTGCACTTATTAACAAACATGCCTTGGACCAAGGTAACAAAAACACATTCTATAAGGCCAATGTACAAGCCACACGAAACCGACAACAGTCGTCATCCTTTTAATATATAGAGACGCTCAGATTTGCAAGTATGGAAGGTAAGGAAGCCGCCATGGCTGCAACCACAATGTGGATATAGGTGCCATGCCAATAGACGAAAGTTGATAAACTATGCTCGCCAAAGACATAAATGCATAAAAGTATTGTCATCGGCGTCGGTGACCTTACTATATATTATATTATATATATATATATATATATATATATATATATATATATATATATACATAAAATTAGCAAGATTTCTCCTACTAAGCTTCTTCATCAAGTCGTAGCCACTCTCAAAAAAATTATAAAGCAATGTTGCGACATTCTATTGTGTTTTGATGAACAGAGCAACGCAAAGTAAAATAGGAAACATAATATATATTATGGTCTTACCTCATTGGCACAACATTATTGGGATAAAGCCACCAGATAGCCATATTTGTGTAAACTACACGACCCATCCTATTCATCTTCACTTACACCGTTCGTTTACCTTTTAGATCCCAACGGGTATACCTCCGGAAAATTATCCGGCGAGATTTTTATCCGAAGATAGTTGCAACGACAGTCTGAAAACAATGGTTACACTTGCAGTAGTTGTAACCTCAAACAGATACCAAAGTAACTTGTTAAGAAAAAGGATGCATCCACCGTGGCTGCAACCATGATGGGTTGCCCTGCCAACATGCAGATAACCTCATCTTCTTCAAAGGCATTCCCACCCATGGCAACGAATACCACCAACCACTGATTGAAAGCATAATAAGCAAGTTATAAGCATGATAATTATCATACCAAACACCATAATCGCGGATGCAAAGAGACACTACAAAATGTCCCTTGGATAGGGTATATCATGAGCCAGAAAGTGACCTTGTCTATCTTTCTTAAATGTATTTGATGTGGATAAGTGTTTTTACAAATATTTATAAGGCTCGGTTGCACATGTAAAATCGAAACAAAATACCGCCATGGTCGCATTCCAAACCGCCCGCCAAGATACCAAAGTCGCAGATTATGTGAACGAAACATTAAGTTGCATACATGTATCATCATTGCCTTAAACAAACAGTTTTTTTTGTCGTGAGTGCAACTAATGAAGGTTAACGGTGAAGAGTCACAATCAGTTTTACGACAAAAGTGAAAATGTTGCTTTGGACAGATGGCTCGGATGGGCGAATATTCAAGCAAAGAGGATACACTCGCCATTGCTGCGACAGTTGTATGTCACCTCGCCAAGATACGGGTCATCTCACGTTTACCGAAGAAATCTCAATTCATCACAGCCTCGAAAAAGATATACAAAGGGTAACCATTTAGCACGGTAGCCAGCCCAAAAACTGGAATTATACAAAATAACATTCATGGGGCCTTCTTATTCATGATAGGCCAATGGAAATGGTACCCGAAAAACAGCATGGCTGCAACCATATGGTCACCCTGCCAAGGTATGTTTTTCGGTAAGCTTCAGTTACCAAGACAAACAAAAACTGTCAAATATCATGCTTCCTTAGCCTACACTGCACAAAATACAAATGACAAAGCCGCACGTAACCATGTTTCTACACACACCAAAGTGATCGCGCCGTGTAAATTGCTGCATTTTGCGTCGCAGCATCAGCAAAGCAAAGATATACAACCAAAACGGCATCCAACCAGCCATGGCTGCAAACAAGACACTGTTATGGCCCACCAAGATACAGGTCATTGCCATGGCTGCAAGCTCAGCAAGCCTACCGTGCCACAGCGGCACCTGAAAACATGGCAAACCCACAAACAATTTTAGTAGTTATAATATTTCAGTAAAATCTAATTCACGTAAACTGCTTAAGCATAAGATATAAGATACCATTTCACCAACATGAGCACATGGCTGAACCTTTTTTTACACAGACTAAATTGACATCAATTATGAAAAGAGGAGTTAATTTTATCATCACTAAATTGATATACAAACTTGAAATTAGAAAACGCCCAAAATAATTTTACAAAATAAAAAACCCTAAATTAAATCTAAACCCTGATTCGTATGAACTATTTAAAAAACTAAACCTAAACCCTCACAATAACAAACGTAGGCAAACATTAAAGGAAAAAACATCAAACCTAGTATCCAATCTTCCAAATACTAAACTTGTTGAAGTTTATTGGATCACAAATAATTGATCTACCTAACTCTAATTATACAAATATAAGATATATGAAGCATAAAAAAGGATGTGGACCAGAAGAATATCGCGCCTCTAGCAACCACCATATGGCAAAGAGACATCCACAAACAAAAAAAAAAAATTGGTTTGATGGTACGGCTGACTGTAGCTCCCTCACAATCGTTTGTAGTACCAACGAATTGCATTTTCTTATGATCAAAATATCGCCGGTTAATTTTCCGGAGGTATACCCGTTTGGATCTAAAAGGTAAACGAAGGGTGTGAGTGAAGATGAATAACTTGGGTCGGGTAGTATAAACAAATATGATTATGTGGTCCACCCAACGGGTCCGGGTAAAAAAAAATAAGGCAAAGTACTATTCATAAGGAACATATGAATGTTATTTAGGGAATATATATATATATATATATATATATATATATATATATATATATATATATATATATATATACATATATATAATAGATGCACATGATGTCATTAAATACCAATGCCACATAATGCCACCTCAATGCCACGTTTGCCCAACAATGTCACGTAATGCCGAGTTGGCAATTTTTCGCTTGTGTATTATAACTCAAAAAATATCGCGCAGTGAGGTTCGAACTTGAGTTTGTTTGATAGCATTTAAACGCCTCAAGTAATGAAACCAACTATGCTAATTTATCTTTAGTTTCATATTCCAAATCATAATCTATATACATAACTTTTTTCTTTTTTACCAAACCTAAAGGGTTTCCCCTTTTTAAAAACCAAAAATTTTTAAAAAAAAATTTTTTTTTAAAAAAAAATTTTTTTCCCCCCTTTAAAAAAAAAAAAAAAAAAAAAAATTCAAAACCTTTTTAAAAAAAATTTCCTTGGGTTTTGGGGGTTTTTTAAAATTTAAAAAATTTCCCCAAAATTTTAAAAAAAAAAAAAACAAATTTTAAAAAATTTTTTAAAAAAAAAAAAAAAAATCCCCAAAAAAAAAAAAAGGGAAAACCCCTTTTTAACTTTTAAACAAAAATTCCAAAATTTAAAAAAATTTTTGGGAAAAAAGGGAAAAAAAATTTTAAATTTTTAAAAAAAAAAAATTTTTTTTTTTTTTAAAAAAATTTAAACAAAAAACCCCCTTTTAAATCCTTTTTAAAAAAATTTTAAAAAAATTTTTTTTTTTTTCCCCCTTCCCCCCTTTTTAAAGTTTTTAAAAAGGGGAAAAAACCAAAAAAACCCCCAAAAATTTTTAAAATTTTCCTTTTTTCCAAAAAATTTTTAAAAAAGGAAAAAATTTTTTTAAAAATTTTTTTTTTCCAAGGGTTTTTTAAATACCAATTTTTTTAAAAAAAAAAAAAAAAACCCCTTTTAAAAATTTTTTTAAAAAAAATTTGGGGGGTTTTTTTTTTTTTTAAAAATTAAAATTTTTAAAAAAAAACCCAAAAAAAATTTTTAAAATTTTTAAAAAAAAAAAAAAAACCTAAAACCCAAAAAAACCCTTTCCCCCTTTTTAAAAAACCCTTTAAAAAATTTTAAAAAAAAAAAAACCCAAAAATTTTTAAATTTTTAACCCTTTTTTAAAAAATTTTTTTAAAAAAAAAAAAACCCCCGGGTTTTTTAAAAAAAATTTTTCCAAAAAGCCCAAAAAAAATTTTAAACCCAAAAAAAAAAATTTTAAAAAAATTTTTAAAAAAATTTCCAAAAAAAACCAATTGTTTTTTTTTTAAATTTAAAAAAAATTTAATTAAAAAAAAACCTAAAAAATTAAAAAAAACCAAAAAACCCGGGTTAAAACCTGGAAAAAACCAAAATTTTTAATTTTAAATTAAAAAAATTTAAAATTTAAATTTTTAAAAAAATTTCCAAAAAAAAAAAAAAAAAACCCCAAAAAAAAAAAAAAAAACCCTTTTAAAAAAATTTAAAAAAAATTTAAAAAAATTTTTTTTAAAAAAATTTTTCCAAAAAAATAAAACACCCCCCTTTTTTTTTAAAAAAAGGATTAAAACCCCAAAAAAAAAAAAAATTTTTTTTCCCCCCTTTTTTTTTAAAAAGGGGAAAAAAAAAAATAAAAAAAAACCCAAGCCCCAAAAACCCCAAAAAATTAAAAAAATAATTTTTTTCCCCAAAAAAAAAAAAAAATTTTTAAAATTTTTTGGGAAAAAAACCAAAAAAATTTAAAAAAAAAAAATTTTAAAATTTCCCAAATTAAAAAAGAAAAGGGAAAAAAATTTTTGGTTAATTAAAAAATTTTTAAAAATTTTTAAAAAAAAAAAAAAAAATTTTTTTAAAAATTCCCAAAAAAAATTTTTAAAAAAACCCCCCCAAAATAAAAAAAATTTTAAGGAAAAAAAAAAAACTTTTAAAACCCAAAAACCTTCCCCAAAAAAAAAGGGAAAAAAAACTTTTTAAAAAAAAAAATTTTTAAACTTGGGTTAAAAAACCCTTTTAAAAAAAAAAAAACCAATTAAACAAAAATTAAAATTAAAAATTTAAATTTTTTTAAATTTTAAAAGGGTTTGGGTTTTAAAAAAAAAACCCAAAAAACCAAAATTTCCCAAAAAAAAATTTTTAAAATTTCTTTAAAAAAAAAATTTTTTTGGGAAAAAAATTTTTTCCCCCAAAAAACCCAAAATTGACTTTTTAAAAAACCCCCAAAAATTTAAATTTCCCCCAAAAACCTTTAAAAAACCCCAACCAAACCCTTTTTAAAAAAATTTTTTTCCCATTTAAACCCAAAAAACCCCCCCCTAAAGACAAAATGACCTAACTTTTAACACAATGACTACAAGCAGAAGGTCAAGTGTGTTTGACACATCTGACCAATGAATCGAGGCGGAATCGAAGAATAACATGAAGAAAACTACACACAAAAAGAATTGTAGTAGCCGCTTTGGAGTAGAGCGTTTTATTATAATAAACAAACAATTTTTCACATATTGTTTCACTTCTTTTCACATGGATTATTGTTTTACAATTGATATTATTTGTTTCTTGAGTATTTGCATTAACAAGTTAATCTAATAGGGCTTTGGAGTAGAGTGTTTTGTTATAATAAACAAACAATTTTTCACATATTGTTTCACTTCTTTTCACATGGATTATTGTTTTACAATTGATATTATTTGTTTCTTGAGTATTTGCATTAACAAGTTAATCTAATAGGTTTTAACTATTTTCTTATCGGTTATTCTTAAAATGTATATCACTAAATATTAATGCGTGAATAAATATTCGAAAATTTATAACACATTTAACAAAAGCATTGCATTTATATCATTAACAATTACAATATAATGAAAATTACACATCAAAATCAAAATCATCATTAGAAAATGCTAAATGTACATTATCATAGTCAAACGTTTCAAGGTCATCTTTTCAAATTCATCATCAAATCGGAAGAACTACTTTCATATAGTTTGAGCGGAGGCATCAAAGCAAGTTGGTTAGTATGATCTTCACATAGGCGTTGCCTTATTGACCTTTCGACTTCAACTTCTTCTTGCTCGCTTAAAATTTATTAATATCATCCTCAATAGGATAATACCAATAATCAGAGCCCAAATATCATCCTTCACATTATTATCATCCTTTTATTAGTACAATCTACATTTTTAACATAAGAAATATCAAAATTATTGTTGACAATATTAAAGCGAAGTTGTATTCATAATTACCCAACAACTCGACAAATATTATTACACAAAAATAAATCTAACAAAACAAGATTAGTATACCTTGTGTTTCAGACGACTCTATAGCCAATTTTTGTTTCATACATTGTTTTCTGAAAGCATAAACATCCAACACTTAGTTAATCCAAACAAATGAAACTAACTAATAAAAATACGAATACAACAAGACAATATAAACATACTTGATAGACTTCTCAGAGATGTTTTCATCTAATTCGGACTGAATTCTTGAACTTTTGTTGCATGCATCCATTTTTTTGGTTTGAAAAAGTTATGAAAGGAAATTAATTTTGATTTAGCAACTGAGAATGTTTGGTTGAACTGGAAGGCAATGGTGCCTTATATAATAGATGGAAGAAAAACCAAAAGACAATATAGGAAGATTGCATGACATTTCTTATCATTGTATATTTTCTATAAAGATATTCACACATATTTAGTTTATAATTATTGCGATCTACAAATCTAAAACTAAAATTAATAACACCAACAATTAATGTAAAAAAAATACAATTATAATTACAAAACTAACACTTATATTTTATCATCACTATTTCCATGCAAGAGATAATATCGTAAAATTCAAATTTAAAATAGATAAAAAATCATCTACAAAATTAAAAATATATTACCAAATCACACTTATATTTTATTATTATTATCTTTATGATAGAAATAATAACTTAAAATTCAAATATAAAATAGATAAACAAATCATACACATATTTAAAATTATATTTCCAATTTTTCTAAATTAATACTAACCAATATCCACATATACACTTTAAATTTTAAAACGTATCAAAATAATATTCCAAATAAGTATAAGATAATTACGTATATTGTAATAGTCATGAAATTCATCAAAATTTTTTAATCGATATATGAAACATATCTAATCCAAAATAATATGCTATATAAATCTATAAATATTGGTTTTCCATACAACCTATTCATATTGGTAGTTTAATACGTATAAGCAAGCGATAAATATTGTGTTTGCATCCATTTTTGGTTTGAAAAATTATGAAAGGAAATTAATTTTGATTAAACAATGAGAATATTTGGTTGAGCGGAAGGCAATGGTGTCTTATATAATAGATGGAAGGAAAACCAAAAGACAATATAGGAAGATTGCATGACATTTCTTATCATTGTATATTTTCTATAAAGATATTCACATATTTAGTTTATAATTATTGTGATCTACAAATCTAAAACTAAAATTAATAACACCAACAATAAAAAAAAAAAATACAATTATAATTACAAAACTAACACTTATATTTTATCATCACTATTTCCATGCAAGAGATAATATCGTAAAATTCAAATTTAAAATAGATAAAAATCATCTACAAAATTAAAATATATTACCAAATCACACTTATATTTTATTATTATTATCTTTATGAAAGAAATAATAACTTAAAATTCAAATATAAAATAGATAAACAAATCATATCACGAAATTAAAATTATATTTTCAATTTTTAAAATTAATACTAACCAATATCCACATATACACTTTAAATTTTAAAAGCGTATCAAAATAATATTCCAAATAAGTATAAGCTAATTACGTATATTGTAATAGTCATGAAATTCATCCAAAAATTTTAATCGATATATGAAACATATCTAATCCAAAAATAATATGCTATGTAAATATATAAATATTGGTTTTCCATAAAACCTATTCATATTAAACTCTAATAAATCAAAACAAAAATCGCAAAGCATGGTTAAGCCAAAACGCACAAAGGTATGTCAGTTTAAATTTATTCAAAGATTTCAATATCCCTATATTACTACTACTCTAATCGCATACAAAACATTAACAATCTAAAGGCAAATTTGCAGATAACAAAAAGCACAACAACATTAAAGCCAAAAGCTACTCAGACCAAGGATCTTGATGAAGTCAACCAGCATATTATTATATTAGAAGATGAAGAGGTATTATTAACATCTTCTTTTAAAAAAAACATAATCCAACTAACAAGTAACGTTAATAATTGTATAATAACTACAGAGTGTTCATGTGACCCGTAGACGACGTCGGTTAAACAAAAACGGCTACTTTGTTAACCATCCAAAAAGTAATCATGATATAAAAACTGATGATCAAAAAGTTGCTACAAACACAGAAAAGAAAAAGACAAATACTCAGAATAACATACATGTTATTGAGGTGAGTATTTTCAAATATTAGCTATATGTATTTTTTTTAAACTATATATATAATAATGTATTGCGCAATTTAGATATCCGATGATGAGAAACCACTATTGTTTAAGGGTACAAAAACAAGCTCAGATGTATTACCATCGTCTATTAAAAATAACTATATGCTATACGATGAAGAAGACGATACAAAAGGTGATGAACAAAGAGTAGCTACAAACAAACAAAATAAAACCTCCGATACTCAGCATGACATACATGTTATTGAGGTGAGTATTTTCAAATATAAACTATATGTATTTTTTAAATAAACAATACATATAATGTGCTTATTCACAATTTAGATATCCGATGATGACCAACCATTATTCTTTAAGCGTACAAAAACAAGATCATCATCTGCATCGTTTTTTAAAAATAACTGTATGCTATATGATGATGAAGAAGAAGAAGATGACGAAGTTACTAGCAAACAAAACAACACTGATGATGGCATCTGGGTTAATATCAATGATCTAGAATAACCTTTTTACAATTTAAAAGTTTATAACAAAATATATTATTCGAGATGAAGAAATACATGAAAATTCATCAACGGTATTCCAATTCAAAAGCTTCCAAAGATTTCTTCTTAAATTTTATGACCAATATATACTTTAAAATTAAAATAATTAAAATTAAGTATATTACGCGGTGATTACAAATATCTGATTATTGATGAAGATAACGATAATGATACGTTACACAAACATAACATGAGTGTGAGGAGATGTGGAATGATATGCTTGACATTGATGGAAAATTGAATGGCAAAGATGTGGTTAATAGCTTGGTGAAGACGAAGCATGGGAGGTCGATTCAAATGCATCAATGGATCGTTACATATCTTCTAATGACAACCTATGCCATTTTATAAATGACGAAACAACTGATTATGAGACCACCGACAACGAAGATACCGATGAAGATTTCTGAACAATTTCCTTTACCTTTCTTTTGTTTATTAGATTTCATGTTGCTGAATTAAATAAATTTTTATTAATAAATGTTGTGTTTCACTCATATTGACATTTATATTATATGTTTTTGTTCTTTGTTTAATGTATAATTTCAGTTTATAAACTTGAAACTAAAACTTTAATCTAAACATGTTTAAAATTCAGGATGAATATGTTTTAAAAAATAAAGGCCTTGATAATGAATATCTATTTGTTAATTACAATATATACCCAAAAATTAAAATTAAACAATTCAAAGTGATAAAATCCAAATAATAATTGTCATTAACTTATTTTAAAATATACAAATATAGTATTTTCATAACACACACACACACACACACACACACACACACACACACACACATATATATATATATATATATATATATATATATATATATATATATATATATATATATATATATATATATATATATATATATATATATATATATATATATATATTAATATAAAATAATCCAAAGTAATAATATTTTATAAAAAAATATTCATTAACTAAATTAGCTAAAAATGTTCGTGACGCAAACAATCCAACCAACCAATTGACATAAGTATCAAAAAGGCGGGACATACGGCTGAATCACTTCAACCTTCAACCAAACAAACCAATAACATTGATTTTAGTCTCCGAAGCTCAGGACGACCAACTGAACAAAAAATAATCACGATGTTAGTCTCAAAAGCCGGGCGACCACTAATACACACTAACCAACTCATGCATCGTCCTAGAGGGTCGACCATGCAAACCTCAACCGAACCATGTAAGATAACAATGATATAATTTTTGTTTACATTAATTCAAATGTTACATTGCATCAACCAAACCATGTAAGTGCTAACAACAAAAATTACATTGCAACAACTATTGAAAGACCCACGATATTGAAGTAACACGAGTCTTGCAAATTCAACAAAACGCAATCGAAAAGGCTAAAGCTTAAAACCAGATTAGGCAAATGGCAGAGCTCGGAACATTCAAAAATAGATACGTTTGTAGGGATTTCTAATGGTACACTCACAAAATCTTATATTAAAACAAGTGTATTAAACATGCTTTCAACACTTCAAATATTCATAGTTTAAAAATTTATGTTCAATATCTAGACCATGGCGACCCAATGTTCGCATGCCAATCTTGTGATGCAATACTTTGGAATAATGAGAGCATGATAGGAAATACACACACGAACTCAGAGTCATTTTCAAATTTGTTGCGGAAGGGGAAAAGTTATATTGGGCGATGAGGTGCTCAATCCACCATCATTATTAAAGAAACTTATTAATGGTGAGCATCCAAAAAGCAGTACATTCATCGATAATATCAGACGTTATAATTCCATGTTTGCTTTTACTTCCATGGGCGCAAAACAAGACACATCAGTTAATCAAGGATACGGTGCGTTTTGCTATAGGATACACGGTCAAAATTATCACTTGATGGGGGTTCTTTATTGCCAGAGAAAGACAAAAAACCAATGTTTACGCAACTATATATCTATGACTCCGAAAATGAAATCCAAAATCGAATAAATAGTTTCAGGTATGTTAATTTACGAAAGCACATAAAGATACCAAACATTTACTATTGGTTTTAATATATTATAAATATAAAACAGGTCTCATCCATCACGGTATATCTTTTGCAGTGACACAACAACAACAACAAACAACCAATTAGTAGACCATAAACTCACGGTTGAATTACGTGACATGCTTGATGAAATCAATCCATTAGTAGAATAGTTTCGAATGGCTGGAGAACGTTATGTGGCTTCAAACAAACGTAATAATATCAGATTACATCTTATTGGTACAAGAGAACGCGATGGAAGAAACTACAACCTACCAACACAAAGTTGCGGTCGATAGTTGGAGACTTTGACACAACAATAAACAAACGAGACATCATTCTCCACATGCAAGAAGGAGGTGTTAGAAGAATTAGTGAATTGCATCGTTCATACCTGGCACTACAATATCCATTACTGTTTCCCTACGCTAAAGATGGTTATCACACTGACATATACCATGCCGGTATCACAGATCACACATCAACAAATAAAAAAACAAGAGTACCAATGAGGGAGTATTTTGCATATAGATTGCAAGATAGAGCCGGAATTTTCCCCATGATTCTCAACTCAAGGAGATTGACAAAGCAATTTATTGTGGACGCATACACTATGGTTGAATCTGAAAGGTTGTCGTACATACGTAAACAACAAAAAGAGCTAAGGAGTGAAACGTACTCTAAATTAGTCAAGCTGGCAGAGGACGAAAATTCCAGAATAAAGCTACGGGAGAAAAAGTGATATTGCCATCATCTTTTACAGGCAGCCCAACGTATATGATGCAAAATTATTTAGACGCCATGACAATTTGCAAGGTTTATGGATATCCCGATTTGTTTATAACGTTCACATGCAACCCAACCTGGCCAAAAATCGCACATTTTGTGAATGAGAAGGGGTTAAAATCAGAAGACAGACCTGATGCAATAACACGAGTATTTAAACAAAAACTTGACTCCCTCATGCATGATTTTAAAGACCGTAGTTATTTCGGCAAGCTCAAAGCAGGTAAGTTTGAAATTTACATTTTATAAACATTATTATTTATTAGAGTATTCAACAATGTTTTATGTGTAACACATGACATAATTTATATCATAAAGCGGTTTACACAATCGAATTCCAAAAGAGAGGCCTCCCACATGTACACATTTTGCTTTTCCGGAGGAAAAAATAAAATGACTACAACAGCACATATAGACCATTTTATTTCTTGAGAGATACCGGACAAAAAGAGGACCCAGAGTCATTTAAATTGTTGGAGCACCACATGATGCATGGCCACTTGCGGACGAGACCGCCCCAACTGCCCGTGCACAGTCAAAAACAAATGCACCAAAAAGTTTCCAAAATAATTCAACGATAAGACATTCATTGATGAAATTGGGTATGCAATTTAAAAACGAAGAAACGATGGATCTACAATTACCAAAAGCGGAGTAGATCTGCATAATGGGTACGTTGTACCCTACAACCCCGGTTTACTACGATGTTATCAATCCCATATAAATGTCGAATATTGTAATCAAGCAGCGTCTATAAAATACCTTTTCAAGTACATAAATAAGGGACCGAGACATAGCAACAAAGGCACTTGAAAGCGAAGATGTTGGTGAAATAAAGATTACTACGATTGCAGATACCTTTCAAAGCATGTGGCGGCTTGGAGGATTTACTGGATTCGACATACACTACGATTTCCTCCTGTAGAAAGGTTGCCATTTCACTTAAAAGGAGAACAATCATTATATTTGATGCCATGAAAAGCATCGATTACACATTAGAAAAAGCAACGGTGAATGAAAACAAGTTTATAGCATGGATGGAAAGAAACAAGATGATTTAGAGAAGAACGGACGAGCTATTTTATCACCGGTTCCCGAACATTATGTATGGAAGCAAGAAGAAATAAAATGGCTACCAAGACAAAAAGGTACATGCATTGGAAGAGTGCATCATGTCTCTCCTTCTTTTGGGGAAATCTTCTTTTTACGAGTCTTACTCAACAAGGTCAAAGGTGCACGAATCGGTATGATTTTAAAAAGTACGAGGGTGTCATATATGCTACATACAAAAGGCTCATGAAGCTAGAGGTCTACTCAAAGATGACAAGGAATATATAGATGGATGATGGAAGCAAGCGGATGGGGTCGTGAAACTATCTCACGCACATTTTACATAATGCTTATTATGACAGACGACATGTCTAGACCGTGGTTTATGAAAAAACATGGCATGTATTGTCGGAAGATGTAGAAAATGTTGAGCACCATAAGAAATGATCCATGTGTGTAATATATATACACTTTAAAATTTTTAACAAAAACAACTATTCACATTACAACTAACAATGTTGTTTAAATTTACGTAATTGGTGCTCTCGGATATTCAAAAGAAGAATATATGCCTCACATATATCGAACATATGTCGCTTTGTAACAACAAAAGCCTTAAGAACATAGCAAACATGCCACTACCAAGCGAAATGTTCACAATGGCAAATTACAACAGTTGGTTTCAAGTGAACTAAAATACAACGTCAATGAATTACTTAAACTAGCACACCAAATGGTACGGCACATTGACTCACGAGCAAAAAGATATATACCACACTATCACAGACTATGTGAACAATGACCAAGGAGGAATGTTCTTTGTATAAGGATATGGAGGAACCAGCAAGACATATCTTTACAAAACGTTGTCAGCAGCAATAAGATCACAAGGAGAAATAGTATTAAACGTGGCATCAAGTGGAATTGCTGCACTTTTGCTGGAAGGAGGCAGGACAACCCATTATCGATTCGCAATATCAATCAATATAGACGAACATTCAATGTGTCATATTCCAGCACACAGTGAACTTGCAGAATTGATAAGGATGTGTAAATTGATAATATGGGATGAAGCTCCAATGACACAAAAGCATTGCTATGAGGCATTTGACAGGACATTAAGAGATATATGTAGGCAAGATCCAAAAAAACCATCTGAAATAGTATTTGGCGGTAAAGTAGTTGTATTTGGTGGAGACTTGATGATTCTTCCGATTATTACAAACGGTAGCAGAGACATGCTTGTAGTCCATGCGACATTGAACTCTTCATACTTGTGGCAACATTGCACAATTCTTCATCTGACCATCAACATGAGATTAGGAACAAGCACAAACAGTTCGGAGCGGAAATAAATACAAGATTTCGCAGATTGGATACTATCCATTGGTAACGGCACAATTGGTGGTAAGAATGACGGAGGCTTACTATGGAATTCCACATGACATGTTAATTCCATTCGAAGATCACATTGGGAAAATTATAGAATAAACTTACCCAAACTTAGTGAAACCTTTATAACCCATCTTTCTTTCAAGAAAAGGCAATTCTTGCCCCACACACAAGATGGTGGATATGATAAACGATCAGATGTTAACACTTCTCCGTGAGCCGAACATACATATGAGAGTTCGACTCGGTCAGGTATTGGCTGATATGGATACCAATTTCAATGAAGAACTATACACATGCGATTTCCTCAACACAATCCGCATATCCGATTTCCACAAGACAACATAAAGTTGAAAGTGTAAAAATATATATAATGTTCATGTACAAACAATATATATATATATATATATATATATATATTGGTAGCTTTAGTTTTCTTTATATATATATATATATATATATATATATATATATATATATATATATATATATATATATATATATATATATATATATATATATATATATATATATATATATATATATATATATATATATTGATTTAGTTTTCGATAACCGATTAGTGCTAATTGTTTTGCTTGATTTGTATTAATGATTGTTAGTTGATCAATTATGTTTTTGTTATTGATTACAGATGAGCAATTCAATGGATCATGTGAAGATTGTTGTAAGCTCAAGATTGTTTAGATCTAATCTAGGATGGATTAATAACAAAGACGAAATATTCAAATAAAGAATCAATTATTATTAACAAGGTTTTTTCTTCAATATCATACACTCCAAGCCCCAATTCTACATGATTAATTTTAGAACGTGTTACACCTAACAATAACAAGAAATCAAAGATCAGTGAGGCTAAATCATTAATCATCTAGGCGTCTACATAAACTCATGCCTAGAAACTTTCTCAACTTAGACGCTTCTACAAAGACACGCCTATATCTCTTTATATACTAGAGATATTAGGGTTTACAAAGACTCATAACTCTATTAGAAAACAAATCTTCCTAACTTTAATCTTTATCTTCTAAAGGAATCTTCTATAATTTTCCATCTTTTAGTAGAATTCCTTCTTTGTCTTTTAAGTCCTTAATGTTTCAGTATTTACTTCATTCTTCTTTTATTGTTTGTATTATCAACTCAATATAATTCCCAACAATCTTTCCTAATTGATAATTACAAAACATTCTTCTTGATCTTAAATGAATCAAACAATCTTCCCCTTAATCTCAACTCATGTGAATTTACATAACATGTTGTACCACCAAGCATCTATAAGTTACAAAACTTCTATGTAAAATCTTCTTCCCCTTTTTGTCATTTTCCACTAGGAGATACTAAGCAGATGGAAATTTGATTTTGACAACCACAAACCAATATCACACTTCTAATCCAGCCTTCCAATGTCTCAAATTACCCACCATTAAGTTTTATGCACTAAAATGAATTTAAGACAATAGAAACTTAAACTAGCAAGAGTAATAATGACTAGTAGTAGTAAAACCTTCCCTCGTGTGGTGCATGTAAATGATTAAAAACTTTATAATATGCTTCCCCTAAAATCTAAGTGTTAACCATTTCTTGAATCTCCAAATTTGTAGGCTTCATGTAATGATTACTGTTGAAGAAAACTAAGTATAATGAACTCTATGCTGAAGTAGAACAACCCAAACTTGTGTCTTATGTCTTGTACTATCCATGTGACTCCAAACTCGTACTGATGATATATGATTAGACCTCAGTATCTTGACAAAATCCTCATCTTCTATGAGACACTGAGCACTACAATGTAACTCCTTTAAGTGATAGCAACAACCAATTGCTAGAATTTACAAGTCTTCGTTACAACGTTTTTAAGCACGAACAAGTTATCTTCTGCTAGTAAGATATAATAAGAACACGTGCCCAAGTAATTTCACTTCAATCTTCAAATAAGCGATAATCAATCTTCTTCGTAACCAATTATTCAAATAAATCCAATAAACAAGCCTTTTATCCAACATTCACTTCAATCAGAGATCCAAACCATGTGTTGTTCAGTTGAGACTCGAAGCTGTAACTCTTATCAAATAGCCATACAATGAACACATATTCACAGCTAAACATGAACTCAACTCAGAAATAATACCAGTCAGCAATATTCACCATGATCGACTTCCCCTCAAATCCATAGACACGTTAAAAAAAAACTTTAACCTTTTAAGATTTGACACTAATAGAGTGTAGCACAATACCAACTCTAAATACCATGCATTCAAATATAAATCTTAATAATTCGATCCAAACTGTGCCAAAAATCCAAGTATCAACATGTAAAGCAATAATAATCACTATGGCACTTGGAAGTCAAAGTTATCAATCCATCGTCCAATATTATTACTCATATACCATGCACATACAAAAACTCCAACAGTTGTAAGTATTCACAAGCAGTAGTAAGTCAATCGTGCAACAACATTAATTGTCAAGTAGCATAAACATGATGAGAGCAACACTAACATACCTTGATTCCATCTCTCAATAATTCACAAACAATCCAGCGTGCACCTAGATTAAAACCCATAGCAACATAAACTGATAATTAACACTCCAATGACCTTCTACCAATCATCAAGATCAAGTTAAAGACTTCTGAAATAATTCTTCAATCGTGTACCAACAACATATGACAACACCTTCCTTCTACTCTTCTAGGGTTAATCATTGAAGCTCAATAGCCAGTATTAACAATAAACATACAAGCAACATAATCTACAAGCAACATTAAATGAGTAATAGGGCAGCAGTATTACCATTGATCTTGAGCATCAGTAAGTGATTAGCAGCTCAGTAAGGAGATGATATCAAACAAACTTAAAGCACCACAAATTCATAGTATCAATACCATCACCAAAATTATCAACTCACACCCATGTACAAGAATACAAGAAGATTAATAAGGAGCATAATCGAGCAAAACTAATCCTTGGCAGCATAAAACATAGCAGCATCATTAAGTAATGACGTAGCAGCAGTAACTCTGAACATAGCAGTATTAACTAGAATGAGCAGTAGTAAATTACCATGAGCAGCATTAAGTTCAACAACCTTAACTTTCAAAGGCAGCATTAAAAAACAATGAGCATAATTAACGTCAAATCAGTAGCATCATCTATTTACTGAATTTAAGCTAAGATTGTTGTTGATATCAGTTCATTTAAACGTACAACCATTGACCATACTGACAGATTTTAGATTCAACGCCACCTCTGATCTGTACATTTCATTCCCAACCAGGTTGATTACCAGCTGCCATACCATGTAGTTTCATGAAGTACCCAATAACTGACCTAATCTCTGCTCTGTATCCCCATTGGTTTAACCCTGAGTTGTAAATTCTCACCCCAAGTCGTGCTTCAAACCTGAACCTACACACACCTGTATGTAGCAGCATAAAAAGATCCACGTTTACCATAAGCCCAAGACGTTCACTTTCAACCCATGACTTCCATACCGACCTAGGGTTTCCATTAAACGATAAAGAACATATTCTATGATGAAAATAGTGATAGATTATCTTTCGGCCAGTAAGATTTGTTTAAGATACCAATAACCCTACTAAAGTCACGAAACAAAAGCCAAACAGGAAGATCGAAACCTCAAAATATCAATCGATTTCTTCAAACCTTCAAACGCTACTTGAATGGGGTACACCAGTGTTTTCAAATTCAAGGTCATTAAAACATTACATACACTCATTCAAAGCACCAACACAAACATTAGATACAATATATTTAGTCATGTTCTTCAAAATAACAAAAGATAATCAATACGAAACCCTAAAATCTGAAAAACACCACTTTCTCTGCACCGGTTTTCGACAATTAATATCTCACGATTAAGAACTCATATTGAAGATCCCTCCGGTGAAGATGTACCTTGATGTATAAAGAACCTTCACTAAAAATTTCGTTAAGATCTAATGGTTAACGAATGAGATAGCCTCCTTTAAATCCAGTACTGCAGAAAAATACGAATGTAAAATCCAAAGTCAATTTTTTTCTTGTTTCTTCGACAAATAAAACCTTGTAGATCCTAGATCAAGAGCCCCAAGAAATGATACCAATTGTGAAGATCGTTCTAAGCTTAAGAATGATTAGATAATTAATCTAGGATGATTTAGTAACAAAGAAGGAATATTCAAACAAAGAATCAATTGTTATTAACAAGGTTTTTTCTTCAATATCAAACACTACAAGCCTCAATTCTACATGATCAATTGTAGAACATGTTACACCTAACAATAAAAAAGACTCAAAGATCCTTTAGGCTAAACCACTAATCATCTAGGCGTCTACATAAACTCACGCCTAGAAACCTTCTCAACTTAGACGTGTACATATTTTTATATCTCTTTATATACTAGAGATATTAGGGTTTACAAAGACTCATAACTATATTAGGAAACTAATCTTCCTAACTTTAAACTCATACTGATGATATATGAGTAGACCTCAATCTCTTGACAAAATCCTCAAACTTCTATGAGACAATGCGCACTACAATGTAACTCCTTTAAGTGATAGCAACAACCAATTGCTAGAATTTACAAGTCTTCGTCACAACATTTTTAAGCACGAACAAGTTATCTTCTGCTAGTAAGATATAATAAGAACACGTGCCCAAGTAATTTCACTTCAATCTTCAAATAAGCGATAATCAAACTTCTTCATAACCAATTATTCAAATAAATCCAATAAACAAGCCTTTTATCCAACATTCACTTCAATCAGAGATCCAAACCATGTGTTGTTCAGTTGAGACTCGAAGTTGTAACTCTTATCAAATAGCCATACAATGAACACATATTCACAGCTAAACATGAACTCAACTCAGAAATAATACCAGTCAGCAATATTCACCATGATCGACTTCCCTCAAATCCAAGAAATATTATGACACGTTAAAACCAAACTTTAACCTTTTAAGATTTGACACCAATAGAGTGTAGCCCAATACCAACTCTAAATACCATGCATTCAAATATAAATCTTAATAATTCGATCCAAACTGTGCCAAAAATCCAAGTATCAACATGTAAAGCAATAATAATCATTATGGCACTTGGAAGTCATAGTTATCAATCCATCGTCCAATATTATTACTCATATACCATGCACATACAACAACTCCAACAGTTTTAAGTATTCACAAGCAGTAGTAAGTCAATCGTGCAACAACATTAATTGTCAAGTAGCATAAACATGATAGAGAGCAGCACTAACATACCTTGATTCCATCTCTCAATAATTCACAAACAATCCAGTGTGTACCTAGATTAAAACCCATAGCTACATAAACTGATAATTAACACTCCAATGACCTTCTACCAATCATCAAGATCAAGTTAAAGACTTCTGAAATAATTCTTCAATCGTGTACCAACAACATGTGACAAAACCTTCCTTCTACTCATCTAGGGTTAATCATTGAAGCTCAATAGGCAGTATTAACAATAAACATACAAGCAATATAATCTACAAGCAACATTAAATGAGTAATAGGGCAGCAGTATTACCATTGATCTTGAGCATCAGTAAGTGATTATCAGCTCAGTAAGGAGATGATATCAAATAAACTTAAAGCACCACAAATTCATAGTATCAATACCATCACCAAAATTATCAACTCACACCCATGTACAAGAATACAAGAAGATTAATAAGGAGCATAATCGAGCAAAACTAATCTTGGCATCAGAAAACATAGCAGCAGCATTAAGTAATGACGTAGCAGCAGTAACTCTGAACATAGCAGTATCAACTAGAATGAGCAGTAGTAAATTACTACGAGCAGCATTAAGTTCAACAACCTTAACTTTCAAAGGCAGCAGTAAAAACCAATGAGCATAATTAACGTCAAATCAGTAGTATCATCTATTTACTGAATTTAAGCTAAGGTTGTTGTTGAGATCAGTAGCATTTAAACATACAACCATTGACCATACCGACAGATTTCAACTCCAACGCCACCTCTGATCTGTACATTTCATTCCCAACCAGGTTGATTATCAGCTGCCATACCATGTCGTTTCATGAAGTACCCAATAACTGACCTAATCTCTGATCTATATCCCCATTGGCATACCCCTGAGTTGTAAATTCTCACCCCAAGTCATGCTTCAAACCTGAACCTACACACACCTGTATGTAGCAGCATAAAAAGATCTACGTTCACCATAAGCCCAAGACGTTCACTTTCAACCCATGACTTCCATACCGACCGATTAAGAACAGATTCTATGATGAAAATAGTGATAGATTATATTTTGACCAGTAAGATTTGTTTAAGATACCAATAATCCTACTAAAGTCATGAAACAAAAGTCAAACAGGAAGATCGAAACCTCAAAATATCAATCGATTTCTTCAAACCTTCAAAACCTTCAAACGCTACTTGAATAGGGTACACCAGTGTTTTCAAATTCAAGGTCATTAAAACATTACATACACTCATTCAAAGAACCAACACAAATATTAGATACAATATATTTAGTCACGTTCTTCAAAATAACCAAAGAAAATCAATACGAAACCCTAAAATCTGAAAAACACCACTTTCTCTGCACCGGTTTTCGACAATTAATATCTCACGATTAAGAGCTCAGATTGAAGATCCCTCCGGTGAAGATGTACCTTGATGTATAAATAACCTTCACTAAAAATTTCATTAAGATCTAACGGTTAACGAATGAGATAGCCTCCTTTAAATCCAGTACTGCAGAAAAATACGAATGTAAAACCCAAAGTCAATTTTTCTTCTTTCTTCGACAAATAAAAGCTTGTAGATCCTAGATCAAGATCCCTGGCTATGATGCCAATTGTGAAGATCGTTCTAAGCTTAAGAATGTTTAGATAATTAATCTAGGATGAATTAGTAACAAAGAAGGAATATTCAAACAAAGAATCAATTGTTATTAACAAGGTTTTTTCTTCAATATCAAACACTACAAGCCTCAATTCTACATGATCAATTATAGAACATGTTACACCTAACAATAACAAAGAATCAAAGATCCTTGAGGCTAAACCACTAATCATCTAGGCGTCTACATAAACTCACGCCTAGAAACCTTCTCAACTTAGACGTGTACATATTTTCTGTGCACACAATAAAAGACACGCCTATATCTCTTTATATGCTTGAGATATTAGGGTTTACAAAGACTCATAACTATACTAGGAAACAAATCTTCCTAAATTTAATCTTTATCTTCTAAATGGATCTTCTATAATCTTCCATCTTTTTGTAGAATTCTTTCTTTGTCTTGTAAGTCTTTCATGTTTCTTATTTACTTCATTCTTATTTTATTGTTTTGTATTATCAACTTAATATAATTCCCAACACTCATTTTATGACGACACCCGATGAATTAATTAGAAAATATCTCATAAAAGTGTTCCAGATTTTGAGTAACATATTTGAAACGATAAAAAGTCCAAATTTTTGTACTAAACTCATTGTTGGTGCTCAAAGAGAAAAGTTAGAGGAAACTTTAACTTAAATGTGGCTGCTGAAATGGGGTTAAATGAAGTTGTAGTTTGTAAAATAGTCATTTTTGTGGGACTGATTGTTGTTGTTAATTACCAACTTTGACACATAAAGGTATTTTAGTCATTTCACATAGGTTATGAAACTTTTCGGATAATGGGACCCATAAATTTGTTTGCTACTCTTAACTACCTTTCCATAAACATAAAAACCGAGTCATAATTCTTTAGGGTTTTGGAGAACCAATCTTGTCAATTCGGGTAACCACACTAACAACCTAATAACTTTTGAACTAGGGCTTGTAACTCTTTGGAAATTTGTCAAAACTAGTCCTTATACTTTTAGAAACTTTATAAATGGTAAGTACAATGGTATAATCAATGTGGAAACTTTATAAACTCATTAGCATATGTTCGTTGTTATTCATTTATACGACCTAAGATGCAACATATATTCTTGGTTGTTTCTAGGACTTTTTGCAGCTTTTCATTTCTTCATATCTCGTATTTTGTACTACTTTGCTTAAGGTGAGTTCATAGCCCCACATTTACTCATTTAACTATTTTATAAACTTCTTGGAGGAGATACATGCTACTACTTTTTACTATGGACACAAGTGTTTGAAACAGTATGCTTAATTGAACTTATTATTGCCTAAGTACCACTATTGCCAGAAGACCCTATTATAATGAACCATTATGTAATCGCGAGTACTGTGAATAGATATATTGGGATTGACGAATCCCGTATGTTTTAATTGGATAGATAACCAGGCACACTGTATTTGAGATGTTAGGTAAATGGCAAATTACCTACTAATGCAATTGTTACTATTATATCATTATTTTGATATTCCTGTTAAAGTTTTCAGTGTCGTGAATTTATTGTAATAATAAATGATTTATGACTATTGTAGGTGATATAATTGTCACTCTAAACTTGAAATCTTGTGGTCCATTGCTTTAACTATAAACATATGAATTTCAATCAAAAATTTTGTTGACTTTTTAGTATATTTATCTCAAGTCCGTAAGGCGATAGCGTGGTTGGAGCATTATAGTCTTTGGCTCATTTTGAAGAATTTCATGCACTTATGTTTTCTATTCGATAACACTTTGCAAAACAATTATGTACTATTGTATTTTGGGACCTATTTTGTTGTAACTCTAATTATTTCTCGAATGGGATATTTTCAAAATGTTTCATTTAGAGGTCATTTTCTATTACTATCTCTTCATATTCTAAAGTAATAACCTCAGTTGCCTTTCACTGCTATACTGAAATTTGGGCGTGTTACACTCCTGTAGCATAATCTCATGATCCACCAAATTGAGGGCATTCTTGAAATCTACTAACAACATTGAAAGACCCATATCATCTCCACGGTCCTCAATAAATTGATTCACAACAGGAAGAATAGCCTCCTTTCTTCCATATACCCCAATCCGAACTGAAGATCATTTAAATAACCATCCAAAGAATGGCCAATTATAGCAGCACTAACCTTGGAAACCAAATGCCTCCAAACGGTACCCATAATAATAGGACGAATACCACCTCCCAGCTTGAACAGCGGTGTGATAGGAGCACTAGAAATATACTCACCCAACATCCTAGGGCATTTACTGTAACACCCCCAATTTCGTGAATGCAGCGGAATTCAAACTGGGTGCTACTTCATGGTATAACAATTATAATAACAGAAAATGAAATCTAACTGAGTCATTTTAAAAAATCTTATCATTCAATTTATTCAAATATATCAGAGTTTACAAAATAGAGAGGTCCCAGTAGTTTTACGGTTACATAATACAAAAGTTTTTGAATGATAATAAAATTTATAGCCATCTTGAGTATATATGCCCCTCCTATCCATCCTTGCTAGCCTCGTGCCTTATGGACCTAAGATAAAACATGCGTAAAATGTCAACACAAAGGTTGAGTGGAATCTGTTAATACAAATAAGTCGTAGAAACGTTTATTTATATTTTACGATCTTCTAATGTTTTGTCGATAACAAACGTAAAATCATTTTAACGAAACAAATAAAATACGTAAATGGTTTGAGCCAATAGTTTACTAACATACTTATAGTTTCATATAAATCACTAAACAATTAATAGTGCTTGTATGATTTAGTAATGCATATGTACAACAACTAGTGTTTACATATTGGGTAGATATATACATACTTAGTATATATTAAAATGGGTAATAGAATGGGTAGAAGTTTAAGTATTTAACCCATTGACCCATTGCATGACATCATGCATAAGTCATAATGGGTATTATCCATGACCCACGGAGCTAACCTATAACCCATGGACTAGATGCATTGCATCTTCTAGATACATTGTATCTACTTAGATACCCATGGTCCAAAGTCTAGGACCCATGACCCATAACCCATGACCAATGACCCATAACCCATGGGTAATGAGGAGCATCTCACGAATCCCTTAAGATACATTAAACGGATCCTCCAACAAGGGATCCGTGGATCAACAACGGATCCGTAGGATCCGTGGAATAATCGCATATTTTTTCTATAAATAGTGAGCCATTTGTTCATTGTAACTTACCCTTTCACACACATTTTCTCTTAGTATTGTAAATGTCTAACCTCGGATCCAAAGGATCTTTCTATGTAGTTTGTGTTTGTTTTGTATCATTCTCTAGGTTCCTCTTAAAGGCGAGATCACCACCTCTTGAAGTCGAGCAAGCTCAAGTCCATGAGTTGCCATGCTTCGTCATCATCAAGACTAATGAAGTTCTCTTGTTGATAGTTCTTTCTTCCTCTCTAGAAGTGTTGTGTCTAAGGCATTAGTAAAGGATGCCAAAAGGGTCAAGACGAAGGCATTAGTGAAAGGTGATGAACGTCCGTGTCAAAGGCATTAGTGAAGGATGCCAAAAGGGTCAAGACGCAGGCATTAGTGAAAGGTGACGACGTCCGTGTCAAAGGCATTAGTGAAGGATGCCAAAAGGGTCAAGACGCAGGCATTAGTGAAAGGTGACGACGTCCGTGTCAAAGGCATTAGTGAAGAATGCCAAAAGGGTAAAGTCGAAGGCATTAGTGAAAGGTGCCAAAAGATCGTGTTAAGGGCATTAGTGAAAGATGCCAAGGGTGTACAATCGATATGGTGCATCGATGTACAAATATAGATAGGTTGTATCCAAGGATATTGATATCCTTGATGATGTTGTAATAAGGAGTGGGTATCCTTTGGGATAGTTGTTGTGTAGTGTTGGGTAGTAATTCCTCCTTTGTAATGGAACTCGGTATCTAGCCTTGTACTGGATAAAGTGTAGGCAACGTTGTGATAGGTGTGGTTCTACCTCGTGGAAGAACGCGATGTCTAGCCTTGTACCAAAAAAAGAGTAGGCGACGTTGTGAAGGCCTCTCCGCCATAAGGAGTTGTGTTGTGTAATGCTAATGAACTCTCGAGTAGGTGACTCGGGGAGTGGAGTAGGGCAAGGAAGGTGTCCTTGTAGCCGAACCACTATAAACACTCGTTTCGTGGTTTTGTGTTTCGTACTCTTTACCTTTGCATTATATCTTTACATATATATCTACCAATATCCACATACACATCTAAATAGATTGAAATAAGTTAATCTAAATATTTTAAAACAAAGTTTTAATCGGTAAAACTATTCAACCCCCTTCTATTTTCCACGAATCCATAAGTTTAGTTAAATTTTGAACACAATATTCGTAGTGTGAGCTATATAGTCTCACACTCATAGTTTGAAAATAGAATCATTATTATTGCACTAAGCTTATGACAATCAAAGCGTTAACAATGTATCCATGGAAATTGATATAATAATAGTAACATTGGTCCTAGTAGGAAATTTGCATGTTATACCGAGAGTTCTCAAATATAGTGCGTTTGTTCGCCTATGTCGGGTCAACACAAACGGATACGATTATAGTGCGTTTGCTTTCCTATCTCGGTCAACAAAAAGGGATTTGATTATAGTTCTTTTGTTTGCCTATGTCCGTAAACACAAACGGATTCGATTATAATGCATTTGTTTGCCTGTGTCCGTTCAACATGAATGAGATTTGATTATAGTTCGTTTGTTTTCCTATGTCCGGTCAACACAAACGGGATTCGATTATAGTGCGTTTATTTGCCTATGTCCGGTCAACACAAACGGGATTTGATTATAGTGCCTTTGTGATAACATCAAATAATCCTGATATTCTAAGCGTTAATTTCCCCCTTTATCATCACATTATGAGTAAAATGCTAGTAGAAACATCCTTATTTCTTGTTATTTCATTTCAGGATCTATTTTATGCAAGGAAGCGGTAAATGGACATTTCTAAGCCCAAGGATGATTTTTTCTCTAAACTACGGTGTAACCAAGTGATGGAGTTACGCCGTAATAATGATCATAAAGAATACGGCGTAACAATGGAGTATAGTTACGCCGTAACAAGACTACTGAACATTAAGCAACAAACTTTACAATGGATATGACGTAACCCTCAGCTCAGGTTACGTCGTAATAACAGATAAACATCAACTTTACAAAGGATACGGCGTAACCCTCAGCTCAGGTTACGCCATAGCAGAAGATAAGCATCTGATTTACAAAGACTACGGCGTAAACCTCAGCTAAGGTTACGCCATAACCATGGATAAGTACAAGATTTTGAAGAGTTACGGCGGTAAATGTTACATCGTAACTGGTATCCGAGCCTATAAATAGACGAAGTTTTGATCAGTTATAGGCATCTCTCCTTTCCCAAAACTTTCTAGGGTTTGGGGAGATCAAACACAGAAGAAGAATCATGGTTTAGGAGTATGAATAACGAAGTTCTCGTCTACGATTTTCGTTGTATTCGAGTTTGAATTCCTTTTATATTTTTCTATGGTTTATATTATGAATTCATGTTATTAATTTAAGTTTGCATTTATGTTATTGATCTTCTCTTTATTTCTTTATAGAAATTTACTAGTCTTATCATAGATCGCTAGTCTTGGTAATATTATAAGCTTGTTAGTATCTAAAGGGCTGGGAGAATTGACCAACTGACCTCAATCTAATAGGTTGCAAAGTATGGAAGGAATTGGCCATAGTACAACCACTCTTCGTGTGCGAACTGACCAAATGATCACCTATCAAATGGAGGTATTCAAGAAGCTAAGGGAAATCTAAGTTCCTAACGGCCGGGTTTCCATAGACTAGATCTAGTAGATTTGGCCCTTAATGACCTGCTATTAGGTTGCGGAATGATCCCAGGTGACCTGTTCATCTTGGTGAGGAATCTAAGAACTATAGGCCATGACGAGTTGACCAAAGGAGTCCGGCGATAATTAACCACTATATTGAAACCTTATATTGAGAATCAATTCCTATTTGTATTCTTTATTAAGCTTTGATTTTCTACCTCTTTATCCTAAATTGTTGTGTCTGTGTGAATGGAATAATTATATCATATCAATGAATTTACAATATCATATCATTTCTAATCATCTTAGTTCTTTCAAGGTCACAGCTCTCTTTGGACGACACACGGATTTACCTAAGGCTTTACTTCATCTGATCGGGTTCTCTGCCCGTTAGTATGTGTTTATCCTAAGTTTTATAAATATTAAAAGCATGATGAAATAGCACATCGACTTTTGGCCACCGGGAGCGATTAATGAAAGATCTAAGGTATGATCTATCATATTTACCTAAATAAGAGACGTGAGTACTTCCAAACCACATAAGATCTTGATGTAGACTAAATAACGAGATAACAAAATCGGACTGTTGATTCACACGAATACCGAGAACGATCCTACCAATAATCGTTGATTCACCGAATGCCGATTATAGGAATTCTCTTTTGGTATTTCATAAACCGATTATTCCACATTACAAAGTCTTAAATAGGACTACAAAATGCGGGCCCTAGAAGACAAGCGGGTGAAAGTTATTACATAAACAAAGTCCAAAAACCGAAAAAACACTAAAATGCAAATAACTCATAAAATAGAGTGTTTGGGGCTCGAAAGTTGAAACCGATGAAGTCCGTAGCCCATACAAATAACTCATACAAATAACTCATAAATTTGACCGGTATTACCTAAAAGCGGAGCCCCGTAGCCCAAGTTATGCCCATTTTAGTGAGGCCCTTTTGTCACACGATCTTGGGCCTCCGTAAACATTATGGCTGTTCATCAACACTGGGCCCACATCGACACGTATCTCATTCTCTCGTGTTGCAATTTTCCACATTTATTCTTTGAAGCTATTAGTTACGGCGTAACCTTTATTAAGAGTTACTACGTAACCATTAAATAATAATAAAAAATTTATTAAAAAATTAGTTACGGCGTAACCCTTTCCCTAATTACGCCGTAACACCCGGGCGGTATAAAACCCTGATACGGATGAAAAACTAGGTTTTTACCAAAACACACAACTTTTCACCGCCCACTTCTACAAAGAAATTTTTCCAAAATTTTTCGTGAAGATTTCTTCGTTCCTCAATCAAGCAATGACCGTAAGATCTATGATTACTCTTTTTGATTCGTTTCAATTGATTATTCAATTAGGTTTTATATTTTCATATTTGGGGATCTTGCTTCTTTCACTATTATTATTGCTATTGGCTTGATTAGTATATGATTATGTTAAATTCCCCATGTTGTTTTGATTCGTGTCATATTATTATTGGTTGTTTGGGATGTTTTGACTTGGTTTAAATGGGCTTTGGGTCAAACATGAACCTAATGGTTTAGGCGCGGTCCCTCAACACTAATTGGTTAAAATTGATGATTCTTTTTACCTTTGGAATAAAATTGATGGTTACAACAGAATCTATTGCTAACTCAGGGGTATGTTACGCCGTAACCACATCTGTAGTGTAATTACGGTGTAACCTATAATGTTGGTTACGCCGTAACTAGTCATCAGTAGGCACGAATTCTGACTTATATCTGTTTTCTTTTCAGACGACAACCCCAACCCCAACCCCGCTGAATAGGTTAGGTTTTTGGCATTCGAGGATGAAGAGATTAGGCAGCTATGCAGGGATGATTACTTGATGCTGACAAGAAAAGACATTGATCAGCCAGAAGCTCTTGACTTTGAGGCATTTGATGGGATCGATAATGGGTCCACGGAAGGGAGCTCGAGAAATTATACAAAACCAAGTTTACATGCTCAAAATGGTTCATTTACTTGCAATGCTTGGTTGAGGCTCTTTCGGATCACTGAGCCAATAATTCCAGAATATGTTTGAGAGTTTCTAGCGACAGTTGAGTTCAAGAGTGAAATTAACAATGATGATCATGTTGCATTGTATTTTAGCTGGGGGGAGAGATAAGGCAGTTAACTTTGAATGAATTTATCGTGAAAATGGGTTTATACACGCAGGACGAGTTGAACTCTGAGGTTTTTGAGGAATTTTACAGGACTTGTTGGAGGTATAGGCCCGAAACCTATGATCCCACTACCTACTTCAACCGCATTTCTGCTGTGCCAGGGTACAACTCGAGGCACCCACCTACTTACACCTTGGTTAGGAGCCATATTCGCTGACTTGTACACAGACTCATTGCTTGTTCTATAAGAGTAAGACATTCAAGAAAAGAAAAATGACCATGGATGACCTATACCTCTTGAATGGGATGGACGGGGCAATCACATTGATGTTCTCCATTATTTGGCGAGGTTTATGGGTAATGGGGCAAAGGGTTTCATCGGGAAGAGTCTTATTCAAGGGCTCACTTTATTGGTAGGTTGGCTCGGAGTTATGGTTTGATGTCGGATGAGGCCTTGGCTTGGGTAAACCGTGGTAAAGAAACTAGTTTGCTTGGGTGAATAAGTCTTGGAGTTTGGGATTTGTACCAAGATGTGCTAGGTGTGGTTGAGTTGGCAAGGATCGCCCGAGGAGAGAAGTTGGGGAAGCTAGCGGCCGGACCGAGTGGTGTCCAAGAGGAGGCCGAGGAGCGCGTGCCTAGGGTCGACGTAGGGGCACACGTGAATGTAAGGGATAGGTTACAATGATTGATGAAAGGTGGAAGGATGGCAAACTACTTCAATGAGGAGATTGATAGCCGCATTATGGGTTTATATGGATTGAGTAACCGGTTTGAGGGTTTTCGTGTACACTTGATCAGTGCACCACCGCAAGAAGACTTTTTCAGTGGAGTCACGGACCCCACGAGCCAAATATTTTGGGGATGCACTGAACCATCCACGATGGCATGGACCACTTATGTACCACTAACATCCCTGATATTGGTATCCAGCAAGGAGTGGCATTTATGCAGGCTGAGCCAACTTCTGGTAGCACCACCAGCACCCCTTATGACCAGACTCCATTCCATTCCATGGATCATGACCACCACAGGGACGATTGATTCCCCTGTTGTTTGAACAATTTCAAAACTTATGTATGTAATAACTATTAAACTAGGATATTTGTGTTGTGGATAATCAATTGTACCAATAAGTATAAAATTTTCCTAGTATTTCTGTGTAGGTTTTGAATTTGTGATGTAGTTACGGCATAGCCATTTAGGTTAGTTACGCCGTAACCAGTGGGCAGGATGAATTTGTTGAAGGCATTATAGTTAAGGCGTAGTAATCGGATAAGATACGCATTAGCAACCTTCTGACCCACCTTCAACCTTTAGTGATACATCTTGGGTAAGCATTTGAGAGGGGAGTTTATTTCTTTCTCGGTTATTTTTCATTTCTATTTTCTTTTCTTTTTATTCGTACAAATGAGACTTTGTACACTTCAGTGGGGGATAGAAATAGAATTAAAGTGTATGATTACTTAGCCTACTTGCCCTAATTTCTAGTTGGTTTTAAGCTCTTTTGAAAAAATTTGTCATATTTTTAACCAATCTAGAATTACATATAGCCGAACACACTATAACCCTTATTGTCTATTGGTGAGATTTAGCCTTTCTGTTTCCCCTATTTTACCCAAATCAACCAAATATTGAGTGTGCCAATAGTAATGTAGACTTTATAACTTGGCTTTTACATCACTTCGAGACCATAAACGAGTAGTGTATCAAGTTATCTTGATGCATTTGGAAAAGACAATTTGAAAAAGGCAAATGTTTTAGGATTAAACCCAATTAGCCCATATGTGTTTACTTGTGTGTGTTTATCGATTAGTCGCATTGACTTTTCGACCCTCGTGTTAACCCTGTTTGTTGCACTCTCCGTTAGTGCAAGATACCCCTAGTTACACCTATTTGAGCCTATCCTTTCATTTTCTAACCCTTATTTTCGTTAAACCTTTACACCTTAGCCTACCGTGTAGTCTTATCTTTAGATCTTGAAGTCATTGTTCATTTTAGTTCGAGGTTTGAGTGTAAGTTTTGGAAAACGTGCCTAATTGAAGTCATCCTATTGAAGATCCTCCAAGACTCTCATTATGCTCATCTCAGTGGGGGATAAGTATGTTAAAAAATAATAAAAATAAAAAATAAAAAATGAGCACTACAATAAAAGTGCATATTGGTCCTTGTTGATAAAAGTGCAAAATATTGTAGCACTATGTGATTAAAAGAAATTAGCATCGAGAAACATCTCGATCACATTCGAAGATTGGAATTTAGTTAAGACACCATCGGTTCTCGAATAAGGAAAAATATTCAAATGGTGCATTCCCGTGACGTATTATGATCCTAATTCTGTATCATGAAGTTGAACCTTGAATGAACGATGGGGCGATGGCGACTTGGTTTTAAGCTAAGATTGTTTGTTTTCTTTTTCTTTTCAACCATTAAAATATCCCATGCCTTACCTAATCCTTTTTGTCATGAAGCGTGTCTAGATTATGCAGCGAGCAATCCTTGATGTCTTGGCCATGGATTTGGTCATGTATCATCGATTTTGTCTACTTCACCGTGACACATTAGTAATGACACTACACCCATAGCCTTTGAATCACTATTAACCCAACATTGCTTTCTATGATTGTCTTGACCTTAGCTCTAGTGGTAGAGATGTGTGTAATTGCCAAGCTTATGATAGAATACTTGCTATGCCCGTGCATTGAGTGATCACCCGAAATTAAAACTTAGATTAGGATGAGCGAGAGTGTTTTCGCTCCCATTTCGTGAGGTGTTCGCTCAGATAAATATTCTAGTATAGAACTCTTAACCGCACATTCCTTTGTTTACTCCGGATGTATCTTTACAATATAAAAGTCTACTTGAGGGCAAGTAGAGTTCAGTGGGGGATATCGATAACATCAAATAATTCGATATTCTAAGCGTTAATTTCCCCTTTATCATCACATTATGAGTAAAATGCTAGTAAAAACATCCTTATTCCTTATTATTTCATTTCGGGATCTATTTCATGCAAGGAAGTGGTAAATGGACATTTCTAAGCCCAAGGATGATTTTTTCTCGACTATGGCGTAACCAAGTGATGGAGTTACGCGTAATAATGATCATGAAGAATACGGCGAACAATGGAGTATAGTTATGCCGTAACAAGACTCTCGAACATGAAGCGCCCAACTTTACAATGGATACAAAGACAACCCCTCGGCAAAGTTACGCCATAATAACAGATAAACATCAACTTTACAAAGGATAGGGCGTAACCCTCAGCTCAGGTTACGCCGTAGCAGAAGATAAGCATCTGATTTACAAAGAATACGGCGTAACCCTCAGCTAAGGTTATGCCGTAACCATGGATAAGTACAAGATTTTGAAGAGTTACGGCGTAACTAATTAATAAATGTTACGCCGTAACTGGTATCCGAGCCTATAAATAGACGAAGTTTTCATCAGTTATAGGCATCTCTCATTTCCCAAACATTTCTAGGGTTTGGGGAGATCAAACACAGAAGAAAAATCATGGTTTAGGAGTATGAATAACGAAGTTCTCGTCTCGATTTACATTGTACTCGAGTTTGAATTCCTTTTATATTTTTCTAGGGTTTATATTATGAATTCATGTTATTAATTTAAGTTTGCATTTATGTTATTGATCTTGGTAATATTATAAGCTTGTTAGTATCTAAAGGGTGGGAGAATTGACCAACCGACCTCGCCTAATAGGTTGCAAAGTATGAAAGAAATTGGCCATAGTACAACCACTCTTCGTGTGCGAACTGACCAAATGATCACCTATCAAGTGGAGGTATTTAAGAAGCTATGGGAAATCTAAGTTCCTAATGGACGGGTTTCTATAGACTAGATCTAGTAGATTTGGCCCTTAATGACTGCTATTTGGTTGCCGAATGATCCCAAGTGACCTGTTCATATTGGTGAGGAATCTAAGAACCATAGGCCATGACGAATTGACTAAAGGAGTCTGGCGATAATTATCCACTATATTGAACTCTTATATTGAGAATCAATTCTTATTTGTATTATTTATTAAGCTTTGCTTTTCTATCTCTTTATCTTAAATTCTTGTGCCTGTGTGATTGGAATAATTATATCATATCAATTAATTATCAATATCATATCATTTCTAATCATCTTAGTTCTTTCAAGGTCACACTCTCTTGGGACGACACTCGGATTTACCTAAGGCTTTACTTCATCGATCGGGTTCTCTCGCCTTAGTATGCGTTATCCTAAGTTTGTCTAAGTTTTATAAATATTAAAAGCGTGATGAATTAGCACATCGGTTTGTTTGCCTATGTCCGTCAACACAAACGGATTTGATTATACCTATAGGTCTATACATACGATTCGCTCCACTCACTAGTGATTACCGCTCATGATGTAAGGACTTAAGTTTGGCAATAGTGGTAGTTATTGCTAATAAAATATTCGAGATAAGCATACGGTTTTAAAGTAATTGTGTTTGCATAAAAATAACATGGATCTCCCCAAGGGTTTGTAAAACAGTTAAACAATAGAAAATGGGTATGAACTCACCGTAAGTTAATGATGTTAAGGGTATAACAAAATCGATGGATAAGCGGGAAACCTCTACGCACAACTTAGAAATATGATATATAATGATGTGGAAATATAAATAAGTTTATATAAGTCATTATATTAATCATGATGTTGTACATGGTAGTTTGTAGTGATCGTGTATTTCGTTTATAAAAATGGCTTACTAGTTAATAAAATGTTGTTAGTTTAAACATCATACTACTGTTCAGGACATCATAATTCAAAGGTCACGCAGTAAACATATGAGGAGCTAGGACACTTAAACTCATAAATCCAGCAACTCGTCAATACGTTCACCCTAAAGAGGCCCCTCACATGAAGCTCCCTAGTAACTTAGTACTTAATATGTAAAACGTATATTTGCTTGTTTGATTATATGACATAAGTGTGTAAATGGTCACATGGTTTGTAAAATTAGTTTAGTCATGTTTCATTGACGGGTCTTGGTCGATTTTGATGTTTTACGCAAATTGTAAAAATTATAAGTTGTGGTTTATAAGTTACGAATATGGTTTCATATGTGAAAAACCGGTTTTCACATGTGAAAACATTACTCCGAAGGTAAAAAAAAAATTAGGAAAGATTATTAGAATGTTACATGTTATATTTTTATATTAAGTTTTGCAAGTTACTTAACTTGGAAAAGAACATGGTTTGTAACTACTTAACTTGTGAATATATAACTTTTGCATCAAAATCAGTCCTTATAAATCTCGGAGGTAAACTGCCCTTGTTTTGCGTTTTCAGTCTGAAATTATCACGTTGGAAAAATGAGTTTTGCAAAGTGAATATATAACTGTTGGATAGTTGTGTGTTTTATATCATGTTGGAAAAATGAGTTTTGCAAAGTGGTTTTTGCAAATTTTGGACATTATTTAATGTATGTATATGTTACATATATTTGTGTTGATTGGGGGGCATTTTGTTCTCCTCAAAGAGAGCTTCTCAATGAGCTAAAGTATGTCCAAAATGGAGTAGAAATGAATGAGATATCGTGTCTCAAAGTGAGTCACAAAATCTGGAAAATAAACTATCCCACATCGCCTAGAAAAGGAAATGGAGACTAGTTTATAAGGAACTCATAATATTGGCTATCAAATTCCTTTAGGTTGGTTATGCTCCCACCCCCCTACGTGCTGCAGAGGGTTGCAAAAATGGGATTTCGAGCCAAAATGAGTTCAAGCTTCGAACTCATGGCTCAAATGCACTCAAAATCTCGCCTACACGGGTATCTTTTGTTTGAGAATTTCGTTTCCTTATTTGATAATTTTCCGAATATTCTATAATCTATTTTAGGAATAGATTTAGACTTTGTGGTTAAGTCTTAACAGAATATGTTATGTGCTTTAAATATATGCAAATCGTGTTATAGAAATAATGATATGCATATCGCTTTATTTTCCAGCATATATTCTGCTTGGTGACCAAGACATGTATTGCCTATAAAATAAAATTTTCTCATTCGCTTTTGATCATCCAAAACGCATCTCATTACTGCTGAATTCCAGTGACCTTCTCGATCAAGAACACACATTTTTCCGTGAATTTTCGTGTAAGTTTGTCGGTCCGGCGTAAAACGACTTTAGACATTGTACCCTAGGAAATAGAAGGCGAATCTGTTTTAAGGCAATTGTGTTAAACACGAGCCTCGTTCCACGACTTTTACTGTTTCATTTAATTATCTATATAAAGTATGTCTTTTGCTTCTACCCCTTTCTGTCTGTATTTAGTTTTATGTTATTTATTAATTATAATCTGGTATAATTATAAAGTGTACACCGTTTCCCACAGTCTTAAAACATATTCGGTTTAACCGAATTTAAAACACTTTGTTAAAATCGGATTAATTAACAGATTTTTATAAACTGTTTTATGTCGAAACCTTGTTGAGTTTCTTTGGAAATCAATTACAATTAAGCAGATTTTAAAATACAGATTTGGATTACAGATCTATAACGTTTTTTTTAAGCAGTTTTTTTATCAGCTTATAACGAAACCAAGATTGAGTTTCTATTAAACTGATTTAATCGATCCATCGAAACCAAGATAGAGTTTTGTTGAATCAAATCGCACAAGTAGATACCATTTACAACAGTTTGTTTAACTGTTTGTGTTTGAATTTTCGTGATGACAAACACCACTACCCTCCCGTGACTACTATCGTGAACGTGGCGGTGTGCCGATTACTAACACGATTGCTAATCATCTTGAGAAACCAGAGAAATTCAATGGGCGAAATTTTAAGAGGTGGCAACAGAAGATGTTATTCTATCTCACGACTTTGAACCTTGCGCGTTTCTTAAAAGAGAACCCACCTAACGTAGAACCTCCTGCGAAAGGTCAATCCTCTAATCAACAGTCTAATTAAGCCTTGGAAGCATGGAAACATTTAGACTTTTGTGTCACAACTATGTTCTAAATGGTTTGGTTGATTCTTTGTACAACGTGTCTTGCAAGACCAAGACCGCCAAAGAATTATGGGAGTCATTGGAACGCAAGTACAAAGCGAGGATGATGGTACAAAGAAGTTCGTGGTAGCTCATTTTTTGATTACAAGATGGTTGATTCAAAGAATGTAATAAGTCGGGATCAAGATCTGCAGGTTTTGCTACACGACATTCATCTTGAGGAATGACCTTGAGTGAAACTTTTCAAGTTCTTGCTATTATTGAAAAGTTACCTCCAAGTGGGTAGAATTCAAGAACTACCAAGCATAAGAGAAAGGAGATGAGTGTTGAAGACTTGGTTGTTCGTCTTCGATTAAAGAGGACAACAAGTCGGCTCGAAAAAACACTTATACACTGATTACGCCAAGGCAAATATGGTTGAGCATGCTTCGTCATCTTCAAAGTCCAATGTCAAAGGTAAAGGCAAAGGAAAAGGAAAGAATGACACGAAGATCAAAGGAAGTATGAGTACCTTGCTCTAAAGTTGCAATTGTGAAATGAAGTTTCAAGGGTGTGTTTCAATTGTGACCACCGGGTCACCGTCTTTGCTAATCGTAAGATGTCAAGCGGGTGACTCCACGCCAGGCTAATATGGTGAATGAAGATGTGGACATGATTGCTATGGTGTCGGAAGTCATTGCCATGATATCTCGAAGTTAACCGGTAGGTTCCAACAATAGGGAATGGTGGGTGGATCTTGGGGCTACCCGTCATGTGTATGCCGACAAGAGTATGTTTCACTCTTTCGAGCGGTTGATAGTGGAGAGAAGTTGTACATGGGCAACTCGCAGCTAACGATATCAAGGGCGAAGGAGATGTATTCTTGAAGATGAAATCCGAGAAAGAGCTCAAGTTGACTAATGTCTTGTATGTTCCGAGATTCGCAAGAATCTTGTGTCAGTTGGTTGCTGAACAAGTTTGGTTTTCGTCTTGTTTTTAGTCTCGATAAGTTTGTTCTTTCTAAGAATCAAATGTATGTTGGTAGGGGATATGCCCTGAATGGTATGTTTAAACTCAATGTAATGGTTGTTAAGAATGATATCAATAAAATGAATTCTTCTACTTACTTGATTGAGTCTTCTAATATGTGGCATGGCCGTCTTGGACATGTAAATTTTAATTCAATGTGTCGTTTGATTAAATTTAATTGCATACCTAATTTTTATATTGACTCAAAATATAAATGTGAAACTTGTGTTGAAGCCAAACTTACAAGATCAACTTTCAAATCGGTTGAACAAAAAACCGAACCACTTGATATGATACACACTGACATATGTGATTTGAAATCACTACCCACAAAAGGTGGCAATAAATACTTTATCACGTTTATTGATGATTGTACAAAGTATTGCTATGTTTACTTACTGAAGAGTAAAGATGAAGCTATAGACAAGTTTTTTCTATACAAAAGCGAAGTTGAGAATCAACTTAGTAAGAAAATCAAGGTGGTGCAGTGATAGAGGAGGTGAATATGTGTCTCAATTCGATCTATGTGCAAAACATGGAATTAGACACGAGTTAACGCTCCCTATTCACCTCAAAGAGCGGTATTGCCGAAAGGAAGAAGCTGACCTTGAAAGAAATGGTTAATACCATGTTGATAAGTTCGTTCTAAGCTAGGACATGTGGAAGCCATTCTAATGGCTACTTATCTTTAAATAAGATACCTCGTAAGGAAAAGAAGAGACCCTTATGAATTATGTATGGAAGGAAACCATCATATCAATACTTACGAGTGTGGGGTGTCTAGCAAAGGTAGCTATATCGACTCCCAAGGCCCAAAAGATTGGACCTAAATCATGGATTGTATATTCATCGGATATGCTAAGAATAGCGGTGCTTATCGCTTCATTGTACATGATTCGAAAATCCGGATATACAAAAGGGTACATTAATGGAATCAAGGAATGCTTCATTCTTTGAAACTATATTTCCTTGTTTAACGAAGGAAGCGGAAGTTCATCTAGAATAGATGAAGAAGTTGTCCAAGATAAGAGACAACGAGATGATAATGATCTCCAAGATGAGAGACAAGATCAAACTGAGGAAGAAGAGGTTGAACCTAGAAGAAGCAAAAGGGTAAGAACCGAGAAATCGTTTGGACCCGATTTTGTTTCTTTTATGGTTGAAAATGAACCTACTTCATAACGAGAAGCGGTTACTTCCTCAAAAGGGCCTCAATGGAAAGAAGCCATTAAAAGTGAAATAGATTCTATTTTACAAAATCATACTTGGGAGCTCGTGGATTTACCTCCTGGTTGTAAACCACTAGGCTATAAATGGATCTTCAAGAAGAAGATGAAAGCCGATGGCACCATTGACAAGTACAAAGCAAGATTGGTAATTAAAGGATTTAGACAAAGAGAAGGTCTTGATTACTTTGATACATATTCGCCTGTTACGCGAATAACTTCGATTAGGATGATACTTGCTATTGCCGCTTTAAGAAATTTGGAAGTTCACCAAATGGATGTGAAAAAGACATTTCTAAACGAAGATTTAGAAGAAGAAATCTACATGAACCAACCTGATGGTTTCATGGCTCCTGGACAAGAGAAAAAAGTTTGTAGGCTTGTTAAGTCATTATATGGCTTAAAACAAGCTCCCAAACAATGGCATCAAAAATTCGACCACGCCATGCTAGAGAGTGGATTCAAAATTAATGAATGCGACAAGTGTGTTTATGTTAAAGACACAAATAGTGGATATGTAATCTTGTGTTTATATGTTGATGATATGCTTATCGTTGGCGTGAACGACAAGATGATCAACTCTACTAAAGACATGTTGAAATCAAAGTTTGACATGAAGGATATGGGTTTGGTGATGTGATCCTTGGAATAAAGATCATATGAACTCAAAATGGACTTGTGTTAAGTCAAGCACATTATGTAGACAAAATTCTTAATACTACACAATGAGGGGATTCGACCTAGCTAGAACTCCAATTGACACCGATGAGAATCTATCTAAAAATAGAGGCATAGGTGTTGCCCAATTAGAGTATTCAAGAATTATTGGCATGTTAAGTTGGAATCACTCCTAAGCAAGTATTTCAAGTATTTATATTTCATATGTAATAGGTAGCTTTATTATGGCCTTTATGTTTGTTTAAGGTCAAGCTTATGTAGAAGGCCCATAAGCTTGATCCAAGCCCAATAAGGAATAGGGAAGGAGAGGAGTGTTGCCTAGCTCCTTGCCTATATAAACTCTTGTAAACCCTCATTTGAGGGTTGGTTGTTCAAGTTATTCTCTTCACACATTCACCTCGCGCTAACCGTGCTACTCTCTTTGTGTATGTGTGCTTGTTTACTTGTTCAATCGCCTTATCTCTTTCTATATTACTTGTGTTGTAAAACTAGTGACCTAACGATGGTATCAATCGCCAAATAGTTGGGTGTACTCGTTTGTTTTGAAGTTTTGGTTTTGGATCTTACGCGTAGAGATAACGCATTCTTTGGTTATCTTAAAACTCGTTTTTACACTTTTTAATCCAAGATTCTTGTACTTTCAATGTTTTGAGGTGTTAAAATACTTGTTTTGGCAAAAGTTTCAAACTTCTGGCGTGGTTCGTTTTAAGCTTGTTTTTGTTCGTGGGTGTCGTTCTCAGCGTAACCCGTTTAGCAATTTTGGTACATCAAAATTCACACTTTTGTGTTCTTTTGGTACTATTGAAGCTATTCCATAACAAAAAGCGGTTTAGAAACACATTTGGGCGAGAATCAAAGTTACGAGTAATCCTCGGCGTATCAAAACCCTAAAATTACGCGTAAGATTGTTCCTTGGTTTGATCTTCAATTTTACGGTTTAATCCGTGTTTTCTTACTTGGATAAGTCCGAAAATCGTCGACTTTGGATATCTTTTGCCTTTGTGAAGTGTAAAAGATCATTTGAGCAAAAACCTAAAATTACGCATAAGCATAAGCTTCGGCGTAGAATTCCTACGCATAAGATTCACTTTACGCGTAAACTACGGTCTCGCATAAGGTAATCCTCGCCTCGTTTCTCGCCTAACTTTTGTCTCGCTTAACTTTAGTGTTTTCCCTACTTACGCGTAGCTAAAACCTCTGCGTAACTCCTCATTATTACGCGTAACTTTTGGTGTTTTACGCATAAGTGCTACTTGGTTCTTGTCTTTTCTCGCCTAAGGATACTTCATCAACAAAGGTTCATTCGACTACAAAGATCCATCTTTACCACACAAGTTTATCATCATGTCTCAACCACCATACTCTAACTATTTCCCTCACACTTATAATCATCAACAACAACAACAATTAACTCCACAACATCAACAATGGAATCAACAACAAGCTATTTATCAACAACAATTTAATCGACAACATACTCCACAACTTGGTGCAATTCCACAACCACAAATGGTTCAACCACAACCAAGCCTTCAAGTTCAACCCTACACAACCGATTTCAATCAACATCCATCACGGACCACTATGAAGGAACCCACTTGGTTTGCAAAGATGTGTGAAGCTTTAAGCGACCAACAATCAATTCATGAAGTGGATCACTTGATAGACCTCCAATGCTCACTCCGAAACTACGATCAATGGGTGATAAGGTTCTTTAGGTTTTGTGATCTAAAGAAGCCACATGGAAAGTTCTTAAAGAAGGTTATCTTGGAAGGTCCATTTGAGATGCCTCTTGTCATTGTGCAGGAGATCCAGCTGCTTTGTTCCACCAAGAGATGAACAAACCAACATTGCTCTTGTTGCGATTTAAATCCTCTGAACTTCTACACTATGAAGGCGATGAACTTGCAATGGAATACATCCTCTTAGGATTACCAAACCCAATTCTTCGTAGTGTTGATGCTCAAAAGACGCACAAAAATGTGGGATCATATTAGTCTTCTTATGGAAGGATCATACTCAATCGGGAGGATTTGGAATCCAAAATTTACTTGGCTTATGAACACTTCATGATTGAACACGGAGAGACACTAGAGTCCTATCATCATCGATTTTCGGATATCATCAATGATTTGGATAAACACAACATCATCATGCCAAGAATTGCGGTGAATACTAAGTTCTGAGTAGTCTTGGTCGAGAATGGGAGAAGTATGTCATTTTCTCCGTCAAGCGAAGAATATGCATCATTCTACTTATGGATTGTTGTACGATTACTTGAAGCCTCATGAAAAGGAAGTTGATCGGGAAAGGATTCTCCGTGTTCAAATTGCTAAGCAGTCATGCCGGACAATCAACAACTTGCCTTGTATGCTCAGCGAATTATCCTCTCGACCAACAACTCAACCAAGCGCTTCAAACACACCTTCACGGTCACAACCTCAACAAAATCAATTGGTTCCATACGACAACAATGCTCAAGCATATGTCGATTAAGCGGCGAGGAAGCAGATCCGTTCGAAGCATTGCAACAAGGATTTGTGATGATTGCTAATGCTTTTGGCGTTACACCAACAAATCCAACAATCGTATTCGTTCCTCATCTAACACACGGACTCAAGTTGTTGTGAACAATGGGCGTGTTGAAGTTGAAATCGTGATTATGGTCGTCGGATGGGCGGTGGTCAAGGGTTTAATCTTGTGGGTAGGAATAACAATAGAGCTCAAGTGGTGGAGCAGAAATGCTCGAGATCGGTTAAATGGTCTTAGATGCTACAAGCGCAATGAGAAGGACACACAGCTAATGCATGCCCAAAGCCAAGGACTAGGGGCGGTGCTTATTTCAAAGAGGCCTTACTTACGGCTCTTAAGGATGAAGTGGTGGATCTCTTACGGACAAAACGAGCTTTATGGCGGATCACGAGACTCGGATGATGATATGGAGGACTTGCGAGCTAATCATTTGTTATGTTGATGGCTAATATGCATGAGTTGCACATGGTAATCTGAGCCCGATGTATGACACTTGATGGCTTGTCTCGGTGCCGAACAAACCATCATCATATCGAACTAATATCTCCGCCAATATCACGAATCCGGCGGGATCGGGCTATTCAAAATAGTCTTCCACATCTTCTTGATGATTTTCAAGTTAACCACAGTAGTTACATTTGGCGATCAAGATGACCTTATGGTTTCCTTTGATAATCAAATTGACTCCGTGGTCGTGCCGAGGATCTAAAGAATGATCATGTTGAGACTCGCGTTGAACAAGATGATCTGTTGCCTCATCCGGATTTTGCTCGGTTAATTCAAGACCATAAAATCAAAATGGAGGAATGTTATGCATTAAATCAATCCTTAAAAAGTAAAAATGCCTTTGTTAACCAAGGATTTTGAATGTTTACAAATGCAACTCAACTTTTCAAAACTCAAGAAAACCGTGAAAAAGGTTTTGAAGCCGCTTTGCAAAATCTCATCAAAGCGAAAAATATTTAGAGACGGATCGTGATCTAGCCGCCTCGAAGAATGCTTTGTTATGCGAATTAGAACAAGCTGAAACACGAACATAAAAAGCAAATTAACGCTCTCACCTTGGAAAATCAAAAATCTAAAATTTGAGTTGTTAAATTGTCAAAAGCAGTTCTCCGCATACAAAAAGCATTCAACGAATCGGGTAGATGACCTTCTTGAAGAAATTCTCGACTTGCAAAACAAACTTAAAGAGTTTAAAGCATTGTTTACAAACATGGTGAATCCGTAATGACTATTGAAAAGTTTACCTTAAAACCCAATCAAAAGGATATGGAAAAAATCTAGGCGATTACAAACCAAAGCTTTCACTAAAAACATTCAAACCAACTCACGAAGTTTCGGTCACGAGAATACAAAATTGATAATCTTGTCATGAGTGTTGTTGAATATCATCGTCAAGAGGAATTAGATGCGAGAAGGCGAGTCGATCAAAATTAAAAATGTTGTTTACAACAAACCTTTTAATTATAAAAGCGCGGTCACTTCGTCACACCAGCGGATTCTTCTAACACACCAAGGGTTATCATCAAAACACACGAGTCTTCTCATGTTAATCCCAAAGCGAATTTGCACAAACTTATGGTCCTTTACCTTCCATTAGTGAAGTAAACTCAAAACACGAAAATCGAAAAATCCTTGATATTTTGACATTTTCATGGTGACCTCAAAATTTTACAACATGAGATAGAATATCGATCCGAAATCAAAGTTGAACATTTTCAATCGCCTCGGCGCGAGAACAAAGAGACATCTTTCGGAAAAATCTTTTACCTAATGTTAAAAACTTGAAAAGTTGTGCAATTGCACAGGAAAAGGATTTTCATAAGGAACTTGGGGTAATGAAAAGCGTTTTCGAGAAAGCGAAACATCTATTTTGAACACAAAGCATAAAAAGAAACTATTGAGAAAAGATGTTGATCGACTCTTGGAAGATGTTATCTGTCTTGATATCCATAATGTTGTGTTACTTCATGCCTTGCCATTTGCATCGATTATATCTCTGCGATATTGTTGAAAGCTGTTATTCTTGTTGAGAACACCGATAATGTGCTTGGATCGAGTCTTTAAAAGTGAAAATAAGCGATTACACGGAAATTTACAATGCAAAGCGTCGTCTTCATTGGTGTGAAAAGATATTCACAACCATCAACTTAGTTTTCAAAAGAAAATCGCTCAATTGAGTGCAAAATCTTGATCCTAAAATTGAGCAATGGATGATCAAAGCGTGTCTTTGAAAAGTCAAATCTCAAAATATGAACAAGAACTTTTAAAAGTTAAGCAGAATATGGTATCATATTTGATTTACTCAAAAGACTCGAGATGAAGCATCAAACGAACTTGATCACTATCTTGCTCACACTAGAAAGTCATGACTTTTCTTTGGTAATATTAGTTACGAAAATCAAGATCGATTCACACCATCTCTAAGTTACGGAAATGTTAGGAAAGTATGAACAACTTCCGCCTCTTGTGATTAAGAGATTAGCACCAGTCACACTTAGTAATCGTGAACCTAGAATTCCCACTTGCCAAATCACAAGTTGCTAATGTGTTTCCCTCTCTTGAAGCAGAATAGTTGCATCTTTTCCAAGCGTCCGCACTTCACGACCTAGGAGCACTCAATCGAAGAATAGGAAGTTGCGACCTAAGAAAAGATCAATAAGGAATGCTAAAGTAGAAGAACACCCTAGGACTACGAATAAAAATCATGTTGCTTCCACTATAGATGTTACGTCGGCAAATGTAATAGAAATAGTGATGTAACGAATGCTAAACCGTTAAGTACTTTTGATATTGATCGATGCACCTTGTGTTATTTGTCGAAAGAGTATGAATTCGATTGTCATGACAAATGTGTTGCTAAAGCTATAATCTCTAGATTACGGAATCCTAAGAATCGGAATACCTCTAGGCCAACTAATCATTCTAAGTCCGTGCTTGGTAAACCACCTTCTTTAGATTCTAAGGCAACCATTGCTATCACGGTAGCTACCGCTTCACCTCCTAAGAATGTAGTACCACCTAGTGCTTTCACTAAGACTAAAGCAAAGAGTAGTTCTGGATGGCGAAATGGATATATAACACACTAGGATTTAAGTGGATGCCTAAAATTCTTAATGTGTGTATGTCTAATATACACTTGGAACCTCTAACATTTCGGGTTCCACATCTACTTCTATTCCATACGTGTGTAAATGCATGTGTAATGCGGTGATCTGAGATCATTCTCTGGATTGTTGATAGCGGATGTTCCCGACACATGACGAGCAACCTTAAAGCTGTTATCAAACTTTATTGCAAAGTTCATTGGCACCGTCGATTCGGGAGCGATCACTTGCACCATCATGGGCTCTGGAGATTATGTTAATGGGAACATCGAAATCGGCGGGGTTTACTATGTGGAAGGCCTCGGTCTGTCTGTTTTCGATGGGTCAATTTTGTGATGGAGATTTGGAGGTTGCTTCGGGGAGAAAACTTGTTTCATTCGTGATCTACAAGGAAATGACCTTATGTCCGGCTCGCGTAATTCTAGTCTCTACACTATCTCTATGCAAGACATGGTTGCTTCCTCTCCCATCGCTTACTTTCTAAGGCAACATCAACAAAATCACGGCTATGGCACCGTCGTCTCTCATCTAAACTTTCAAACCATCACCAACCTTGCTCGACACAAACTAGTTGAAGGACTACCACGATTCCGGTATTCAAAGATCACCTTTGCTCGACTGTGAACAAGGGAAAAGCACTCGTGCTCATTTTCCTTCAAAGGTGGAACACGACTCTCGACATGTGCTTCATCTTCTTCACATGGATTTGTGTGGCCCGATGCGTGTGCAAGCGATCAGCGGCAAGCGCTACATCTTAGTAATTGTTGATGACTACTCACGATGGACTTGGGTCTACTTCGCCGTAGCAAAGACCAAGCTCCACAAATGATCATCACCTTTCTCACAAAATACGAGTTCGACTCCATGCAACACCGTCCGGATAATCGAGCAGACAAAGGCTGAATTTGTTAACAAAACCCTTCGTGAATTTTATGAGAAAGTGGAATTGACATCAAACATCTATTGCACGGACACACGAACAAAGCGGAGTTGTTGAAAGAGCGAAACCGAGCGTTAGTGGAAGCTGCAAGAACAATGTTAATCAATGCTAAACTTCCAGATTACTTATGGGCGAAGCTATCTCTGCATGCTATACTCAAAACCGTTCTATGATCACAAAGCGCCACAACAAAACACCTTTCGAGCTTGTCCACAACTATAAACCGAACCTCAAACACTTTCATGTATTTGGATCCCTTTGCTATCCGAATAATGATCGTGATGATTTTGGAAAGCTCAAAGCCAAAGGCGATATTGGGTCTTTATTGGATCTTGTGACAATTCTAAAGGTTTCGAATGCGGAATCGTCGAACTAAGGAGGTAATGGAAGCGATTCATGCTCATTTCGATGAACTCACGGAAATGGCTTACGAGTATATGACTTAGAACCGGTCACAACCGTTTAAACTTCCTCAACCCCATCATCGGTGAAGAAAGCCCTCGGCTAACTCGTCAACAAATGGAAAGGTTATTTGCTCCTCTATTACGTGGCGATATTGATGAGCGTGCTCTGGTGTATCCATTGTTTCCATTGCACAACGATAATATTCCTATACGATACACTGCTACAACAACTCTTTGTTGAAGATGCACCTACACCAATTGACTCCAACACAGAGTTGAACATACCGCCTCCAACAATGATGAACCGGTGATGATATTACGAATGAAGTACCCCAACTGCGATTTTGATCCAAATCGTTCTTCACCCGTTTGCCAATGAGGCTGCGCACGGATGTGGCGGAATCTTCAACAAACCATTTGAATCCTCGAATCGCACAATGTATACCAACATCAACCCTCTACACATAGATGGACAAAAGACCATCCTCGGCTAACATTATTGGCAACCCGAATCAACCGATCGTTCGAGACAACGTCTTCGCTCGAGACGGTGAACATTGCATTTATGCACTCACCGTCGCCAATCGAACCTAAAAACATTAAAGGCGCAATGACTAAAGACAAGCTGGATTGAATCCATGCGGGAAGAACTCAACCAATTCAAGCGTCTTGAAGTATGGGAGCGGTTGAAAGACCAGCGGGGTCTCGTCATTGGTCTAAAATGGATTTGGAAAAACAAATTGGATCTTTGAAGGGCGTCATCCGAAACAAGTCACGTCTAGTTGCTAAGGGTTATCGTCGGGAAGAAGGAATAGACTTTGAAGAATCTTTTGCTCGGTTGCTCGTCTTGAGGTTTGTTCGGATATTTCTCGCGTTCGCGGCTCATATGAACATGACGGTCTATCGGATGGATGTCAAAGCGGCGTTTCTCAATGGGCAACTTAAAAGCGGTCTATGTCGACCAACCGGATGGATTCGTTGATCACGAGTTCCCGAACCATGTCTACAAACCGAACAAAGCTCTTTATGGTCTCAAACAAGCCCCTCGGGCATGGTGCGATAAGCTATCATCTTTCCTCATTGCCAATAATTTCACCAAAGGCTCGGTTGACCCAACTCTTTTTATACAATATCACGGGCACATATCTTAATTGTTCAAATTTACGTGGATGACATCATTTTGGGTCTACACATAAAAGTTTTCAATCGCTTTTGCAAAACTAATGAAGAAAAATTTTGAAATGTCCATGATGGGTGAACTTACGTTCTTTCTAGGATACGCAAGTTCATCAATCACCCGTGGTATTTTAAAGTCGATCAAATATGCCCTTGAATTGTTAAACAAATTTGGAATGAAAACACGTGATACTTATGCCACACCAATGACTCATACCAAGAAGCTAGATCTTTGATTTACATGGGAAATTAGTTGACCCACCAAATACCGAAGTATTATTGGGTCCCTCATGTATCTAACACTAGCAGACACGATATTGTCTTTGCCGTTTATCTATGCTCCCGTTATCGATCGCGACCAAGCTGAAACCCACCTCTACGAGGCTAAAGAATCCTCCGATACATCAAGGGAACCATTAATTTGGGGATCGGTATCCGAAGGATTACGGTTTTGAACTAATCGCTTTTGAGAATGACCACGCGCGGATGCTTAGACTCGAGGAAAAGTACTTGAGAGCTCTACAATTTCTCGGTGATAAAGCGGTGTCTTGGCAATCAAAGAAGCGAGGATTGTACATCATTGTCATCAACGAGCGAGAATATGTAGCCATGTCCGCGTGTTGTGCTCAAGTCATTTGGATGAGAACACAACTCAAAGACTATGGTTACGTGTTGTGAGAATCGATGTCTTTGCGACAATCGGTGCCATTGCAATCTCGTGCAACTCGATTCGACACTTTCGAAATCAAAGCACATCGATCTACGCTATCATTTCATCAAGGACCACGTGGAGCAGTGCAGTTGAATTATACTTTGTGGTCTTGAATACCAATTGGCGGATCTTCTCACCAAAGCCTTGCCTCCCGCTAGGTTTAATGAGTTGGTCCACCGAATTGGTATGAGGTGTTTGACTCAAGAGGAATTGGATGACCTCTTAAAAGCAGTCTTAAAACACATCAAACACCAAAACATCTTTTGTAAATAAATTTTTCAAAAACAAAATACAAAATATATAAAATCCGATAAAACAACAAAATATTCTCCTAATCTATCTTTCTTTCAACATGGCAAGTACATTTCTTCCGTCAACACTTTAATCTCTCAAAATTCGGTATTTTCCGATCAAGTGTTGAGGGAAAAAATTTTTTTAACTTGTTTCAAAACATCGTGTACTTGCATGTTATCACATCTCGGTTGATTACATTACAAATGGTGGTACATTTTCTGGTTCAAAGACACTCCTCGGACTTTAATTAACAACCTTTCATTATTTTCTCAAGTCGAGGGGGAGTGTCGTCAAGTTTCTTTCCTAAAATCTTCATTTGGTAACCAAAAATGGAAGTTAAAAAGCTTTGGATGAAAATGGAAAAGGTGGAGGGACCAAAACTGTCAAAATGGTAAAGACTATTTTAATAAAAATCCTCTCCACCTAACTCTTTCACTTCTCATTTGTATTCTAAACCTTAAAGGATCCTACGCCTAATAATCACTCAAGAATTCTGTGCTTTTGATCATCACTTTGTAAGTTGTTTCTTGAGTAAAACATGTTTCTAAGCAAAGGTTTTAATTTCATTCAAATCCTACGGCTAAAACGTTTTTCTGGCGTGATTATGTGTTCTACGCATAGCGTATGAACACACAATCATTGTGTGTATGTTTGGGGTAAAATGGATTGTCTCAAAGCGTTTCTTACACATCAAGGATAACATTTTAACCATCAAAATCCACCCGAAACTAAAATTGATGAATTTTGAAAACTAGGGTTTATGAGTCGATTTGGGTTTTTCCAAATGTGAAGTGTTTTGGTCTAAAAGATTGTTGGGTTATGTTTATATGATGTTGAATTGATTATATCCTTGCTCTATAACTACCCAGAAACACTGATTTATTCAGAATTTGAAATTAGGGTTTAAGGTTCATAAGTTTGGGTATTTTTGATTCACCATGAGTTAGATGTTATAACTTGGTCTATATGCTCATACAACATCTTAGAACTACCAGAATCTGTTTGATGCAAATCCCATGGTTAGAAAACTTACGCGTAAGTCATAACCCTTAGGGTTTTGACCTCACGTATGACTTTCTGCGCGTAACTGGTTTATGAATGATTCATGCCATTTTTGTTGATAAAATGAAGGTTTGTGTTAATATTGATGATTTGATGGATTTATTTGAGGCTTTGCTACGCAACACTCGAATCAAGGTCATTAGACTCTCTACGCATAAGGATTACCCTACGGCGTAGTCAAGTTATGTGTAAAATAAATCCTCGCATAACTATTACGCGTGGGTTCTACAATGGACTACGGCGTATCACATGAAGGATATCGTGCGATGACCTCTACGCATAAGGCCAACTCTTACGGTAGCCTTACAGCGTAAGGTTAATATATGCCTACGCATAAGCTCTCGCATAAGGTCTCCTTTTCCTCGCGTAACATTTCTTCGCGCGTAAGTTAGGATTCTGGCGTAAGTTTACGCCTAAGCATATATCATTCACATCTCTCGCGTAACTTTGCCAAAACTACGCAACCACGGATTGACCTTCATGATGAATTGTTACTTGTACAAACTTGTAAATAAACTAATCATATCATCACGAATCCAAAATGTCACTAATAAACTTAAATCGTCGATATGTTGTGAACAATAAGTGATAAAATAAACTTTAAAACTTAAAGTTAACTAACTCACGAAACATTTCACGACATCATTGAACTATTGAACATACAAGTGACTTAGGACTCGTAACAATCATTGACCTTTGTACATTCAATAACTAGACAATAAGACCTTACATTGACTAACATTATGTCTTTCGATATGTTGGTTCTTTTGGCTAATGTTATTTCGAGATCACTACATGGTGAACAAATGAATGTGGATGCACACAAGTTCTCTCCATTCTTGATATCTATCCTCATGGCTATCCAATGAAGATAGGAAAGAATAATCTCCGTGTTGACTTTGACACCCTCACTTGCTCGAATCTTCGTGTCTTATTGCTATTGATATTACGAGGACTCATCCGTATCGAACATGCTTACACACTCTGCAACTGTTCACGAGATCTACATCCAACAGTTACGGAACACTATGGAAAGGGTCAAAGGACAAGCTGCTGTGACGGTGACTACGAATCACAAACAAGTCACCATTACACTGCGAGACTTAAGGGTTGTTCTCCTAATTCACAAGTCGATCCAACCAAACTATATGCCTCACTGTTGAAGAGCTCACTCTCCAATTCTTAATCGATATCGGTTATGGCGAGACTACGGGAGTAATCAACAAGCATTCTCACGTAGAGCTTAAGAGTATTCCTCAACCATGGAGAACTCTACATGATCATCACCAAGTCATTTACGGTCGTGACGGTGACTATGAGCACCCAAGCTCATGGAGCGCAAATATTCGGGCATTGGTCAACAAGAAACACATCGCTATCGAAGCTCGATTTGGGATGACATGATGTCATTTCTCAACAAACTTGGCTCAAAGATTCCTTACATCGGATATACTAAATTGTTGATCCGAGCACTTGGACTTCATCGACATTCCCAAGAGGCTCAATGACCCGAAAATCACGACATGTTGACGGAACCTATTCTATCTGTCGAATTAAGGAAGCGTCTACAAAGAAACAAGGTCTTTGTCTTTGCCAGTTTCCTTCTAGCGAAGATGTCGAAAGCTCGAAGCGTACAAAAGATATCTGGAAGCGGTCAAACAAGGCAAAGTTGGTCATCTCGACGAAAAATCTTACGGTACACTGTAAGGAGAACCGAGAAAAGGAAGTCTTGGAAGTGTCACAAGTTCGAGATAGTCGGAGGAATGCTCCAAAGAAGAAACCTATTCCAAAGAAACCCACCCCTAAGAAGAAAGTTCCTTCTCGGAAGCCACTCCGATCCTTTCACTTGAACCGCAAAGGCGGCTCGGGGGCGAGGACTCGAGGCTCTTGACACGAGATGAAGAGATCACATACTACGAAGCGCAAGGATGAAAATCCTCGGTGCCAAAACCTCCAAGTCCTCAAACTATTAAAGGAAGACTCTTGCACTTGTACCTCGGGATGAAAGCTACGAAGATGAAGAAGAGCAATTGGATCAAGCATACGGAAGAAGTTTCACAAAGTCGACACCTTCAAAAGGCGAAGAATTTGCTAAAGATCAAATGGGTGGCCCGGAGGATCAAGTGGGCTGCCCTCCTCTCCGGATCTGATGCGGTTAATCGACCCGATAAGGGATCGGTGCCACCACTCTTACGCAACAACAACGACTGTGGAGGACACTATTGTGTATGATTTTGAGAAGCAGTGGCGAGAAAGAAAAGTCTAAGGATGACGAGGATGATTATACAAAGTTTCTTCTCGACAGGTCCAACACACTCAAAGGAAAACCTCGAAACTCCTAAGGACATGAAGTCTCCTCATGTCTCCTCATCATCGGATTCTTCGTCTCATTCATCACAACCACCATCAACAAAGTCAACGGATCATCATCCAAATCCGTGAAGAAACCACCTAAATCTTGGATTTCTCGGTCTCATAAAAGATTGTGAAAATCATCCAACTAGTCGAGAAGAAGGACATACTTTAGGAAAAATGAATTGGTTTCTTGACCAAATTCGATACTTAAATGATGAGAAAGACAAGATGGAGAAAGAAAGGAATTTGTTCGAAGTTCATGAAGAGTCATCAAAAGGAGGCCCGAATGAAATGATTGAAGGTTACACTCAAAAGTACCTTGAGGATATCGTTCCTAAAGTCCAAAAGGCTGGAGAAGTCGACAAGAGATCAAACCCACAAGTTTCTTCTCGACCTTTGTCCCGGTGTGACTAGAGAAGTATTTTCGGACAACTCACCCTAACATCGTCGCATTGGTTAAACATACAATGGCCAAAGAAGTGATCTCTCGAATCGAGGTTAATCGCTAAACTAGTGATGCAAATGTCAAAGCGATGCGGAATGTTTACTTGGAGGAAGCTAAATTTTTCAAGGTCTACTTGCCTTTCAACTCGGATCATCATGCAAGGAGTCGGTGATCAAACCAAGCGGCCAAGAGATGGCGATGATAAGGATAAAGATTACGCACCAAAGCGTCGAGCGATGCGGTAAATCTACTTCAATGCCACCTCCTCCACCACGGACTTCTTCTCAACAAAGTCTCCTCCACCTCGGTCTTCTCTTGATAAACCTCGGGGCGATTCGAGTTACCACCGACTCATAAAGCGGTGATTACTTTGAGTATACGGGTGGTGGCGATGAAGAGGTCCTTGAGCCCGACAACAACCCACCTCACCCAAACAAGTGCGAAACCGAATCATCATCAAAGCCTTCCAAAAGAAGAAGCGAGCGACTCGGCCGGAGTCGTAACATGGCTAGATGACGATAAAACCGAAGAGTTTGAATGGTTCTCCACACTTGTCAATCAAACTCCTACCGATGAAGGTCAAGAATTGGCGGTCGGTTCAACATTGGAGCATGCAAAACTGTTGCAAGAAAAGTTCCATGTGAAGAAAATGACGAAATCGAATTGAGCGAATCAAAATGAAGCTTTTCAACTATGGAAAGACACTCTGAAAGCGCCCTCGAGGTCGAATATCATCTTGAGAACATCGCTCGAGCTATGTCTAACAACATGGATTGGCTCAATCCGGAAGCAAACATTGACTTCACACAAAGGGACAACCCTCCATACTACACCGATGGACCAAACCTCTACCGACCATTGGCCAAGCAGACGAACCAAGGATTCCTTCCGATATTTCTTCAACAAAGACACGGAATTTCTTCTCCATGGTGGCGATGGTTCGAGAAAATACACTACATCATTGACTCTTCCATTCCCAGTGACCATCTACTCAAACGCATAGCTATCGAGGCGTGCAACTCACTTGTTTTCGACAACGTGCAAGCATCGACCAAGATGCATTGTATGGGATTCATCATTGGCACGAGCGCAGAAGAATCTACTACTGTGCACGGTTCGAAGTCTCAACATGCGGTGTATAGTTCTAAGGACATCGTGGCCATCAAACACATTGATCTCAAGTCTAAGTGGGACTACACATTCTTAAAGAATATCATAGTCAAGCGACAAGATGAGCAGGACTATGGATTCTCCGGTGACTTTGAGAACTTGTCCTCAACGACATCGAAGACATGTATCTTGCCAAAGTGCGAGGTCGTATGAGACAATTCTCGTTGAAGTTCAACGTGAATTTATCAAGTCGGTTCTCATCTTCATTAGGCGCATCGTGATCAAAGAGCGTGTCGAAGATATCGGATGGTGTTGAATCATATCGAAGCGTGTAAACTTCACTCCACCACGACTTGATCTTCCCGACATCAACCGACTTAAACAACTCACGCTCATCGGCAAACCTTTCGGCGTTGTTTACGCGTGAACTTCAAAGCGCTTAATGGCGTGTAGTGAACTCCACAAATTTGGGGATCATACCTTGAAGGCGGTTAGGGATGGATTGGCGTCTGATTGAAGGATATCGCTGAAAGTTAGGAATCTAAGCCTGGAATTCTCGGGAAAGGAGGGATGTGAGGCGCATCATCACCATGATTGATGAGCGGTTGTTCGAAGGATCGATTCGAGCGATTGGAAAGCTATGTTGGTGGTCGACTCGGGAGAAACATCATCGGCTTTCAGCATACCTGTCTTGCACTCACAGGAATATCACTGCACTTCACGGTACCCTTGAATTGTTTCCTTCATATAATTTTGGATGTGTGATTATATATGTGAATGGCTTGTGCACACATAACGATGTACAACCCGTAATTGTCAAGAAAGGACCACGTAGTGCGCCTCGGTGCCACAATCCTTATAAAAGGAGCGAGCTTCTTATTTTGAGTAAAACCTATCAAACCTTTCATTTTTCAAGGTTTTGCTCAAAAGACAAGTACTTCCCATAAGATTTTCAAAACCTCAACCGTTTATATCACTAGTTGAGGGGAGTATTTGATTTAAAACTTTGTTCACAAATTGTTCATAGTGGTCGTCTTCCCAACACTCGAAATGGTCATATTTATTCTCAAGCGTTTCAAAAATAACATTGTCATATGCCATTTTGAGGGAGAAAATTGTGTGATAAGAAATATGTTGTGAAAATGCAAATGAATCATGTACCTCGGACTTAACCAACGAATTGGCGGTACTAAAGCTGTTTGTAACTCGAAAAGACTTGTCTGGACGGGTAATAATTTCAAGCTAGTTCGCTAGTGATGTAAGCGTGTCTCGCAAAGGACTTGTCCGAGTAGAAAGTACCATTAGAAACTCTTGATAGACATGAACTCGGCGGGTTTGACAACCTTCCAAGGTTTGTCTACACCTTCAAGGTAGTTATTAGAGCTAGTTGTCACCTAAAAGGCGACAATATATCTCTTTAACTATTCAACGTAACCGTGTCTCGCGGGAGATTGTCTATCTTTAGTGGATCAATTCAAAAGTGCGCTCTTTCCTCACATGCATTTAACCATTAAAACTATTAAGCACATGTGGAGGGGAGTATTTATGCAAAACTTATCTCTCACGATGGTTCAAACATGTTTTCATTTACAAACCCTTTGAGAGATTTTTCACATCTGATGGTTTAAATGGCAAACATAGGTTAGTCATGGAGTTATAAGGTGACTAAGGTTAGGAATAACAGTCCTATGATCCGCTTGAGCCGGAGGATCTACCCAAGGACACTACCATTAGTTAGTGTTAGAAGTCCTTAGGAATGATTGTAAAAGGAGAAAATGAGAATCGGAGAAAGAAGGAGTTGAAGAATCAAAAGAAATGTAAAGTAAAGGGTGAAAAGAAATAGCCCTCCAGTTATTCAACTTAGGGCGGACACGGGTTCAATTCATATACTCTTGGTTGTCACTTAGTGACACCGGTATTGAAGATTAAAAGTCGTCATGGACCCGGTGGCGCATGCACTAAACCTTCTTAGCCACTCAAGTTTCTCTCAACGAAGCTTGTTTCATTCTCACGGGAACCCTACATAAACTATTGGCTTTCTCTTGAGATCGTTGGTATTGAAAAAGGAGACCCTCTCCTAGTCTCCGCTCGGGAAAACCAAAACGCACTATTGAGTCTAGAGCCACGAGATTCATCAAAAGATCTCTTAGGTACACTTGACATTTAATCACTTGATGATCAACAAATAAGATCATCGATGGTTCATATCGAGTCCTTCACGGATCTTAGCAATTTGTCGAGAACATTTATGAGAGGTTCACATCTGTGATCCTCGGTGATTGAATGGAAACTCTGCCGGGGTCAACATCAAACGACCGACGGCGGTCACTTGGTAACTCCCGTGGATTACGGTGTGTCTCAAGCAGTCTGATCGTGAGTGATGCTTGATGTACCTCGGCGACTCATCTGAATCTGTAGATGTACTTGGTACATCGCGTTATCTCACTTGTGGGACTCCGGTTCGAGAGCGGCCTTTGTAAAATTAGAGTTGTGTTTTCACACTATCTTTGTTAACACTCTCGAAGTTCAAACTTGTAAGTGCGGAAACCGCTTATTACTAACCGTTTGAAATGTTTTCTTCTTATGGAAGCTCGGGGCGGGATGATCGTCTTGATTCTTCTCATGCTCACGCCAACATCATCACCAATGGAAGTTCTATTCAAAAGCAACACAACCGTCGAAATGATTCTTCGTCAAACCAAAGAATCTACAAAGTTAAAGACTTAGAGAACTTCATCGATGTTGAATTCCAACGTCATAGGCGTGTGAGCATGTTGAAGAATGACGTGGAACCTTTGGAGCAATGAAGCGAGACACGAAGCGGGCCGATGCGGAACAACAACATACTATCACTTTCACCACAAAGAACAATGATCAAAGAACAAAGTTAAAGATGACGTCGAAGCATAAGCTGTTCAAAGATAACTATCTCTCTACCTGGGAGATTGTTCGTATCAAGGCAATTCCTCTCACAAGAAGAGAAGAATGTCGGAAGGCGTCACGACTTCTATTACATCAACGCCTTCACCGTTTACATTCATATATACTTGAGGGAGATTGTTGGAATCACTCCTAAACAGTATTTCAAGTATTTATATTTCATATGTAATAGGTAGCTTTATTATGGCCTTTATGTTTGTTTAAGGTCAAGCTTATGTAGAAGGCCCATAAGCAGTCCAAGCCCAATAAGGAATAGGGAAGGAGAGCTCCTTGCCTATATAAACTCTTGTGTTGCCTAGCTCCTTGCCTATATAAACTCTTGTAAACCCTCATTTGAGGTTGGTTGTTCAAGTTATTCTCTTCACACATTCACCTACGCCCTAACCGTGCTACTCTCTTCATGTGTATGTGTGCTTGTTTACTTGTTCATATCGCCTTGTTGATCTCTTTCTATATTACTTGTGTTGTAAAACTAGTGACCTTGAGAGTCTTGTGTGAAGTGTAATGTCGTTTACGTAAATGGATGATGAGTTCAAGGACATCGTGTCTTTCGGATCTAGGAGACTAAGTGCATCTCACAAGGAAGGTTCAAAGGGTTACACCTATCCTATGTAAGACTTAACATGAAATTTCACGAAACTTTCGTGTGTTTTACCGATCTCCATTCATGTGGGGATTGTTGGAAAAATGAATTTTGCAAAGTGGTTTACGCAAATTTTGGACATTATTTAATGTATGTATATGTTACATATATTTGTGTTGATTGGGGCATTTTTTCTCCATGAAGAGAGCTTATAACGAGCTAAAGTATGTCCAAAATGGAGTAGAAATGAATGAGATATCGTGTCTCAAAGTGAGGCACAAAATTGGGTAAATAAACTATCCCACATCGCCTAGAAAAGGAAGTGGAGACTAGTTTATAAGGAAATCACAATATTGGCTATCAAATTCCTTTAGGTTGGTTATGCTCCCACCCTACGTGCTTGGCAGCAAAGGGTGCGAAAATGGGATTTTCGGGCCAAAATGAGTTGAAGCTTCGAACTCATGCGAGCCAGCGACCTGCGGACACGAATGCACTCGAAATCTCGCCTACATGGGTATCTTTTCTTTGAGAATTTCGTTTCCTTATTTGATAATTTTCGAATATTACGTAATCTATTTTAGGAATAGATTTAGACTTTGTGGCTAAGTCTTAACGAAATATGTTATGTGGTTTAAATATATGCAAATCGTGTTATAGAAATAACATATATGCATATCAAATTATTTTTCAGCGGATATTTTGTCTTGGTGACCAAGACATGTATTGCCTATAAAATAAAATTTTCTCATTCGGTTTTAATCATCCAAAAGCGACTCATTACTGCCGAATTCGGTGACCTTCTCGATCCGAACACACGACTTTTCCATGAATTTTCGAGCAAGTTTGTCGGTCCGGTGTACAATAGCTTTGGAGTTGTGCCACAGGAAAGCAAAGGCGAATCTGTTTTAAGGCAATCGTGTTAAACATGAGCCTCGTTCCACGACTTTTACTGTTTCATTTAATTATCTATATAAAGTATGTCTTTTGCTTCTACCCCTTTCTGTCTGTATTTAGTTTTATGTTATTTATTAATTATAATCTGATTTATTATTATAAAGTGTACACCGTTTCCCACATGTTATTCTCATGGTTTATAGTACAGGGACTATTCCTGTACTTATTTCTCACAGTTTGATATTTGGTATTTGTTTAGCAGGTTTATAATTCTAGAAGGGTTGAGCGAAATTAAGGACTATATAAGCTCTCATCCCGACTCTCTCTTTAGATCTACGATTCATAAACCCTAATTGGTTTTCTCTTCCACTTTATATCTCGGTCTGATTATAATAGTCTTGGTTAGTAGTTATGAGCATCTTGATCGTATTGGTTTTGTTTGGTATTGTTTGTGAGTGTTGTAGTGAGGTTTATTGTGTTTGATTCATTGTTGTGTGATAAGTAGGATCCTTCTAAAGGGGACTACTTCTTTTCTCTTGTATTTGCTTGGTGAGCACATGTTTGTGGACTCATCTTCTTGACATTTAAGTAATAAAATATTTCACCAAAGGGTGGTTGGCTGGGTGATATAGCCGTGTTGTGATTGTGTTTCTAGGTTGATTCATAGTTTTAACATAGTATTACGCTACCTCTTTGATCTTCGATGGTTCTTGATTGTATTAGGGTTTCTAGGGTTTCAATCAAGATTTGGGGGTTTCTTGATTGGAGTGCAATTATGTTCAACTAGGGTTGTTTTCTCAACGGCCGTATTGTGGATCATTGATTTGTGAAAGTTTTTGGTGATTCTTGATTGATCAGTTAGGGTTTCTTGAAACCCTAATTTGTAATTTTGGGGATCTTGATTCTTGGTGATCTGTGGAGGTTTTTGGGTGGTTTCTTGGTTACTAACAGTCTTGACTAAGTGAATCAAGACTGTTGGTGATTGGTTCTGGTTCTTTCAGCTGTTAAGCTCTGTAAGTTGTCTTCTTCCTTTAAACCTCTGGGTGCTTTAGTGGCTACACTGCAAACTCGGAGGGTAACATCTTGACCTACTTTCGTGAGAAGCACGGATACCTGCTCTTCCCCCTGACAGGTGTGAAACTGGGTATCACAGCTTGGTTTGGGTTTGAGTTTTTATATATTGTTAGTAGTTTTAGTCTTCTTTTGAGTCTAGGTCGCTGGTGGATAGGATATTGGGCAGTCTTGGAAGTTTGGTGGTTGTTTGTTGAGATCTATTTGGTTGTTAGTATTGTTTGTTACCTGTTTGTTATTTGTTTGTTTGCTTCTGTTTGTCTGTTTTTTCTTGATTGGTTATTATGGCTGAAGTTTTAATCAGTAATCTGGATGCTGGTAATCCATTGTTCTTACATGCTAATGACAACTCTAATTTTTCTCTTGTTAGTTTTAAGTTGACTGGTTCTTAAAATCATAAGATGTGGTCCACTGTTATGAAAATTGCTCTAAAAGGTAAAAATAAAATGGGGTTTATTGATGGTACTTGTGTGAAACCTGTTACTAGTGTTCTTCTGGCCCAGCAATGGGAAAGATGCAATGATATTGTATTAGGATGGATTCTTGGTTCGTTATCCCAAGAGTTATACCTTGGCTATGTCTATTATGAGATTGCTGCTGAGGTTTGGGATGAATTATAAGAAACATATGATAAAATGGATGGATCATTTATTTTTAATCTAGTTCATAAGATAAATGAGTTAACACGGGGTGATTTATGCATTCACGAGTACTATCATAAACTCAACTCCCTTTAGAGATTTTGATATTTTGACTATATTACTTGCTTGTACTGTCTTTGCTCATGAGGATACTCTTAAGCACAATCACATGTTAGGCTTATGCAGTTTCTTATGGGTTTGAATGATGTTTATCAAAATTTTAGGAGTAATCTCCTCTCTAGGGATCCTTTACCTGATGTAAAGGATGCTTTCATTGTTGTTTCAAGAGAGGAATCTCATAGAGGTTTCACTCATGGTATTGTTTCTGCTAAAAGTGTGCCTACTACTTTCTCTATTAAGATCAATACTAATAATATCAGCAGTTCTAATTCTTTCTCTAATAATAATCACGGAAGAGGTAACACTAATTCTAATAACAACAAAGGTCCGAACCTAATTTGCTCTGTAAACACTGTGGTTTAATAGGTCACACTATTGAGAGGTGTTTTGGATTAAATGGTTACCCCCTTGTTTTAAAAGAAACCCAAATTTGGTAGACAATTTGGTGCTAATATAAGATTTAATGCTAATTCTAATTTGTCTCAAAATATGCCCTCTACTTCTTCTGGTTCTTTTACTAATGAACAGGTGATGAAACTTCTGAATTTAATTAATGAGAAGCATGCTATTGGTATCGCTGCTGATATGGCAAGTATTAAACCTAGTTTTCTTAATCACAATGTGTTTTTTAATCTGAACATTGAGAAGTTTTTTTGTGCTAAAACTGGTACTTATGGGTTTAATGTTTCTTTGAGTTAGACCATTGATAGCGGGGCAAATCAACATATGACTTATTCTACCAAAAATATATTTAATGTGGTTGATTTTTCTAATTTGTTGTTAATTGTGGGTCACCCTAATGGTACCATGGCTAAAGTTATTGTTGTTGGTGTCTTAAGTTGGCTAATAATGTTGTGTCATTTGATGTGCTTGTTGTGCCTAAATATAATGTCAGTTTGCTTTCTGTTAACAAAATAATTAATGATAGCAAGTATTTTGTTGGTTTTGATGAGCATAATTGTTATATTCAGGATTTGAATATGGGAAAAATTATGGGGACTGATAGTCAATCTGCTGGTCTGTAACTATTTGATGGTGATACATATGGTGAGTATAATTTTGGTCTATGTAATTCAAGTTTTGTTTGTCATGTGTCTAGAGATATGTGGCATTTTAGACTTGGTCACCTCTTTGATCGAGTTATGTACGTGTTGGAAAAAACTGTTGGTTTTAAAAATGGTGATCACTCTGCATCTTGTGACATCTGTCATAAGGCCAAGCAGACCATGGAACCTTTCTCTATGAGTGATCATAAGTCTGTTAATGTTGGTGATCTAGTTCATTGTGATGTTTGAGGACCTTATAAAGTTACTAGTAGAGATGGGTATAAGTATTTTCTGACCATTGTTGATGACTTTAGCAGGGTTGTTTGGGTTTATTTGCTGAAGTCTAATTGTAAGTTTATGAATATATTGAAAATTTTATAAAACTCATCTTTACTCAATTTGAAAAGAGTTAAAATTATAAGTTATGATAATGGAGCGAGTTTACGAACAATAAAATGTCTACATTGTTTAATAATCTTGGTATTACTCAACAAACTTCTTGTCCTTATACTCCTCGACAAAAAAATGAGATTCTTTGAAAGGAAACATAGACACATATTAAATGTTGTTAGGAGTCTTATGTTTCGGGGAGGATTCAACTCCGGGTTTAATTATTACATTTTTCAAGCGATGCGTGTGGCCTAAATGTGTATTAGCTAAGCTTATCTTGTATATTTGATTAACGTAAAAATAATACTTATGTGCTTACTGAGTTACCACCTGGTAGGAAAGCCATATGTTCTAAATGGATTTGGAAAATTAAGTATAAGTCTTCAGGTGAGGTTCACAGATACAAAGCTAGACTCGTGGCTCAAGGGTTTGGGCAAAAAGAGAGTGTAGATTTTGAAGAAACATTTAGGTTAGTTTTAAAAAGGTCACTATTAAATGCTTAATCGATTTAGCTGTCACTAATAGTTGGCCTTTATATCAACTAGATGTTAATAATGCTTTCTTGTCTTGTGATCTCCATGAAGAATTTTACATAAAACTGCCTCCTGGTTATTATGATAAAGATGAAACTAGAGTTTGTAGACTTGTCAAGTCATTGTATGGTTTTAAACAGGCTCATAGACAATGGAATGAGAAATTAACTACTGTTTTGATTGAACATGCTTTTGTGCAAAGTAAAAATGATTATTCCTTGTATGTTAAACACGATAAGGGTGTGTTCAAGGCCTTGGTAGTTTATGGGGATGACATTGTCATCACAGGGAAAAATAAACTTGAAATTGAAAAATTCAAACAATTTTTAAATTCTAAATTCATGATAAAAGATCTTGGTCTTCTTAAGTATTTTATGGGAATTGAAGTCCTTGAAAATGAAAATGGTGTTTGTTTAACTCAAAGAAATTATTTTCTAGAGCTTAGTGAGTATGGTTTCTTTGGCGCGTAAGCTGCTACTACACCTAGCGACATAATGTGGTTTTGAATCGATCACGCGTACAGCGCGTTCGAGTCAAAGGAAACTTCCTTTTCTTGAGCAAGTTTTCAACCACCTAGGCGGTGAACCTAATCATTGTAGTGTAGTATTAGGGTATGCCTCGGGATTGATATCGTTCTCTGGGAGAATAGGAATGCTAGTGAGAAATTACTACGCTAAGGTTGGGGCTGAGGAAGATTATTTTTTTTTTATCTTTTTTTATATTTTTTTAGAAAATAAAAGGTACGATCTCGGGGTTTAGATTTGGGGGGTGGTATTTCTACCGATTACTCTAATTATCTAATTATCTAATCTAAGGGGTAGTCTATGTCTATTGAAGTATGCTCGTGTGATGATTAAATATGTGTCTACCTAGATACTATTACTCTCTAATTATCTTTTATTGATGGTTGAATTGTCACGTCCTTATTCCTAACGCATTGTGTTTTCTAAGGTCGTAGGGTGTGCTTTTATCCCTAACTCTTTGAAGCTACCTAAGGTTAATGACTTTGAAATCTCTAGGATTTATAAACTTAACACCAAGGTTTTCTTTGGATTTTTAGCCTACAATTCCACTAGTAATTATAAACTAATGTTCACAAAGATTAATCAAGCATTAAAAACACAACGATGGCTTTAAGCACTCCTAAGCAAATTACAATTAAGATAAGAGACAACCAATCAATATTTAATAACTAGGTTTCATAGATCTAAGCAAACACACAAGTAAATTAGCTGGGACATGTTAAACATGCAAGCATACACACATTCAATTGAAGACATAATGAAATCGGGGAATAAATAACTTATCTCGATGTAAAATAGGGTATTAGAACCTAAAATACTGTCCAAGGCCGGCTACAATCGTTTTAGGTTTTACTCCACAAGTCTACCTCTTTAAAAGTCTAAAATTGAATTCTATATATAGAGTTACAACTACGATGGCGTCACCTTTTAATTGTGACACCGTCGATTCCGCCATTAGGGTTTCGTCTTGGCCAAGTCAACCTTGGGACGGCGTCGCGTTGTGGTTGTGGCGCGTCGATCTTTAGTCATGACATCGTGCGAGTCTAGGCCGTGCAGGATGAAAAGTCTTCGTGACGCCCTACTCTTCAAAGCATGGCGCGTCGGTGTAAAATAGCAAATTCGCTCTGAGCCGTTAAAAAGGGAATAGGGACGGCGTCAGTGCTCTTTGTTTATGACTTTAGCCATTTTCTTCACATATTCACGCCTTTTCGTTCAAATAAGCATCATTCCAGCATTTTGCCTTCAAGAGACCTAAAAAGTGAAAAGGAACGAAATTAAGCAGTAAGGATATAGAAGTGGGCGATTAAGAGCTTAAATGACCCCTTAAAAGTGTACGTTTTAAATCCTTATCAGAATCATACTGAAACTGAAAATGATAAGTTCATTACTAATTTAAATGAATATCAAAAACTGGTTGGGAAGTTGATATACTTGTCTGTTACTAGACCTGATATTTCATATGTTGTTCATTGTTTAAGTTAGAATATGCATGCTCCATTGTTGTCTCACTTTAGTGCAAGTTTGAGAGCATTGAAATATCTTAAACAAGGTCCAGGTAATGGTATTCAGTTTTATAAGGTAAAAGGTTTGGTGTACATGCTTTCTCGGATCTGAGACTAGGCTAAGTTTCTTAAGACTAGAAACTCATTTTCGAGTTATTGTGTTTATTTTGAAATAATCTTGTGTCTTGCAAAGTAAGAAGCAAGCAACAATATCTAGATCTTCTTTGGGTCGAGTACGATGTCTTGCATCTGCTACTTGTGAAATTATTTTGATTAATAAAAATTTAAAAGATCTAGATATTGATGGTTTGCTTCCTGTGAATTTGTTTTGTGATAGCAATTCTGCTATTCAAATAGCTGCTAATCCTGTTTTTCTTGAGAAAACTAAGCACTTCAAAATTGATCTTCATTTGATAAGAGATAAAGTTTCTTATGGTGTGATTAAAAGTGTTAAAGTTAGGTGCCTTATAATATTGCGGATGGTTTCACTAAAGGGTTGAGTATTACTCAACACAAGTGGTTTTGAGAAACTTGGTCTTGTAGATATGTTTAAGCCATGAGACTAAGAGGGGTGTTGGATAGTTGTGTGTTTATGTCTTTCTCATGGTTTATAAGTACATGGACTATTCATGTACTTATTTCTCCTGATTTGATATTTGATATGTGTTTAGTTGCTTTATAATTCTAGAAGGGTGAAGTGGAATTAAGAACTATGTAGCTCTCATCCCCAACTCTCTTTTTATATCTCGATTCATAAGCCCTAATTGGTTTCTCTCTTCACATTTTGTCTCTCAGTGCAGTTATAGCAGTCTTGTTTAGTAGTTGTGATCATCTGGATCATATTGGTGTAGTCTGGTATTGTTTGTGAGTGTTGTAGTGAGGTTTATTGTATTGATTCATTGTAGTGTGGTAAGTAGGATCCTTCTGAAGGGGACTGCTTCTTTTCTCTTGTATTTGTTTGATGAGATATGTTTGTGGACTCATCTTCTTGACATTTAAGTAATAAAAGATTTTACAAAAAGGTGGTTGGCTAGGTAATATAGTTGTGTTGTGATTGTGTTTCTGGGTTGATTCATAGTTTTAATATTATTGATCTGTTCTAGTTTAGCTTTTAATTTGCATCAAGAATTTGAACCCTGAAATGGATAAATTTTAATATCATACCCGCATTTATTAGCCATAAATTTATAAAATTTTGAAAGTTACACATATTTATGATCTATATACATATCACCATTATTTGTCATATTTATATGATCAGTCAAATAAATAGTTACACAGCCAACAACTGTTTCACACCCAACAACTTGTTTCATTTGTGACCTATTCAAGACCCATCAAAAACTTCGTTTACTTTATGTATCGATCATTATGATTTATTAGTTTGGCTTGTTATTTGAACACAGCCAAATATCGTTTACTATACTTTTATGGACAGGACCACAAGAATATTTGTTAAAATCAAACATTTGAAATGTTGGTAGTAACAATATATAGGGTACTAGTTATTTGACATCAAGTTGTACAATGTCGACTTGAAAAGTAATTATCATTCATAGTCGTTTTGAATAATTCGTTTCTTCTAATTTTCTACAGTTTATTTCTTACTTTTTTATTAAGCATTTCTGATCATTCAACCCACAGATATGACTCAGGTTAATATTTGTTAAAATCAAACGTTTGAAATGTTCGTAGTAACAGGGTACTAGCTATTTGACATTAAGTTGTACAATGTCGACTTGAAAAGTAATTATCATTTATAGTCGTTTTGATTAATTCGTTTTTTTCCTAATTTTCTACAGTTTATTTCTCACTTTTTTAATTTATTGAACATTTCTGATCATTCAACCCACAGATATGACTCAGGTTCCCACTTAACCATAACCCTTATGTCATGATAATCTGTCTATAAATATGCCATATATCTTGTTGTTCTAATATCATAAAACATACTCCATATAATCGTTCTCGTTCCCTCAATATTAATAACCCCGGCCAACATGATCTTTTCATTCCTATCGTCTGCCAAATCCACTCTTTCTTCACCAATTAAACACTTCATCCATGATGATTTCTATGACATCGTTCAAAGGATGCCACTCTTCGATCGGATTCTTTTCATGGTGCGTACATGCATGAAGTAGCGGATCTAAACAGAATGACCTATAATTAATATAGATCCTCCATTGGTTCATGCATGTTTATTGCATGCTTGAGTTCTTACTTACTTCAATAAAATGGTGCACTAATTGTAGGGTTTGATTGTTTTGCAGATTATCCATGGTATTGATAAAATAGGGATCCCATGGCACCGTTTGCCAGTGTTCTTGGGGCTTATATACCTAGCTATCTGACGGTATATTCATGATGAGTACAATTTGTTCAACGTTGGGAGAACTCCGGTGGGGTTCGTTTTAATCCGTTGACTTCCGTGCAGGACGGTGACGGGAAGTTCAATGATCCTTTCAATGAAGGTGCTGGTAGTGAGGGAACTTTCTTTGGCGAAACATGTCCCCAGTTGATCAGAAAGATAAGGTATACATTGCTTGAACTCTTTCATGTATATGTTGCATTAAAGTTAACTTGTTATAACTAAAGTTGATAATTTAAATTTTACATTATCGATACATTTGTTACTTATCAAGAGTGTGTTCTCGAGTTAAAAAGAATTGGAAAATTGAATGATTTGTAAGGAAATGGAAGGAATATTAGTTTTTAATGTTCTTGGGAATTTTATAGAAAATTAGAACCGAAACGTAGATAGAAGTTTTACTAAGTTTACCTAAAAATTGAAGAGAAAATAATCTAAACGCAGATAAAAATGTTACATGGAATTTTCATCTTATTATTTATCTCTAACTCAAAAATTAGTTGTTCCTATTGTCACATAATTATAATCTCATGAAGGTGCGTTGATGGAGTCGTAATTTTGTAACTTATACATGGAGTTTAATCACACTATATATACATCTTCCATAACTCATTTTAATGTTGATCGATAAAATAAGACACAAATATATACTCTCGACTCTACTATTGCAATCTCTGCTGAACTGAATTTTAGTATTGTTTAATGAGTTGGATATGATTTGATTAGAATAATAACATGCATACACTTATATACAATTGTCAAAGCCGGTGGGTGGTTGGATCAATAAATTAATAAGTAACTCCTAGAGCTTAACTAATCAGGCAGCATCACGGAGTCATTTCATGTAATAATCCTATCAATGATCAAACGAAGATAGCTATTTATAGGTCCCTGAAGTAACACTTATTTAAGTATGCCAGATATCTCAGATTTACTTAGTATTATTTTTTAACAGAAAATTTGTTGTAGGTTCTAACTAAAAGATTTGATTATTTGAACATATAAAGAATTTTAGTTCATATTTCATAAAATGATTTAATTTGCCAGCGTTTAGCCTTGGCACAGTCTTCCGACTTGAGTCTTTCATAAAACTAAGTAAACTCAATGCATGAATCATAAAAGTTTCACTAATTCAATTACAATGTTCTTGGTCTAGAGCTTAGAAAAAATAAAACACATAGTAAATACACTTGACGAAATCGTAATAGGAAACTATATATATGTACATGACAATACTAGTTTAAAAACATTTATATGATACGGTACATATAATGATATTAATACTGTAATATTGATTCTCAGTCACATAACTTCATTATATGTCAAAATGAAATATATGAACATGGGATTTTAATTTACTTAATAATAAATCATTATAAATATATATTCAACAATTACTCCCAGCAACTGCATTGGGGCATTTAAAATGCCAGCTGGGTCAATACTAAATATAACATATGTATAATTATTGGAGCAGTTGATCAGTGTTGTCCTTTAATGAAGCATATATTTTTAGAAATGAGTAGTTGTTACTCGTATCTTTTATTTTATCTGTCAGGTAGACAATTTCTTTTTGTTATCTGCAAGAAATTTTCAACTTAAGATACTAGTAAGAAGCTAAAGAAATAGTAATACAAAGCGATAAAGGATGATGACCCTAACTTAAAACACCAAACTAAACAACTGACACCTTTAGCTCTATTTTTGATAAACAATATACATATACATTGGTGCAGCCAGAAAGTTATGACTGAGGATAAATTTTTAATAACTACTCTACGATTTATTTTGTTAGGGGGCCTAAATACGAAAGTAGTTATAATCTTAAGGGAAATTTACACTACAAATTTTTTTTGCTAGGTGGGCAGGTGCTTATGCTTTTCCGCTCTCCTACTGTGTCTCCGCCCATGGACATATAGTTTCTGAATTTATAATCTCTCTGGAAAATACACATAACAAAATTCTAGTTTGATTAATACAGGGTTATAGAAAATTAAACACATGGAGAACTCAATTTATTTGATAGAAGAAAAAAAATGATGAGTAATGAATTCAATGTTTCGCCTTATTAAATGTTTATAGATAGTTAGTAGTAGTGTTTAAACTCTTGTATATATTAAATATGTTTTGCCAACATAAATAAATGGGATTGATATGTACATCAAAATAAGTAATGTACACATCACAATTGTGCATATGTGGTGTTATATCATGTGTATTACATATATGATTTTGTGGTGTTCATATCAATTTTGGTGGTATGCATATCATCACGATCTTTAAATAAACCAGTAGCAAAATTTAAATAGTTTTATCTACTAAAGAGAATGGTATGGTAGTTACTTAAGGAGGTAATTTACTAGCACCAGATATCTGTTAAACGTTAGCATACAATTAAATTAATATATATAGACCTGTTACTTTAAAAAAAAATAAAGGTAATTAAAACTCCAACTTCAAGTTTTTTGTGCATGGAAAGATTTTATGAAACTTTAACCTCAAATGTAAAATCAATGTACATAAATATGTTGAGAACAAATTCAAGCAAGGTAAATTCATTTAAAGTCAGTTGATTTCATGATGCATACAGCTTTTGAAACCTGATCCTATGGTGGTAGCAACAAAGCTTATGGGACGCAGAAAACTTATAGATACCGGGAAACAGTTTAACATGATTGCTGCTTCATGGATTCAATTCATGATTCATGATTGGATTGATCACCTTGAAGAAACACAACAGGTAATAACTCATTAGTTAAATTTGATGTTGATGATTTTTGCAATTATGTTTTTTATTTGCACATGTTGAGTTAATTTTCTGTGATATTGTCAATTTGCATCAGATTGAGTTGACTGCGCCTCGAGAAGTAGCTGGTGAATGCCCTCTTAAATCCTTTAAGTTCTACAAAACTAAAGTTTTCGATACGGGTTTTCATGACATCAAGAAAGGTCATCTTAATACCAGAACACCCTGGTGGTATGAACAATATACCTATTCTAGCAACTATTTGAATAAATTTTCCTGCCATCGAAAATGAAAAATATATAGATACAAAGAAAACATATGTCAGTATGACATTGCGTTATTGGATTGATACACATGTTATTCTGAAACTCAATGCACTCGGAATGCTCTTAACATTTTACTAAGAATCCACTATTTCAGGGACGGGAGCGCAATATATGGAAGCGACTTGAGTAAATTGCAAAAATTGAGAACGTTCAAAGATGGAAAGCTAAAGATTGGAAAGGACGGTCTCCTCCAACATGACAACGACGGAGTTCCTTTATCGGGAGATGTCCGTAACGGTTGGATTGGTCTATCAACCCTACAAGCCCTCTTTATACTTGAGCACAACAAAATTTGTGACACGTTGAAGGTTATATAAAAACATCAATCTATTCACGTAATTAACTTAAAATTCACTAGTTTATAATTTTCATTCTCAAATCAATTTTCGTACTCAGAAAGAATACCAAGATTTGGGAGATGAAGATCTATATCGTCATGCAAGACTAGTAACTTCTGCTGTCATAGCCAAGATCCACACCATTGATTGGACAGTTGAGCTTCTAAAAACCGACATGCTTCATGTAGCAATGAGAGCTAACTGGTATGGCCTATTGGGGAAAAAGTTTAAGGACACGTTCGGGCATGTTGGAGGAGCCATTCTGGGAGGTCTTGTAGGGTTAAAGAAACCCAATAATCATAGGGTACCTTACTCATTAACCGAAGAGTTCGTGAGCGTTTATAGAATGCACTCACTTTTACCTGATGAACTTCTTATAAGGGATATCAATTCAGCACCTGGCCCTAACAAGTCTCTAAAAGTGGCAAAACAGTAAGATCTCTAGCACCCAAATTAATTTATTACTGTTACAATTATTTTCAAATATGCATGTTCTTGTAATAGACAACAAATATGTATCAAATTACAGGATTGACATGATAAATCTGATTGGGTGGAGAGGGAGAAGGAATTATCAAAATCGGATTTACCAGACAAATGGTATCAATGGGACATCAAGCAAGTGGTGCACTTGAACTATGGAACTATCCGTTGTGGCTTAGGGACGTTGTGCCACAAAATGTCGATGGCACTGATCGTCCTGATCATGTCGACTTACCCTCACTTGAGAGTAAGTAATGCCATTCTATCAAAATTAAAGTCATGCTAGATTATATCTATATGGGATTGATCTTTTATAATGGATTTTGTATACATGATGGTGCAGTTTATAGGGATAGGGAAAGGAATGTAGCAAGATACAATGAGTTTGAAGGTCACTTTTCTTGATTCCGATCTCCAAATGGGAAGATCTAACGGATGATCAAGCTATTAAAACATTGCGTGAAGTGTATGACGATGATGTGGAGCAGCTTGATTTGTTGGTAGGAATGGCGGCTGAGAAAAGATCAAAGGGTTCGCTATTAGCGAAACTGCTTTTGTTATCTTTATAATCATGGCATCAAGGTAAAACTCTAAATAGCAAGAGCACTGAAGTTTGGAAACAAGCAAGCTATATTAATCTAACTTATGGATCTTGTGATTTTTTAGGAGACTCGAAGCAGATAGATTTTTCACAAGTGATTTCAACGAAGAAGTATACACGAAAAAGGGGCTGGAATGGGTAAACACAACAGAGAGTTTGAAAGATGTGTTAGATCGACATTACCCAGAGATGACTAATCGATGGATGAATTCAGAAAGTGCTTTTACAGTGTGGGATGCTCCACCGGCGCCTATTAATCCCATACCGATATATTTCCGTGTCCCTTAATATATAGTTTTTTCTGTTTTGTATATATATATATTTCGAATGGGTTCAATATTTCTAGTGTGTGACTTGCATATACATATTGCTTCTCTTTAGTGACATGAAAGAATAATAAGTGAAATTGCTTCTCTTTGCCTCTTTGTGAAGTAGAGCTTAAGTATGTTTAGATGATATAATAGATATAATTATATAAACTCTCTGAGAAAGTCTTGTCGCTTAATATCTCAAAGTCTCAAACATTTTCTTTTGCAAATATATGTATTACTCGCATCTTTTACTTTTTACCGAAGTAATTTTGCATCCTTGTTGCTATCAGAAATATAATAATAATAATAATAATAATAATAATAATAATAATAATAATAATAATAATAATAATAATATTATTACTCTTCTTGGGATGGTGGGCGTGATGTATGTGTTGATCTCACGGGTTCGTCGCTTTGGCGCAAACCGGGTTGATTGATTTTATCTTAGGCGTGTGATCGGTGATCTTCTTCAGCGTAAGCGGGTCAATCGAGCGAAAATGTGCGGATATTGGGTATGAGTTTCTCCTTCTCCTTTCCTCTTTTGGAGAGCTTGAGAAAGATGCAGATTCACTTCTTTCAGCGTATTCGGCGTTTCGATGACTCGGGACGTTGGGCGCGTCGTGATTTATATCTTTAATAAGATTGGTTTCACAATTCTTTAGAGGGTGAAATTCGAGTTGGTTTCGAGCTCACTAATCTTTTATGTCATTTGAGTTTTTAATAAAAGTGTGTTATAATAAAAAAAAAAAAAAAAAAAAATAATAATAATAATAATAATAATAATAATAATAATAATAATAATAATAATAAAATATATAGAAAGTTGTTATCTTTATTATCTCGTATACTTGTGTTTGACTTGGACCACGATCAATCTTTTCTAAACCATTAATTAGGTTGACTTGGACTACGGAGCAGAAGATTGTCTTATCTTGAATTTTCTCCAATACTTGTGTTTCCTCTAACGTCTTCTTCACCTTTTAATCCATTGATTTAAGTTGTTTCTTTGTGGCTCACCTTTAGTTTTTGCAAGTCGTTTTAGGTGATCAGAATTTATCGAAAAACGTTACCGTTTACAATTTTGTGTTAAATCTTGAAGTCATCTGTTTCATTTTCCATTACCGTTTTAATAACCTGACTAGTATTTTCAATTTACGTTATTGACTATTTAATAAGTAAGGAAAATAAGAACAACAAAACATGTTTTGATCGATATAACTAGAAATGAAAAACGATTGGAGATCGATTACATTAACACTTTGTAAAACTTCACCCTTGTGAGTTCTTGGATCGGATGTGAAAGGTATGTTTGTATGTGATTTTTGATCGATTATAAGCAGATGAGCGATGTGTTTATGTCTATCAAATATTTTATTTATTTCGCAATAGTAATGGTTGGTCTAAAAAATACAATCAGAATATTAAGGTTTCATAATACTGAAGCTACAAATTGTTAGAGGATTTATTAGAGTATTAGTTTTGATTTGTATTTGCATCGGTATTAGATAAGGATTGATATAAGTAAAAGTGTTAGCTTATAAATATTAGGTCATATATAATTCTTATTAATTCAATTTAATCAATCAATATTTTTCGTTTACATGTTATCAAAACTTTAGGTAGATTCTACAAACAAAAATTAGCTATCCTATAGCTACTAGCAGTGTTAGGAAAGATCGCAGTTATTTTGTTTTATTTTTATTATTATTATTTTTTATTAGGATTTATATCCAATTTAAGTGTTTTTTTTTTTTTTTTTTTTTTTTTGACATTTGATTGTTTTTGGTTTTGGTATTTGAAGAATCGATTTTGTTTTTGATTTGAAGATCATTGTGTTTGTTATTTTGGTCGATTTGGTATAATAGAAATTTAGTGGACACACTTTTGGGCTTAGGTAAGCGTGGGATATTTTGTTTGGAATTTAATGATGTTTATATATGGTATGTAAATCGGTTTAAAAAGATGAAATGTGAATGGTTTGTTGTTTGGTTTCCCGTGTTGAACGGTAAGGACTTGATTATATTGATGAAGAAGATCAAGAATCTCGGGTAATATTTAAACGAAGACTATACTTTACTACTGTGAAGCAGTATTTTTCATAAGTGTGTAAAACTTGTGAATTTGTGTGTGTTGACTTCTATTAAGGCAAGTAGGGTTTAGAGATAAACTCTTGAGAGATGATTAATGGATGCGAGGGGCGGTGTTAATCATCTAGAGAGCCGACAAAGAGGACGGTGGCTGCGCTCCTTGGTTCGTCAGAGAGAGTGTTATGCCTCCTATTTTATTGGTCGTATGTTCGAGCTGTGTTATATCATGCTCGTGTGTCTTAACCGTTAATTACGGTTGGGAGCAGTTGTCTCTTCGCATGTACTATGCGGCTTGAAAATGCTACGAGACCAAGCTCGGTCTTGGTTTACATAGTTCGGTCAAGACCGACTCGTACACTCTTGTTGTTTGGGCTTGATTTGAGCGTTTGGTTAGTGGACTTGGGACACTAATAATGGTATCAAATGAATACGAAGATCAGTTCAAAAAGAAAGGATTTTGAATTTAGAATTTGGTTTGTTTATTTTTGGTATTTGAAAATCGGTGTTCCTTTGTTTTTGTTAAATCTTTTTCTTTTTTTCACATTTTTTTTTTATCAAAAGTTCACTAAAGCTCGACCAGTCTCTACCTAAAGTTGATTAAAGCTCGACCGGTCTTCACGTCTTTTTTCTTCTTACACCTAAAGTCGACTAAAGCTCGATCAGTCTTCATCTAATGTAAACCTAAAGTCGACTAAAGCTCGACAATTGATGTTACTTCATCAATATGTCGACTGGTGTTACTTCTTTAAGAGTCGCTGTGAATATTTTGATGTCCTGATAAACATCATTGGTGAATCTACAAGTTCTTCAACCGAGTGTTTTTCTTCTACTTTGTTTGCTTAGTTTCAAGACAGTTTGAGCGTTTGTTCCACGCTAGCTCTAACTGCGGATGGTTGTTAGAGGATTTATTAGAGTATTGTATTAGATTTGATTTTGTATAAGCAAAAGTGTTAGCATATAAATATTAGGTGTAAACTCTTATTAATTCAATTCAACCAATGAATCTTATTCGCCTTACACAAATAGGTTTCGCCATGTCTTGTTAAATCATAAACTTGTAATTTTTTACTTTATAAACATACTTTTATTATGTATAAATATACTACAACATCTTGAATAAAATATTTTATAGTGTAATATATACGCATCAAATTATATAAGCGTACAAGATGTTTTGAACATCTTTATGCCATATAAACATGAAATACAAATTCATAATGGTTCAAAAGAAAATTATATTTTCATGGACTTCATAACTTTTAAAGCCTCTCAAGGTAAAGCGCCTAGAAGATACTTTTTACGCTAATAATTTATATATCTTTAAAAGTTGAGTTTCATATAATAAATGTAAATACAAATAATATAATATAATAAATGTGGTAAATGCATTTGATAAATAAAAATAATATAATATAATATAATAAATGTGATAAATAATATACTAAATCGATAAATATTAGATAATAAATAAAAATATAATATAGTATAATATAATAATAAAATTAGAATAATATAATATAGTATAATATAATAGATCTTATAATAATATAATATAATAAATGTGATAAATAAAATAATATAATATAATATAATAAATGTGATAAGTGCATCGATAAATGTGACATCGTAATATATAAAATTTTAAATCTTTATAAACTATTAGTTCATATGTTAAAATTAGAGTTTTATGAAACAAATATAAATATTAAATAGTATAAACTTTTTTTAACTTAAAGGTTAAGTAGTTCATGCAAGAATAAGTATTAGAGATATAAAGTTTCATCTAAAATGTTATTAATATGTTAAAAGAGGCCGGATTGTTAAGTGTTAAAACTCTTTTATTAGTTTAATAAGTAAACTTACATAATATACTTAGGGTATGTTTGGCAAAAATAGTTGTAAAATTGTATCTTTGTAAAGCTGTAAGGTGTAAGATGTAAATTGGAAAATTTGTTAAAATGAAATTCTATTTATATTCGTTTTACAATAAAATTGTTTGGCAAATTAATTTATTAAATATATTTATAAGATGTAAAATGAGATAAAAGGACAAATATATAATTGTAAATAAATGTTTGGGGGTATATCGATAATTTAAAGTTTTAATTCCAAAGACATTTAAAAACAATGAATCAACTTTTTTATTTTGGGTATTTGTTTGAAATAAAAGCTTGTAGTTAATGCATCCAAACGAAGATACTTAATTTATAGGAGATTATTTTGTAACAAAATGCTAACAGCTCTTCCAAAAAGCCGCTGATCGAAAATCCTTGTAACACATCGAGCCACCAAAATTATAAAAAGACAACTTGTATATAATGAAGTGCATCTCACGGGTCAGCTTGCCTAGTTCTATAGATTTTAGAGTAAACATTTTTGGTTTCGTTTTTATTATTTTTAGGCAGTTGTTTATCTCATCCCCTGTGATATGGTAAATCTTCCAGTCTAATTTATCCTTGTCAACAAACTACTGGGAATTTAAGAAATATTATTGTTTGTTTGGTTTGTTTTGTCACGCGTTTAATGTTTCTTTGTGTGAACCATAGCTTCAAAAACAACCTCAACCTTAAAATTGGTAAAAAGTAGTTTATCACGTATATTATGATGCAAGTAAATTTATACCTTTTTCAAACAATAAATTTATACTCCCACTATATGACAGTATTTAAACTTCATAGAAACTGATCATCTTCAAGATAAACCCGGACATGGTCTCATTTATGTCTTGTGCAAAATCTCTTCTTCTTTCACCCTTCAAACACTTGATCCATTCTGATTTCTATGAACTCTTTCAAAGAATGAAACCCATCGACAAACTTCTCTTCTTGGTAAGTTTTCACTAGCCTTAATGAAAGCATCTTGTTAAAAAAAAATACGACTCGGCATATTGCTTAACCACTACAATAAATAAATCAATCCATTATATATATTTATTAGGTAAAATGTACACGTCCAACTATATATCTGTAGAAATGAAAGCATACGTACTTAAAAATATACGTCCTTAAAAAATGAGTACAAATATTCGCATTCAACAAAGTGTAGATCATGGTTTGATTACCACATGGGTTTAAGGCATGGAAAGATCTTACCACTTTTAATTGCGCATAAATTGGCTATGTGTAACAGGTTCTAATCTACAAGCTTCAAAAGATTTAAATTCTGATTGTACTTTGATCTTCATACATTATTTCAGCAAATTTATGTTTGATTGTACTTGATTTTTCAAGAAACATATACTTGTGAGGGTGAAAATTCTACTATTTACGGAGTAAAACAGACAAGCAAAAAAACAATTTAAAATTTTGTTGTAATGAGCTAGTTTAAGAAAATGGTGCATCATATATCAATAACGATTGTTAATTTTTGCAGATAATTCATGGCATTGATAGGTCAAGGATGCAGTGGCACCGTTTGCCAGTGTTCTTGGGGTTGATGTACCTAGCTGCTCGCCGGCATCTTCATTACCATTACAGTTTACTTTTTGTTGGGAAACCCCTGGCCGGCATAGGGTTCAATCCTGCTGATTTTCCTTATAGGACACCGGATGGAAAATTTAATGATCCTTCTGATGTAGTTGCCGGCAGTTCAGAAAGTTTCTTTGGCCGGAACATGCTCCCACTTGTTGACAAAAGGCGGTAAACATAAACAAAATCTTGCAGGACAAAATAAACTATCCTAAGAACTACTGTTATCGCTAAAAATGTTATGTATTTTAACGTTGAACAGTGGACAGTGTTAACATGTACTCCGTATTTGTTATGTGCTCCTAGATTCTTGCTACTATGCTAATACAAGTTGCAATTTCAGTAAGAAAAATTTATTTGACGCAGTTGAAGAAATAAGTTTAGAAATATCATATATATGTTGGATGCCCGTTCGAAAAAATAAAGAAAATATTCGGATAAATTTACTAGAGTCTTATTTTTGTGCAGTTATTAACGCCAAATCCTATGGTGGTGGCAACGAAGCTTCTAGCACGAAAACAATTCATAAACACTGGAAAACAATTAAATTTGATTGCCGCATCATGGATTCAATTCATGATTCACAGTGGATAGATCATCTTGAATCATCACAAGAGGTATGCTTACATTACACCCTTAATGCATACAACTAACAACTGAATCATTAGCAGTTGTCCTAAATATCATCTTACCATTTATAATAAGCTAAAGTCTGATTAGTTGTCTATATATATGAATTAAAGTACTAACATGTTATCGTGGTTGTGCATATCGCAGATGGAGCTAAAGGCATCTGAAGAAATAGCTAATCAATGCCCTCTTCAATCCTTCAAGTTTTACAAAACTAAAAAAGTGAAAACTGGTTTGGATAATATCAATAAAGGTCATCTTAATATTAGAACTTCGTGGTGGTACGAACAACTCATCAATCCATAAGCTACCCAAAACACAAAAGTGTTGCATTCTTCTCTATATTTATATACTGACTATGAAGTTTAATACTTTGTAGGGATGGAAGTGCAATATATGGAAGCAACTCTAGCCAATTGCAGCAGGTGAGAACCTACGAAGAAGGAAAGCTCAAGATTGCAAATGATGGCCTCCTCCATCATGATGAGAATGGATTGCCCATAACAGGTGACATCCGTAATGGTTGGATCGGTGTATCTACCTTGCAAGCACTCTTCATCCTTGAACACAATGCTGTTTGTGACACCTTGAAGGTACATCTACACGCATCCGTTCACATAGTTAACTTTGGTGTTACATTATATATGTGATTTACAGCCACTTTTTCATAGTTTTCAAAATGTGCAAATTTGGTCAAGCTGCTGAAACTTATATATATATATAGAAAGAGAAATAAAAAAACAACAATAAGTGGTGTAATTTCTGAATTGCAAGCTATTAGTGTGAATCAGAAAGAATATCCTGACATGAGCGACGAAAATATATTCCGTCACGCATAGACTGGTAACTTCTGCGGTCATTGCCAAGATCCACACTATAGATTGGACTGTTCAACTTCTTAAAACAGACACCCTCCATGCGGAATGAGAGCCAACTGGTAATAAGTTGGAATCACTTAGTCAACAAATAAGGTTTTATATGTTTGATTTTGTTAAAACATTTGATTGATTAATTCAGGTATGGATTGTTTGGGAAAAAGTTTAAAGACAGATATGGGCATGTCGGAGGCGCTTTTATAGCGGTCTTGTTGGATTGGAGAAGCCCAATAATTATGGGGTACCTTACTCGTTAACCGAAGAGTTTGCTTGTGTTTATAGAATGCATTCTCTTGTACCTGATCAGCTTCTCATCAGGGATATTAATTAGCCCCTGGCCCTAATAAGTCTCCAGTGTTGAGAAACAAGTAAGATTTTCACATCCGGCCACCTAATTAACTTGGGACTAAAACTCACAAGCACTTAGGTATATCAAACACAGTTGATAAATGCAATGGTAGTTTGGTATATCAGCTTAAATATATTAATCATATATACACCATTCTTTTGATTTCTAGAAAAGAATATATGAATATGAAATCTATTGTCGTAGATTTTTTTTTTTTTTATCATATCAATATCTGCGAGTGGGATTTTCGATAACTTTTCTAAATTTACAGTGTTGACATGGTAAACTTGATCGGCAAGAGAGGAGAGAAGGAATTATCGGAAATTGGATTCATGACACATATGGTGTCAATGGGACATCAGGCATGTGGGGCACTTGAGCTATGGAATTATCCTATCTGGCTTAGGGATGTCGTGCCTCAAAATGTTGATGGCACGGACCGATCAATAATGTCGACTTGGCCTCACTTGAGAGTAAGTATATATATCTTTCTTTCACTCAGTTCAAAAGACTTTAATATTGCACTATAAAAACCTACAATTTTCACATTGTTCTAATTTGTGTATGAATTAGAAAGCGTGTACTCTATTTTTTGGTAAAATGTTTCACACTTATGAATGTGTGATGATACAGTTTATAGAGATAGGGAGAGAAATGTGCCAAGATATAATCAATTCCGTAGATCCCTTTTCCTGATACCAATCTCCAAGTGGGACGATTTAACGGACAACAAAGAAGCCGTTGACACATTGCAAGAAGTGTACGGTGATGACGTGGAACAACTTGATTTATTAGTAGGAATGCTGGCCGAGAAGAAGATTAAAGGTTTTGGCATTAGTGAGACGGCATTTGTCATTTTCCTCCTCATGGCGTCGAGAAGATTAGAAGCAGATCGATTTTTCACTAGTGATTATAAGGAAGAAGTGTACACGGAAAAAGGGATGGAGTGGGTGAACACAACGGAGAGTATGAAAGATGTGTTAGATCGACATTATCCGCAGATGACCGAACAATGGATGAACTCAACTAGTGCTTTTACGGTGTGGGATGCTCCCCCGGATCCTAGTAATCCGATTCCAATTTATCTTCGATTCCCTCATTAATTTTTGTATTTTGTATATACATGTCAAATTCCATGCCTCTTCTAATACAACATTATTGGTGTCTGAAGAAATATTAGTACTATAATTAGTGGTCGACTTCATATTGGTATCCCAAGATGTATCAAATAGAACTTTTTTTTGTACATTTTATATGTCGTCAACTTCAAGTTCCCTTTTTTTTATTAATCAGATAATCAGCGGTATGAATCCATCATATCTTTTGTATGTCAAAATAAAAGTTAATGACATAAAAATCATGTAAACACGTAATGTAGCTGATTCGTCGGTGAAAATAGTTCTGACATTAAGTGGCGAGATGTTTTGCAATTGCAGTGCCTGCATGTGAAATTAATATTAATCTCATAGTGACTCGAAAACAATTGTTCGATCCAATGCTCTTAAGATCACGAGTAAGGTCGTACGATCTTACGATCTCACCAACAAAGAACTTGTAAGATCGTTCTAAGATCGTGTGTCGTAAGATCACACATAAAATTGTAGGATCGTCCGTATGATCGTAAGATCGGCTCTCGATCCGATCTTATCCATTTGATTAATTATCTTATTAGTTTATGCCAAACCCTTATATAGGACGTGTATATAATTTTTGTTCATTGCTATTATATTACTCGTATTATTATAATTAGTTCTTAAGTCTTTTACAAGATGCATATTTTTCTACCATACAAAGTCGTGATGAAGACTCTAAAGAGAATCAAAATTTATTAGGGTATGAGAAATGAAGGTCTTGAAACATTTGAAATAGATTTAACTTTGTATTTTTGAAATTTTGGCATGTTTACGACTCATATCTTCTTTTTTCTATCTCACTAAATTGTTTATTTAGCTATAAAAACTTGACAAATTAAATTCTTTTCATTAATTTTGTTATCATGATGTTTGAACATTAAAATTTTTCTTCGGCTATCTTACGAATTCGTGTCCGATATTCAATAGATATGTATAAGTGTATAGCGTTATGATTCATCATTGCCTATTAGTAAGACAAGACTCTTTGGTGGAATTTTACCATCTCGATCCGATTTTACGGTTTTGATTTTGTAAAGATAAAAACGATTTTGGGTAAGATTTCGATCTTAACAGTCTTGCCTTAGATCAAATGTTTTAGATAATAGACGAGTCTCTTAAAATGTAATAAATAAATGGATCTAAAATAACTCAACTCGATAAGATACTCTAATGACCTAAAAGCTAGCGCTTATGTAGTTACAAAACAAGATAAGAATATCAAACACTTAAATTTATATAACAAGAGAAATTAACAAGAGAATGTTTATTTTGCCTTAGATCATTCATCTAGTTTGATCTACTAGTAGAGATTAACCTAAGATTTAATATGTCAACCTAAGTCCATATCTTTTTCTTATATTTTTATCTTTCTTATTTATTCATACATTTTCTTTTAATTCACGTTTTTTTTTCATGTATTTTTTTTAGTTCACGTTTTTTCTTTTTTTTTCTTTTTCTTTTTCATTTTCATATGCTTTCGTCTGTTTTCATACATTTTTGACTGTTTTCAGACATTTTTATATGTTTTCATACGTTTTCCTCCATTTTCTTACATTTTCGTCCGTTTTCATACGTTTTCGTTCATTTTCTTACGTTTCCGTTCGTTTTCTTTCGTTTTTGTCTATTTTTCATACGTTTTCGTCCGTTTTCAGATGTGATTTTATGCTTTCATACATTTTCATCCGTTTTCATATGTATTCGTTCATTTTCTTATGTTTTCGTCCGTTTTCTTACATTTTCGTCAATTTTCATACGTTATCACAATTGATATTCTGTGATATTCAGAATATCACTTGTGATATTCTAAATATCACTTATGATTTTACGAACATCACTTTTGATATTACATATCACTTGTGATATTACGAATATCACTTGTGATTTTATGTTACAAAATATTAGTTGAAAATCACTTGTGATATTCAGAAAATCATTTGTGATATTCGAATATCACTTATGATATTCATAATATCACTTATGATATTCATAAATGTTTGAAAATAGCCAAAAACATTTAAAAGCGGACGGCGTGTAACGGGCAAACATGTGAAAGCGAATGACTATGTGAAAGCGGACGAAAAAGCGAATGAAAGCGTAAAAAGCGTATGAAAGCGTAAAAACGTGTAAGCGGATGAAAACATATGAAACGGACGGCGTATGAAAGCGGACGAAAACGTGTGAAAGCGGTAACGGATGAAAATGTATGAAAGCGGATAAAAACATATGAAAAGAATGAAAGCGGACGAAAGCGATGAAAGCGGAAAAAGACTTGAATTTAAAAAAAAGTCAAAAGAAAATGTGAATAAATAAGAAGACAAAAAGACGAAAAAAATTATAAAAAAGAAATGAACTTAGGTTGAAATATAAAATCTTACATTAATCATCATCATTAAATCAAACTAAATATATGATGAAGATTTATTCTTTGATAAGCACAATAATAAAAGTATGCAAAATAACTCATTTCACGTAACAAAAGTTTAAGATAAGACAAGAATACACGACTAGTAAAATAAAGAATGAAATAAACGACTGATTGGTACGGGTACACGGTATGAAAATGAAAAATCAACTACCATAAAGACTTGACTTTTGAATATTCAATTCAACACTTCTGGTTGGTGCTTAGAACCAATATATTGAAAACCAATTAGAAGTAACTTAGGGTGCTTTTGGTATATGGTAATGAGAATTAAAGAATGGTTCCATAGTTATAGAAAATTAGTGTAAAATATTTGGTAGAAAAGTATAGAATGAAATAATGAAATCAAATTGATAAATTCATAGATTGGGGATAGTAACAATCAACAATATCAAATTAGTAATTTTTGTAAACAAACCAAACAACATTTTATATGTAAAGATAATTACTTTCATTCCATCTTATTTTTAAACCAATACCGATAATGATTGCTACTTGCCAATCAACCACGCCCTTAAAATCGCCCCTACATTCATCTAATGATCGTTATAGACTGTATTTATTTTCAAACAAATCATCGGAGTTTCTAAAATGTAATTTTTATTTATGTGTTTAAGGATCGCGTGGACAGATTTAAGTCACAGGGTATGCATTTGTTATTTGTATACCTTTAAAAGTAAAAATTAAAAACAGTATCCATAGTATAAATTTTTCCTTAATTATTTTAAAGATTTTAAAGAAATTCATTTTTGACTAAATTATTATTCAATTTATCATTTTTGGGAGACCGCTATCCAATCATAGTTACCCATGTTTTCTAGTATATGCTTAAAACACATGTTTTGCTATGTTTATACAAAATCACATTTGAATTGTTCAAAGTAGCATGTTCAAAAGAAAATTAAATTTGTTCACTTTAAAACACAAAACACATGTTTTATAATATATATCTTGATAGAATTGAATGTTAGGAAATAACTGAAACACTAATATAACATATTGAATTACTTTTTAGACCGATAACTAGTTACTTATATATCTTGAGAAATTAATACTAGTAATTAGTAACAAGAAAATGCAATCTTTTTATATAATATTACAGGAAAACACAATGTGAGAGCTAAATGAAGAAATCTGTTTTTGTTAAATGAGTCAAAGTTGAATTGTCGAAATGAGTTAAAATTAATTCAAATTTTATTTTAGTAAAAACACATGAATACTTGGTGCATATATATATAACTTATGCTAATCCCAGATTTATTTTATAACAAAATTATAAAATTTTGGGATTACATAATCATTAATAAATTTAAAATTGAACATATATCTCATTGACACCAAATTATCAGTACTATTTGTTGTGTGAGAAACTCTTCAATCAAATGGTTGTTAGTTCAAGTCCTGCTTAGAACATGTGAGATTGTTGTGGTGTATAATTTGTGATATAGTTAGTAGTCGTAAACATATATAACAAGTAAATTCGGTGAGTTGATCATATTTTTATTGCGATAATATATAATCTTATAAGAGCATTGGGTGCCGTCGTGCCATAGCCAAAAATGTTGTCACGTCGTAAAACCCTCTATGACACCACATTACGGCGTTACAGTTGGCACTAAAAATGTGGTGCCAGAGGACATTTTTTATATATAAATAAAACATACAAAATTTTAACTAAAATAAATTTCATTAATTTAAAATAAAGCACATTACGTGAAATTTAAAAAAATACGAAAAAGACATTAAAATTAAAAATACATAAGGTTAACTAGTTTTTTTGTTGGATATTTTGTCCGGATTCGTGTTTTTTGGGCATTCACGATAATAAGAAGTTATTTATAGGATTTTTAGAGGGTTAAATTTGAGTTTTTGGGGTTGAAAATAGATTTTCTTTTGAAAAAAATAGTAGTATAGCCGTTAACAACGGCTAGTTTTTTTTATTTTTTATTTTTATTATTTTTTTTTAAGAGGAGGGAAAGGCTATGGCGTGGCGTAGTGGTGATGGCACGAAGCCTTACGGCGCAAGGGCCGATAGTGTTTTTGGGTTGGTGCGTCGACGCCACCTTATGGCACGACGGTACCTTTTGCTCTAACAATTTTCACATATTAAAGGTCTTTATAGATTCCCAAATATAAAATTATGAGTAGTGTTTATGAGTAAATAGGATCAGATAAACATTTGGAGCAGTGCATTTTTCAGACGTGTACTAAAATTTGGATTTTTGAAAACTAATTTTGTCGTCTATTTTTAACAGAATATGGGTATGTTTGGCGCAATGAATTGAGGCTGGGGCTTGAGCTAGGGCTGGGGCTAGGGCTTTTATTATAAGCCGAAGTTGAAATTCGTATTTTTTAAACTTGCTTGGCAAATGGGCTCACTACAACAATCGTGGCTTTCGCAGGGGAAATATCAGGGTTTTCGCCGGGGACAAGTCCCCTGTGAATCCTTTCCCCGGGGACATGTCCCGGCGAAAGTCCCCAATACCTACCGGGAATACTTTCCTCGGGGACTTATGGCCACATTTACCGGGACAGTGGGTCCCATAACCATTTGTCGCCGGTCCAACGAGTCCGACGTGGCACCTATTTTTGCGGGGACCGTCCCGGGAAAATTGTTTTGACATTTATTAAATTACCTAATTACGTTATTAGTCCGACGTGGCACTCTTTTCAGGGACATGTCCCCGGGGAAGTTGAATACCACTGTGGAGCAAATCCCTTTCATGGGGACTGTCCCTGCAAAAAGCCTGCCTTCTTGTTTCTTTCCGTTTTTGCGAGGACTTGTCCCGGGAAACTAGAAATATGAAATTAGCTTTTACACTTTCGCGGGGATATGTCCCGGGAAGCTATCGACCCATTTTGCGAAAATTGCTTGCAAAATGGGTAATTCAGATTTTCGGGAAAAATCTACAATGTCACAACTTTTTTTGAAACTGTTTTATGCTACAACAACACAAATTCGCTAAACATATCTGTTTCCAAAATCGCCAAAACGGTTCAAAAACCCTTAACGCATGATCATCTACAAAACTATACATAAGCTACCTGTAAAACCCGAAAAATCTAAAACCTATATAAAGACTAAAATGCCCTTGGAATCAAAAACTATAAAATACGTAAAACACGTTTATAATTATTTACGAAATTTAAAACCTAATAAATAAAATTCAACAAATATTAATATGTGAACGACTTTGATACGACTATGGACTTCAACGTTTCGCTATATGTTGGGCGTTCGTTTGTTGAATGGGCTCGTTTGTTTTGTTTGTGTTGCGCCAAGCCGTGAACCAAGAGAAGCCCAAGGGCGTTGGGTTGTGTTCGTGGGATCAAGGGCGAAGCCCATATTTAGGCGAGCCTTGAGCTCAGTTGGACCCAAACGAAACCCATTCCCCTCCTAAACCTAAACTAAATAATACAACTATAAATACAAGACATAATGTCAAAAGTGAAACCCTAGTTGCTTTGCCTCTCCTTTTTCTTTCTCCCTTGCTCGGCCGAATACTAGTACCCATAGGAGTCGAGATTTTTGCTCAACCAAGTTAAGGTATAACCTATTCTCGTATTCCTTTGAAGTACCTTACGTTAATATGTTGTGTTTGGTTTTGTTCTAGTCGAGTTTTGTTTTCTTTTGTTTGTGGCCGAGAGATGTAAACCGAAAACAAGGAAACCCTAATCAATTAAACTTGTAACTAATAAGGAACATGTAACGTGATAAGTGTTATTGAATCGGGTCTTGGTTGTGTCGAGTTAAGCTAGGCCGAAGCATGCATGAGTTTGGACCGAGGCATGCATGACTTTCGAATAGGGTGTAAAACATTATAACTTGATTATGTAACATGTTTAGATGAACTAGGTCTTGCGTAAAACATGCTAGCCGAAAACCCTAGTTGAACCGAACATGTATACAAGAGTTTTGGACGTGTAATAAAGGAGTAAGGGTCACGTAAACATAAACCCTAGTTTAATATGTAAAGCGAATAAGTATATAAAACCCTAAATGTTTGTAAACCATGTCTCTTTTGTGTGCGTTATATTAACTCAAGTGAACTAGTAGTTATATAAGCGTGTAAGTTATCTGAGTAATAAATAACTAGTATGTCACATAAAATCATAAGCGTAATGTGTAAAGTAAATGCATAGTAATGCGATATTAAAGAATAAGAAAACCCTAGAACATAAATGAGAGTAGATTAGGGTTTGAGCTAAATATAATAATCGTTATTTCATGTGTGAGTTATAACTTATAAACTATTTTCACATTTAATCATAGACTGTAATAAATGATATAACGAACCTTAATCTACAACATTAATTATAAAATACTTAAGACTCATTAATAAAACCCTAAAGTATGAAGATCATTAAGTATGAATACCAAATATTAAAAGATCATTTTGCGATTATGGAATCATAAATAACTTGGACGACCGTTAATGTCTATAGGTTACGTGAAGAGGAGTAATCCTTTGCTTCGTCTTTACGCTTTTTGATCATTTGCGTTGGAATAAGATACAGAT